>JAAGKR010000248.1:0-209187 GCA_011419295.1 Clarias macrocephalus | reverse complement strand
AGAGAGACAGAGAGAGAGAGAGAGAGACAGAGAGAGAGAGAGAGACAGAGAGAGAGAGAGAGAGACAGAGAGAGAGACAGAGAGACAGAGAGAGACAGAGAGAGAGACAGAGACAGAGAGAGAGACAGAGAGAGAGAGTCAGGCAAAAAAAATATACACACTTCATGAAAAGAGAAATAGTATGATGTATATTATATTTATACAATATTAATAATATTATCATATATATCAATATATAACATATAGCAATATTTTTTCTTTTCCTGTGTGTGTGTTCTTTTTTAGCTGACTCTATATATATATATATATATATATATATATATATATATATATATATATATATATATATATATATATATATATATAATGTGTGTGTGTATGTCTAAAGTGTGCTGTTAATACATACAATACATGGTACCTACAATCCCAAATGTATTTCAAAAGAGAAATATATTTTATTCAGAAAATACAACCACCATCATATTATTGATATTAAAACTGAGATAAAATGTATTTCATTATTATTATAATTATCAAATTTCATGTTTACATTTTGTACAAATTCTTTAACATTATACAATTTTTACCTCCTATACCCAGAATTAGTTTTGGCTAAATAATTGTATTTATTTTTATTTTGTGGTGTTGTAAAAATTATTTTTTAATAGTATTTTAGACAATTTAAATACCACTTTTTTTAAAACCCTGATACAGATATAGCAACCTTAAATAACAACCAATATTGATATCCACTTGCGTTTTCCATTTTTCTTTTAAGCAGATGTGTCTAAAATAAACATAATTAAAACTGATTAATTCATTACAAAAGATATTTCATATAAAACATTTCCAGTAAAAAAAACTAAAATAAAAAATCCAGTTCTAACAGTCTCCTTTTGTTAGACCACATTCACTTGATTTTCGGTCCACTATATTTTTGCTGGTATTCTGGCTATCAGATATCAGATACATGCTATCTCTCGGTCTTATTGTGTATTTTTTATTTTTTTTTTGTCTTTTATGTTTGTAAGGGTGTGTAGTTGAAAAAGGGAAGAAAAAAAAAAAAACTAAACTAAATCTAAGGGCTAGCATTATCCTTTTGGGAAGTGACTGTACCTTCCAGAAGGAGCCTCGGAGAGTTTTATCTTCTTGGATGCGCTGCCTGCACTCTCTCCAGCTGGAGGTCTGTAGTTGCTCATGCTGCTTTCAGTCCCCTGTTCACTCGCCTGCACAAAAACACACACTCTCAATGTCTCTATGGAGGGTAACAGAGGATCGGCTGAATAATTCACCCCTTCAGTTTATTTTTCTTTGCAGTGAAGTGTGTGTGATGGTGTGAGTCTCTGACCATAACCCTCTTCCTGCTGTGTATTTGGGACGGGGCCGGTGCACTCTGCTGGCTGTGTGCGGCTGCACGGAGCGGTGGTCGGAGAAGCTCTTCTCTCCTGTGCACTACTGTGCTCTTCGTTTTCAGCCTTCTGCCAGGAGACACAGACAGACATGCATTAGAGTGCATACAGTTTAAGGCAGCACAATCAGTCTGTGGACACATACAGGGTTTGTGCATGTGTGTGTACATGCTTGTGTGGTGAAAAACTCTGGCACTAATTGACTAGAAGGTGTTCTGCAAGATATGTTCAGCTTTCTCTTCTGCTTGTCACCACAATGTGTGTGTGCGCGTATATATATATAAAAAAGAGAGAGCGCGAGAGAGAGATAGACATATACAATTATATTAGACTTGAATTTACATCTACCTGTATTTGGGTTAACTTTATGTGGGATTGTCTTAGCTGAAATTCACAAAAACCTCTTCCAATTTCAAGATAAGATTGAATGTCATTGGTTTCATAGATGATCAAAGTCAGTGTCATTAATATCTTCTCATTTCTGATGATAGAAAGCTAAAATTTCCCCATGACCAGCACTAAAAATAAACACGATCCTGAAACTAATAGCAGGAATCTGATAGTTGCCCACGGAAGCAAAACATTGCATTTGCATTAATGATAAAACATAGGGATTTAAATTCTAAAAGCCCATATGCATATAGGACAGAGCAGAGCCATTAGCAGATACACTGGTTTCGTTTCTTTTATTCAGTTTTACAATTAAGAATGAGATAAAATTGGGTACAAATGGCAAAATCGTCTGGCAGCTCAATGGCACACTGAACATTCTTAAAAAAGAAGGGAAAGAAATTTTGTTGTCTTAGGAAGCTGTAAATATAAAAACCTCAAGGAAAAGCAGTTCAGCCCTGTCCAGAATGTTCCCTTAACTCCTCTTTTGTGCGCTACGCTCTCAATAAAAACTGCCCAATATAAACATCAAATAAATCTCACTCACTCACTCATCGTCTATCCAGCTTTATCCTGTATACAGAGTCACGGGAGGCCTGGAACCTATCCCAGGAGACAAGGCGGGGAACACCCTGGACACCCCGCTGTGAGAATCAAATGCTTTAAAATATACTGTAAGATCATGCACTGTGATTAAAGATGCAGCTTGTTTCACATATTTTAAGAAAATCTAACAGGACATATTTGTTACTGCTGCGCAGAGTGAAATCTGTTTTGGCTCTGTAAGTTTCATCTAATAAACATCGCCTTTGGTCCAGCAGAAGGTGCAGTATATACAGTAGCTTGTATGAGGATCCACTGTCTGAATCCGTCAAGTACAACACCAACCACAGAGCGCACTCATGACTGTAGCGCACTTTTCATCATTGCCAGAAAGACTTTGGGGATATTGGTGGACCTACTGCAGTGTAAAACTTTACAGTGTGTTATTGAGTCATTAAATATAGGGCACTATTATTTTATGTGAGTATTGGTCATTCGTTATTGCACTGGTGTCACAAGGAACAGGCTTCGTGTTTCTGTTGTCTGTTGACACACTGGACATGTCTGTCAATTTGTAATTCAATGCAGGAAAAGAAAAAAGAGAAAAAAGTTTTGAGTGACTTATTGCTTTAATTGCAGGTTAAATGTGGAAAACTATTTGTTCTTTCTTTTTCAAGCAGCAGAGAAATCAAAACACACTCACTTGACTACATCTCAACAGGTCATTTGCTTTATCTCTCCATTCCTCACAAACAAACACACCTTTTCCTCCTCCTGCCGCTCGCCTCTGACCTCGGCCACCACAACCTGTCCAGCTCGGTGGCTAATTACACTCCCTTGAGCTTGCGATTTGGGCAGAGGGCCAGCGGCGAGAAGGCTCCTCACTGTGAGGCCTCTGTGCACTGCCATCACTCTGACAGGCCTATAAACTAATTAGCCTAGCCATGAGAGTCGGGTCTTTTCCCCTGTGAGGAGCTCGACCTGATGCTAACCTCCTTGTGCCCCCACGTCCTTTGAAAGAAGACAAGGTTGATGCTAAACTAGCCGTGACTAGCCTTTACTATAGGCTGGAGCTTTGGAGAAGGGGACAGAGAGCGAGAGAGACAGAGAGAGAGAGAATGGAGCTCTGAGGTTCACAATTAAGTCAGTCCTACAACAGTGTAATGATATGTATAGAGCTAGGGCCTACCCAATGGCCAAGCAAAGACTGCGGTACCAATCGTTTATGTCCTCCTGATCGCTGGACATGAGGAGCAGTTTCGCACTGGAGAAGGTCAACTGCAAGAGACAAGGAAAAAAAAAAAAAAAAAAAACAGAAGAGGATGAATGGTCTTAATTGTTGAACTCTATCCTGTTTAGCGTTGATTAATTTTAATTTCAATCATGTGGTAGACAATATACAAGTTTTTAAGAATTAAAAAATAAGAATTATAAGAATAAAATGTTTTCTACCAAAAGCCTCGTCGATGCTGATGTTATTGTTAATATTATTGTTATTCTTACTATTATAAGAGAAAGAATAAAGAAAGGTTGATGAGGAAATGAGTGTTTATGTCCGTCTTAAAAGAAGCAATAACTTGAAATAACTTTCTTATGAGTAACGCAACATTAGCGCTGTTTAATTCAAGTGTTTAAAAGAGCAAAAAAAAAAAAAAAAAAAAAAAACACGACATGTAGCTCATTAATCAATTTTAAACAGTAATTATTGAAACGAAATTAGTATTAAACAAAACACCTCAAGAAATGCTGCAACAGGAAACTAACCATTATCTGGGCAATAACCCTGCTTCGTGCAAAGCTGCATCATACCACAATATGGATGATTATGTTCTTTAACAAAACAGCCCGTCATGTTTTATTCCTTAAATATATGAGTACGGAACAGAACAGGGAAGTCCTATTCCTCAGATGTCTCAGCATGTCAGGAAGCTTGGGTCAGAGTGCAGGGTCAAACATGATACTTTACCCCTGGGGCAGAGCGGGGTTAAGGGCCTAGCAGTTGGGTGTTGTTCACGGGCTTCTGATTGGTAGCCCAGAATCACAACACCACTGTGCCAACGCTGCTCAGAGAGGAAGAACAGTGAAGGATCTTCTGTCGTGAAGATGTTTTACAACAATTCTCTTATTCTAGGAGCAACAGGAAGCAAATAACTCTTAGTGCTCACTAGAGGGCAGCCCTGAACCACTAACGGCAAGAATTTTCCAGCAGTACCCAGAGGCAAATGAAGACTGTTTACACTACCGTTATTAGCCATGGTCTTCGCTGAAATGAAGGGACATTAATTATCGAAAGTAATAGCAAGGGCGAGACAACATCTGTGGCCTTCTGTGCATTGCACACGTCCTGCAGGAACCTAGACTAACCTCGTGAATCCACCTTTCGACCACGGTGATTGTTCATGTACATGCCAGGATGTCAAATCTCAAAACAGGCCATCAACTGGGGAATAAAACAGCTGGAGGAAAACCAAGAGAGACACCTGTCGACCAAAGATGCACACTCGATGCTAATTTGGCGGCCCCCTGCACTCGAGAAGTTAGTTCGGCATCTCTCTTTTCCTTCTGCTATCAGTCGGCTCATCGTCCGAGTCAACAGTAATTATCATCACTCATCCATGCTGAGGAGACTTTAGCGAGAGATTAGGCATGTCAAACAACACAATGGGTGCTGTCCAAGACCAAACAAAAGGCACACGCTTTATCCTTGAATAATTACAAACCGGAACCCATTAGAGTGGATTATAATTGGGGTCCGGGAAAATATTAAATGACCTTTCACATTTACCTGGGGCCATCGGAACAGAGGAAACAGCGGCGGTTACCGGCGGCATATCAATAATCAGCTCTAATCTTTATTACAGCCAGGACAGAATCCTAACAATGAGAAGACATGGAGGCAAAGGATACTTCGTTTAAAAAAAAAAAAAAGAAAAAGAAAAAAATGTTAAATATGGGAAAAGGGGGATATCTTATTATATATTAAATAGATTAAGATTTCAAATGTACTATCGAAAGTCTTATCTAATTACAGAGTTCAGTGAGCGAGGCACAAGCTGGTGTGAAGTGCCATTTACATCAGGCGGCCACCACATGGGGGGCGGAAGGCTTGATTTATGCACACATAGATCCCGCTTCTTTTGCGACGGGCTAATTAGGGATTTGTCACACAATCTGACCCTCTTAGGTAGGAATGACTATGTATAATGTGAACAACGGCGCACGAACGCTATATTCGCGGCACACATATTTTCGCTTGATTATTTATACATCAAAGAGATTCTGTCATGAACGCAGAATAATGTTCAACAGGAGAAGTGGGAGACAAGGACAGAACAAAAAAAAAAAAAAAAGAACGAAATTCTGCAAAATACAAACATGTGGAAAGGAAATATTCAGTGGAGTTTTTTTTTTTTCATCTTCTCCTTAAAGAACCCCCTTTTCCTTTTTACTTCTTCTTCTTCTTACAAACTTTGCATATAGATTGCCATGGCATTTCCAGCTGTCAAATTTAATTTGGCTTTAATTCTTCATGGCATGGACGAGGAGGGGCCTGAGAGTGCTGACAGTCTCTTTCCCCTCTGGTCCAGGTAGGAGGTGGGGTGCACCAGGGATCGATAATGTGTCCTTATGAGAAATTACGCCTAATGCTATTGAGTATGCATTTGAGCCCTGGGTCGGATAACAAGCTAATGAAATGCCATTTCTTGCCATTAGATAACGTGCAGCAGCAGCCGCAGCTGCCGCAAAGAGGCAGGCTGGAGTGGGGCTGGAAAAGAGAAGAGCAATAACAGTGCTTGAGCAAGATGTATTTGCTGGTACAGAGGATGAGATGGCTCTCGGCTCTAATCTGATGGAGTGGTGCAAGAGGGTTCTCTTATCCCATCAGGACAAGCGTTTAAGCAGTCCATCAGCGAGCACTAAATGATGCCCAAACCATACAGGACATCACTAGGCCTCTTCCATGATCTCAGTGTATCTTTCATCTGAAATTGCATTCAAATGATTTTTGCTTTCTATGAAGCAAGCGAAATTACAATATATAATTGAGCTTTAAATTCTGCCACCTCTATATACATGTATGAAAAAGAAATACATTTGTATTGTTTAATTCTAAAGCTACAAATTAAAGGATGAATCCTCATTTAATCGAGTTGAATAAAATATTTTGCCGTTTCTTTTTCAAGTTTGCAAAACGGCATAATTGAGCCGAGAGCAGAAGCCTGGCAATATGAAAGCCCTCGTTCTTATATGAATATTGATAATACTCAAACTGTTTGCTTGGGACTGCAGCGGTTGAGAGTGCACTACACTCGGCTGAATGTTTCACGACAGCACACAGATCATTTAGATGTAATTTGTCACCCGACAGCAACACAGGCCTGGAAAGAGATCAAGCAGCGAGGAGACACATTAAAACTTGAACCGTTATGAGGAACCAGAGCAATTAGAGAGAGAAGAATGATGCATGGAGCATTTTCGCTAACTTGGGGATCCAATCTGTCTGAAATCAATTAATCTTTTAACCTCGTGTGAGCTGAAATGTTACACTTGATCGAGGGGATTTGGCAAGAATGGTGACAAATCTAGAAAATGATCCAGATGTAGTGAAGAAAAGTTTCCTGAGTATGTTTTGGTAACTAGATGGTAAGTAACTAAAGTAACTATAATTATGCAAGATATAAAATAATATTGTCAGTACTACTGACAATTTAGCTAAGGTCTTAATTATATTGCATTTCCCCAAATGTTTCCTGAAATCACTGAAATGTTCTCAATTGAAAATTCTTTAAAAGTGCTGTAGAAAATTGAAATTCTCAAATTTCACTGTAACCACCTTTTTTTAAAAGTAGAAACCATAATTGGAAAACTGCACCAATAATTTCCACACACATCTGGAATCTGTACAACATACCGTACATCCCTGATTAATTTTAACTGGAATTCCTAAAGGTCCGGCTACATAAAGTTCCCTGCTTACAAAGTTCTGATAAAGTATCTGATATGACTAAATGGTCAAAATATTTACCCTGTAAATATTAAAAATGGTATTAAAAATAAAAATAATATATAATATAAAAATTAAAAAAAATAACACTTTCCCCCCCACTTTCAGTGGAAATTATAAAAGAAATAATCTGTAATACTGTGTTCTGATTGTCTCGAACTTGTCACAGATTTAATGGTACTGTTTCCATATGGCAAGAAAAAAAAATTCATAATCAAAGGTTAAGTGAGATTTAATGTCTGTTTATTTATTTTTCTTTATTTACCTTATTAATATGTCTTTTGGAAATACTTTGACTGTTTTCATATGCAACAACGAATGAAAGTGTTGAAAATGTGGAATTTTTCGCAATATTTTTTCGGTGGCTGGAACGGATTATTCGCATTTACATTGTTTTCTATGGGAAAATGCACATCGCTATACAAACTTTCAGGTTACAAACTCTTCTCTGGAACGGATTAAATTTGTATGGCAAGAGTTCATTGTATTCTGCATCAAAGTACTGTATTAGTAGAGCTTTATTCCACACTCCAGAATACTGTACCTAACCCGTCTTACAGTGAGCAGTAGTGTACTGTACACTCACACTGATGAGTCCTCCCTGGCTTTTGGTATGGCCGAACACTTTGTCCACGGTGCACTCCTTAAGCGGGTAGACTCTCTGGCAGGCCAGCTTGTCTCCATTTGTCGGGTGCAATGGACTACACCGTGTAGCTTGAATCAAAATGTCCGAGAAGAGGAAAAACATCTTGGGTTTGGTCTCCGTGCCTTTACGGGGTACCATTTTCAGCCAACCTTCACGGATATACCAGCGACCTGACAGATAGAGGAGAGGAGAGGAGATGAGATGAGAGGAGAATAGGTTTACATCGAGATAGAGCCCTCAGACTCATTAATATGTTGGCTTATCAATTTACATTCAACTTACAAACATTCAACGTGTACAGCAGGTTACAATAGCTGCGCCTGGGATGTTACTCTTTATGGCTTTGTAGAGTCGGCTCTCTACTCCGACTGACTGGCAGGTGTATGATGGCTACTAAATTGGATGCTGACATTTTGCAAGATAAGATTAAATTTCACTCTCGCCACTGATTCCTTATTTGCCCTGGAACACCTTGAGATTGCAGCCATAGCGGAGAGTTCAAAATGGATACTCTGAGCAAAAGAAGAGCTTTCTATGATTAGCAGGCGGGCCGAGCAGGGGTCAAATTGCTTTTAAAATGCCACGGGTTTTAATATGTGACCACAATAAGGACACGGCGTGTGCGACTCTCAGGTGGAGTGTGAACATTAGATTTGATGGCTCCTGTAAATCGGTTAAATCCATTTAACTGGGCAAAGTCTGCTTGTTGCACAACAAATGGTGAGGTCTAAATCAGGAGGCTGTCTCTGAGCGAAAGCACTCGATGCTAACAACATCCAGAGACAATATTGTCCCATGTTCAAGGGGAAACTCATCCTGTGGTAATAGGAGATAGATTACAGTCGCTTATGATAGTCATTATCAATTACGGAACTGTTCTCACTATGAGGTGTGTGCAATATCAAACTAGAGTACATTTCCCATCTGTCTGAGCGTCTTTATGTCATGGGAAGTGTGAAGGGAGCCAAGCTAGAGATCGTCTTCGTGTGTCAGTTTTTAAAAATGAAGATTTATTTTTTTGCCGTCAAGAAACCAAGCTGAAAAGAATTCTCTGGTGGGTATCACGAACCGGATGAAGTCAGTAATGATACCAGCATCAAGACTTTTGCCCCACCCACATTTATATACAGTAGATATTTTTAAAACAGCATTTCTGGAAACCAAAAAACAACCCTGAAGGTTATAATGGACATTAAAGGAAACTATGTTTTCACTTATTTTTTAACCAAAACCTACTGCAACAGCATGAATCCATGCTTGCCCTCTGCAGTATCACTCTGTAGTCTTTGATTTTATATTTGATAGGACTGAAATTCCCACAAAAAGTTTAAGTTTTTAGAGCCTCGTACAACAAAAGTAGACTTTATATTAACTTAAACACCTTTCCCTATTATAATGAAGTTTCAGTCTCTTACTACACAGTATGATGGCAAATAAATCCCTGCTACAGTATATCTGATATCACCCAAATCAGCATGGGCTCCCTGTTGAGTCTGGTTCCTCTCAAGGTTTCTTCCAATTGTCAACGTTCTCCTTGCCACCATCACCCTTGGCTTGCTCGGATAATTAGAATTTATAAATACTCCCTCATATTTTTCAAACTTATTTCCATATGTAAAGCATCCATTAATAAAAACACTAAACGAATATATTTTGCAACTTCATTAAGCTTTATTCTAATACTATAACTTCTGTGTGAAATTTTCAGAATATGATGCATTAGATTCACCACTCTAGAGATTCAAACTAGAGAATTCAATTCAATTAATGGCTTTAACATTGGTCACTGTCACAAAGCAGCTTTACAAACTTAAACAGTTATGGATATAAAATAGAAAATATACAGGGAAAAAGTATAGACTATATCAGTTTATCTTTGATGAACAAATCTGTTCAGCAGAATTTCAGTCTTGAACTATTGAGTGACCGCAGTAACAAACCATCACAGAAAAACTGCCTGCATCAACCTATTCCAATAGCATCTTCATGGTCATCAAAAAACAAGACGACATTGTGTTGAACAGAAGAAAACCCATTGTGGTCTATTTTCACATTGGTTTTCCTACTGTAAATTACCCATAATAATTCCTTAAGCAGTGATGCAGCAATGGTTTAGTCTTTTTAATCTGTCTAGCTCTCTCATCTGTACAATCTGCTTGAGAAGGTCAGGTTCCAGAGCTTCGATTTCCATGGTAATACCTTCATCAAAGTCGCTGTTGTGTCAGAGCGATTGTGTTACTGTACATAGCTGGATCGCACTGACATGATGTTGAATGTCTCTGGAAAATGACCCCATTCCCGTATGAGGTAACAGTGACCTGACTGTTATTTATGATTGAGATTGATAAACATGTAACTGTTGTAACCGCACTAGCAAATAGCACTTGTTTCTGTAATGACAGAAGGAATTATGTTGTTAATTTATGTACTGTATGTAGCACCTTGTTCCTGGAGGAACATTCTTTCACTGTGTACTGAACTGTATATTTTTGAAGTGAAAATAAAAGCCTACTAGACTTGAATAATGAAAATACGGACTATTACAGGCATCAGATTTTTTTTTTCAGATATATCTAGTGTATAATGTGCATCAGACTGGAGTTTCCATTAATATTTTGGCTGGTCAAACAATTAACACACACAAGATGGAAATATATTAAATAATTTTTCCTTTCATTCAAGCACTGTCATTCTGTCAGTTCCTTTGTCTATGTTTTAGACGGACACGTCTACGAAAAACTCTGTCTGCTCCATCAAGAGCGTGCAGTTCAAAGAGCAGGAACTTGGAGCGCCCCTCTCCATGTCGTTCGCTTTCAACTCCCCCTGTCAAAGAGCACCTCTGCCCAGCTACAAAGGCCCGATGAATTTCTGGGTGCTAAAGGTTGCACTACAAAGGCTGCCGTGTCCTCCTGATGTGACCGGGCCAAAGACTGGGAGACACATGAAAGCCCGCGTGCGTATGATGGGTGCGGGATGACACCGAGCGTGATCATTGTTAATTTGAAGCCGGACTTGGTTTGATAGGTTATACTTTCATGTCAGGAATCTACAAAGGCTTCGGCGGAAAAGCTTTTCAAAGCCAGCGAAGCCACTCTTGACTCTTGAGACACAAGTTCTGTTCTTCTTGCTGAAATATATATATACACGTGTGCTCAAAGTTATATCCTACATTGGTCTTGTAAAGAAAGAAAGGAAGAAAGGCAGTCGTCAGGTATCCTGAAGTATCGCTACAACAAGAGAAGCAAGGTTGTGGTGTTAATCAATGGTTTGTTGTTTTTCTTCCTCTCAGGCTCCCTTTTTGTCCTTTAGCGTGTAAAAAGTGGAGAGATGAGCCGGAGAGCTTGTGGACAGAAGTAGCAGTAGTGGCGGCAGAGCGCCCGCTCATGGCTCTCAGGAAACAGACAAACTGTCTGCCGTATCGATGTCCCATTGATTCGGACTTTGCTTCTGAGAATCATTTGCACCCTTATCTCCATGCTCATCACTTAAAGGCAAAGTCCGCCCTGACAACATTAAATGTGTTTATACTGAAATATTCATGATGCGCTTAGTGACTCTGGTGCAAATTAGATTTTGCTGGTGCTCCTGTGAGAAGGTTGTGGTTGTCTCTCATCACAGGAGGATAGTGCAAGTGTAGTTACAATGGGGTTTAATGAAAGAAAACGTTTTCGGGATCTGACCGGTTTGAGCAGAACGTACAGATGAGAAGGTGAGACGGCTAGACAGATCAAATTAATAAAGCGTTGCTTTATCACTCTCTTTAATTTGAGACTAAGCAAGGATAAATCTTTCTGTAAAGGACTAAATTATTGCGGGTAATGTAGAAAGTCATAAACCAAAGCGCAGAGAGACCAACCTCTTGTTGAAGATATCACGTTAGTTATGAAGATTAATATGGAAGTTGTTTGGGGTGGATTATTTCCTTTAATATCATAGATGCCACTTGCATCAGCATCTTTCAGGCACTTAATCATGGATAAAGTGGAAGCCTGTTGAGTTTGCTTTCTATAAAGAGTCAGCAAGAGGTGAAAAAAAAAAGCTTTAATGGACAAAAGAATGGAGCTTGGGAGAAATCTAGAGGCCTGAAAATCCTGCCCGAGAGGAAAAGTGAGAGGGATTTTAACACTTCCCACATCCGGCTCTGCGTGAAAGGAGATTGCTGCTCGTTGGGTATTCATCGCCAGCCTCGAACCACCTTTGTGCACGCGCACGTACACACACTCTCACACACACGCGCTCTTTCTCCCCGGCTTGCTTTTTATCTGCCGGTCCACGAGATGAGGAGAAGCGCTAATTGGTCCTGGGGGAGATTGGCAGGCCAAGGCATTGACGACAAGGCCCTCTCAGTCTTTCTCTCGCTCCCTCTCTCTCTCCCTCCATCACTAGCTGTCTCTCTTTTGTTACACATGGATATTTTCCTCAGGGACAAACAACGAGGGGGGGGGGGGTTGGGGGGGTAGAAGGACCTCCACTTCACAAGTAGCAAAAGAGTAGAAAAGAGGGAGATAGCCCTGATGGAGCCCATGCTCCACCTTTCCAATTAGCACAGGAAAGTTCGCAGATGCTGTCAATTAATCTTTGTGTCCGGATGTAAGAAGATTACAAAGCGCAAAGACAAACTCGTCTTACGTCGACAACTGTGTCTGAAACGGCGTCGGGTTCCAGGTTATTTCATTCCCTCTCGTTCTCTTTCCAAGGTACAAACGAGGAGGGAGAGAGATGCAAGGAGAGCGAGAGCAAGTTAGATGAAAAGAATAGCTGATCACAGACTCTAACCTGGAGCCAGCAGCCTGGTCTTTCGGCCCTTGAGCAGTTTCTGGACCCTCTGCAGCTGCAGGTGGTTCTCATGGCTGCGGGCATTGTCCTGGATGCGCTGGGCCACCTCGGAGACGGCGCTCACCGCCCCTGCAGCACCACAAACACACACACAAACACAGCGCAGATGAAACGTATACCCAGAATGCCCTGCAAACACATGGATCTTACAGATACATAAGCAAACGTGAATTGCTTCTTAATAACATCTGTGAGTTTCATCAAGTCGATACAGTGCAGTCTATAAGGATTCAGACAATGGCACATTTTTTGTTGGTTTGACTCTGTACCCTAAGGCATCAAGTTTGAAATGGAAGTATGGCCAATTACAGCAGATATGCAGGAATTACAATCATCATTATACAATGCCTGGTCAAAAAAAAGGTCACCATTTATGAAGGGTCAAATTAATCAAGCAAAGAAAACAACTAAGGAGATTAGAAATTTTGGGAACTACTGTAGGTTAAGAAGCCTTTAACACATTACCAAAACCTGGAAGGATAGTGCTGAACTTTGTGGAAGAAATGTCAGGAATAAATAAAAAATTTTGAATGGAGATCGTTTAAACAGTTGGTGAAGTTGGAGAAACTTCAAGAAAACCCATAGTTATGTTTAATAATGAAAGCAAGAGCCGTTCCATACGCACCCAACGTGATGCAAACTCACAGGATTGGGATTAAACAAACAGTCATAAGGAAAAGGGCTTCACTTTGCTAGGAACTTGGACTTTAGAGCAAATGTAAAATGTCATGTGGTTTGATGAGTTCAGATTGGGCCTATTCCAGAGTGATGGGTGCCTCAGGGTAAGAAGTGAAGTGCATGAAGTGATGCACCTACTATGCATTGTGGCCACTGTACAAGCTTCTAAGGAGATTTGCAATTACTTCCAGTTGTTTTCATTGCTTGATGCAGCCCAACAATTTGACCCTCCTGAAATGGGGTCTAAGGACATGTTATACAGTAGGCTAACATTTCACAAATAAGAAACTAGAGATCCATGGCAGTCTTTATACATACAGTATGTATAGTTTGTATGAAAAAGACAACAGCCAAATCTGTCTGTACAAAATCCACAACATTACTATAAAGTTGCACCCTGTATTTCTTCCATGGAGTGAACCAGACCCTGTTGATAAGTTCAGGATGTTCATCTGACAGATGTTTGACCAGATTTGATGTATTGCCATTCTTTACACGACACACTTTAAATCAGTTCTTGACTGGCAGTGCTGCTCGGTTTAGGGACTTGCATTTTTCACTTTATAGGCCAAATATCTCAATAATTCACTTCAAGCGCCTCTTTGTCAAAGAGGACCGTTGCCATCACTTCAAGTCCAGTTTCTGAACTAAACGGAACAGTGGTTTGCTTTTGGTGGCGCTGTCTCTTGACTCATTTCACACTTGCTTCGGTTCATATTACGAACTCAGTCAGGGACGTTTCCTGTTATGTCACACACACACACACACACCACTACCACAATATAACCGCTGTCAGAAAGAGATTCCTATTAGCTAGATAAAATATCCATTTGTATAATAACAGTATTGATCACTTCAAAATGTTGGTTTTCTACCATTTACAAACTACAGTAAACACACACAAAAAACGAGAGTATAAAGTGTCTTAACAGAAAGCGAGAATAGGTCATTTCACACTGAAACCATTCAGTGAGTCCTCATGTCCTGCAAACACGGGCTGAGTCATCCTGAAAATGACCACGCTAATGACGATAGACATGTTCCTGTCAGAAATAAAACGGACCCAAACCGCTATAGGCAAATGTCCTAAGCAACCAAATTTTCTCTTTTATTCGCCACTTAAAAAAACCCAGTGAACTAATTCTGATGGTTAACAATTTAACCTCTGTTGCAGATGTGGGTGTGGTATAGCAGACGTTTGCATTAAAGGAGGAGGAGTGAGCAAACACATTGCACGCTTATCTGTGTAAGCTAAATTATTGCTCCCCCTCATTAACTTCCAGTATCGTATCCCGAAAGCATACCCTTATCTGGCACAAGATCATAAGGGATTCTACCAATCAGTCTGATCACATTTATTGTGTCTTTGTGTGTTTTTTTTTTTTTTCACAAAAAATTCTGAAGTGATCTTGGGCAGTCAAAAGTTTGGACACACCTTCTAATTCCATTGTCTTACCTGATTTTTCTTTCTTTCTACAGTGTAAAATAATAAGGCATTCAAAATATGCAATAATCTCCTTTGAACAGTTGATATTGAGATGTTTCTGCTACTTATGCTCTGTAAAGCCTTCATAACGGCTCTAATCTGAGATGATGTTAATTGGTTATTTTTGAGGCTGGTAACTCTAAATGAACAACTTGTCTGCAGCAGAGGTGAGTTTTGCTTTCCTGTGAAAGTCTTCATGAGGCCCAGTTTCATCACAGTGCTTGATGGGTTTCGCAAATGCATTTGACAATATCGCTCTTGCAAAAACTATTCCAGAACAGCTGACCTTCCAGTCTTAAAATAACACCTGACTGTCATTGTTACTTAATTACCTAATGCCATATGTGTTATGTCATAGTTTGGAAATCTCCAATATTGTTCTAGAATGTGGAAAATAAATCCAAACTTGTGACAAATGAACTCCTATACATTTGACTGGTACTATAAATACCATCTATATATAAATGAAACTTATTAGGAGGGCAAAAGAGGGGAATAAAACAATGTGCAGTGTACTGCTTTCCATCACAACAAACTGTGCCTCAGACAGCAGCATTGATTGAAAGCCAGCAATAGTTTAAGTCAGGGAAGAAACAATGATCAGCCACAACATCCAAACCACCTGCCTAATACTGCGCAATTCATCCATTCGTGTTGCCAAATATGAAGTGACCATCCAGGTATGGACTTCACAAGACCTACCTGTGGTATCAGTCACCAAGACCGTGAAAAGTTACAAGATGGAGCCTCCATTGATTGGACTTGGTTGTCCAACACTTCCCACAGACGCTTAATCAGATTGAGATCTCTGAAATTTGCAGGCCAAGGCAACACAATGAACTTGAGTCCTTGTGCGTTGTGCCGTAAATGATGCACCTGAGCAGCCCACTTTGATCCATGGTCCAGCTCTGATGCTTACGTACCCGTTTTAGTGACTATGTGGATATGCAGCTCGATACACAATGAGTGGTGATACATTTGTTTTCTGACATCTTTCTATTACATCCAGCATTCACATTTTCAGCAACTTATCCTATAGTAGCTCATTTTTAATAGGATTGGAGTCTTTGCTCCTCAGATGCCTCAGTGAGTCTTGGGTCTCCGCCATACTTGTCTCTCCCTCCTCTGACCACTTTTGTTAGGTCCTGAGCACTGCACAAGACCTGCTGTTTCTGAGATGCTTTCACATCAAAATTTGGCCCTTGTCCCCCAGATCCTTATGCTCGCCCATTTTTCCTTCTGCCAACAAATAAACTTTGGAAACCTACTGCTCATTTCACTTTCCACCCAATATATTCTACTTCTTGACAGGTACACCTGCAACGAAGGTGTTGGGATCTGAGTGACTTTGACAAAGCTCACATTGTGTGTCTGATCTGAGGCCCTAACTCATAACTAATCCTGTAGACTTAAAGTATCAGCTGCCAAATACCACAGCACACCTTCAGAAGTTATCTGGAGCCCATGCCTTGACGTGTGACAGCGTGTAAATAATAAAATTTTGCTAAATAAAACAAAATATTTGGTACAGTATTTCTGGTATCGAGTTTCAATTATTCACTTGCATAGATTTATCATTGCATTTCATGTACTGCATGTTAATGCCGTTTTTTTTTTTTTTAAACATAAAATCAGTGGTGTCCTCAAAGCCAGTCAACACACCACACTCACTTCTAATGACGAAATGTAGCCACTGTGTATTCGTTGATTCGACTTGAACTTGACCACCGAGTGACGCTTTTATTCAACTTATTGTTTGTTTGCCCTGGATATCATCTGACACATTTATCAAGCCCACACCACTGCACATCTACATGTACTGTACGGACTGTGTACATATAAACAGAACGTGCAGGGTGCGTTTGATTTTTGACATCAACCCCCTGGAGACAGATGACCCACAGCGAGTGGATTAGCACATTCAGGCTGCACTGATTGACTTGGATATGCTGCTGTGCAGTGTGTGTATGCGCTTGTGGTTCCTTTAATTAGCCATAGCACACAGGCCTGCTTACAGACTGCTATTCTGCTGGTAAAAGCACAAGATCTTGTTAGAGAGGGATCCGATTTCGGAGGAGCGGTTAATGAAATCGTACGACATCACGGCAAATTTGTTGCCTGTAATGGAGCACCCCAGTAAATTCCAGAAGTTTGCGTCTAGGCTCTTTTCATAAACATCATGGAACATCTTTTGTTCACCAAACCGAGTTAACATTGTCGAAGAGAATTACCAAACTGTTGTGTAACTGAACAGCACGTAGAGGCAAAGTTTGCTGTGTTTCACATAATGGCATTTTCAGTTACGCAACACAGAAGCTGTGAATAAATGGTTCGGCCAATTATTGTGTGCTGAGCGTATTTGTCTGCACAGACATTAGTGCAGTTGAAAGCAACATGCAGCAGATGGATACTAATTTTACATTCTACTCTTTGGTCTTGTGAAAGAGGCAGTACAGAAGTTTCTTCGTGATGAAATAATAACAATCTAATTTGGACACTTATCCACTATCCAATCCTATAAATTACTGCAGAAATCAAAGACAGAAAGGTGTTGCAAAGTCGAAGCTGTTGTATTCATTATTAGGAGAAAAAGTTCTGTTTAGCACCAGAAAGCATTCTTTGCTTCTTTGTTGTACAAATCTATAACAAAAGGTTCTACCTTTACAAAAAAGGCTCAATTTCTGAATGGCGAAAGGGAAAAAGCACAGCAGCGTTCATGTTAAACTTTTTTGCGTTACATGTTACACATTTCATGTTGGTCTTTCGGCTGCGCCTGGCAAGGGTTCGCCACAGAGGACCACAAGCTTGGCACAGGTTTTACGCTGGAGGCCCTTCCCTCCCATTTTATCTAGGCTTGCGTTTTTTGTTTTTTTCCATGTTCCACGTTTTAAACTGTAAAAATATGTCCATTATATATTTTCCTGTATTTTATGCCTGTTCCAAAATGGCCCTGCTGTGATCATGTTAAATTTAATTAAACAAATTCAACATGGCCAGGGTCGTGGGTTAGGGTCCTGCTTCAGGTCTGTGTGTGTGGAGTTTGCATGCCCTCCCTGTGCTGGGTGCGTTTCCTCTCACAGTCGAAAGACATGCAGATGAGGCTAATTGGTGTTTCCAAATTGGCCATTGTGGCCTGGCACCCTGTCCAGGGTGTTACCTAGCTAGTGGCCCGAGTCCCCTAGAGTAGACTCCAGGCCTCCTGTGAGGTACAGTAGAGGGAACGACAGAGAAGGAAAGCGAGCGAGAGAGGGGTTGTGTGAGTGAGTGAGTGCGTAACATTACCTTCGTTAAAGTCAGAACATGATACATTAGGAAAGTAAGTAACTATAGCGTGTGACAGGGAACTAGAAAGTTCACAACTCGGAAGTTGATTATTATTTCATGCCCTGTTGTGCTCTTTTCCTCCATCACAGCAATTTGCCAATGATCCCTCACAATCTATGCTTCCGGCTATGGATGGCTGTAGCATCACGCAGTACATGAACTCTCTGGATGATAATGGCGAGCACTTTACCGCTGTGCCCCTTATGAGCAAAGCACTTTTTTATACTGTACATCATTTTTAACAAAGACAATGAGGACAAAGCAGCTTTATAGTCTGATAATTTTTGGAAATAAAAGTTAAAATTTATCCCTAATGAGCAAGCCAATGATGACTGCGGCACTTTGGTTTTAACTAAAAATCTATCAAATCGGTAATAAAACCTCAAACATGGCAAAAGGCTGCACACACACACACTTTATATATAAGGCTGCATACACAGTATATATGTAGCCTTATATATAAATATTATATACGCGCACACAGCTCTGGAAAAAATAAGAGACCACTTCTGAAAACTGCAAGCAAAAATGGAGAGCATGCCAAAACGCAAGAGGCAAAACGAAAGCTGTAATTGAAGATCGGGGTTATTCCACCAAATACTGATTTCTTAAATGTTATTTAGCCAAAGCATTAACACAATTGGTTAACAAATTATTTGCACTTTGTTTTATTTGCGCTAACAATTTCAGTTCACAAAAAAATTAACAAAACTGTACATTTCACCAATACATACACCTGTAAGGGAAAAAAAAAACAGAAAACTTATTATTTTGCAAATTATTTTTTTTCCAGAGCTGTACAGTATGTAGGTTGAATCACAAAAATCAGCTAATCAGCTTCAGTTTGTCCAGTGTGAAGGGGAATATAAAGATTGGAGCTATGGAAAAAGGTCTGATGAGTTCTGATTGACCCTATTCCAGAGCGATGGGGATGTCAAGATATGAAGGAGGCAGTGTTATGATCAGGGGTTGCTTCAGTTGCTCAGGTCTAGGCTCAGCCACATTATCTGGCAATAAAATGTAGTCAGCTGACGACCTGAATGTAGTGAATGACCAGGGCATCACATATATGGAAATTCTTATTCCCCAATGGCACGGGAATATTCCAGGATATCATTGGCCACCAGATTGTTACTATACCTAAAGATGGTCAGAGTGGTTGCCTTTTTTGGACAGACAGTGTATAACTGTATAATACATACTAAAAAAAAAAAAAAAAGTGCAAACTGGGTTAACTGAAAATGAGCAACCTTAGAGTTTTAACTAAAAATCCATCAAATCAAATTGTAGTTATTAACTGTTCATTGACGGAGCCTTGAATGTGAACGGTTCGTAACAGGAGTTATCATTATGCTCGCTACAGTAAAATAATCAGATCAGATCTGATCACTCCTTGCATACAAGAAAAGTGTGTATCCAAAGAGCCTTGCTTCCTGCATTAATAATCTAAACTCACTCATTATACATTCCACAGACAATTTCCTGCCATCTCGTTATGGTTTTTTTTTTCCCCACCTCACATTATCCATCGAGAGTGTTTAAATGGAAACTCTTGAGTGTTAACTTTTTTAATTAACCTTTGACAGAGCTGGATTGGTCAGTGGGTGGCTGTCATGCTGGCCGGCTGACAGGCATGCGAGAGTACGTGCTGAAAAGGTGCTTTAATTTATGATTGACGAGGAGTGTGAAGTGCAGCAATTACCACAATTAAAGCTGTGCCATTCCACATGAAACATCAAGGAGGGGAGGAACGAGAGGAAAACACTTCAGTTACAACGAGGGGGAACTGGAAAACAACAGAGCCTGCTGGAATTCTCTGTGCTGGTTTGCTTAATCAGATGCAACGTGATTTGTCTGCGGTTGTTTTTAAATAATTCCCTTTACAATGTGCTTGGGCTGGGTGTGCAAAACCCATGCCACCCTCCTAATAAAAAGCAGGCGAGCAGGAGGGGAAAAAAGGAAAAAAAAAAAAGTGGCTTTAATGAGAAGAGGAAGAAGCGGCATGAGGGGCAAATTTGGATACGTACCTTCATCTTAGAATCGTGCGCTGTTTTAATTTGTAAGCAAAAGCAGCACGGAACCAATGAGATTTTAATTGATACACATAAATAATTCTGTGTGTACACTGCCGCTTAAGTCTGATTTGCTGTTTATTTGACGATAGAAAATGAGTCATTATCGGAGCTTCTGTTGACTGCGGAGATTTTATTTATTTATATTTTACACGGTTGATATCCTCTGATCTGGTCCCAATTAATTTTGTCAAAATCCACACGGGGAATTTAGACTCACGTTAAGCTTCGCCGTACTTTCATCCTCCGCAAGCGCCGCGGCAGCAGCGGCTGTGACAATAATAACAAATGAACGATGAAAGGAAAGCCCAAAGTTACTCTGTTTGTCACCCTAACAAAGACAAGAGAGGCTCTTTTCCGCTGCCAGCTCCAAACTTCACAGGATTTGTTTTGCCACCATATGCAGCACTTTCTGTACCTTTTTTTTCCCCCCACCCCTCCAATAGACCCAAGGTATCATTGCTTAACGGAGCAAAAGCAAAGCGAGATCACACGAGCGCTGAATGATCTTTAGAGGTTTCTATGAAAGTGACAAACTAGAATGGAAGGCAAACGCATCATAAGTATGGGCTTTGGGTGACACTGATTCGGCATTTGAGGAACAGATCTCTTCAATAGATGGATAATATAAATAATCCGGGCTGGATGAACCCATCAACCTTTTTGTCCCACAAAAAGGATGAGTGTGTGTTTGTTGACGGTTGTGAGACAGAAAAGTGAACAACTCTTACTTGAAAGCTGCTGGAACTCTGGGCTGTCTGGACTAGTGTTCTCTGTCAAATCCCTCAAGAAATTATTGTACCTGCAGAGAAAATCCACAAATAAGCGCAGTGAAACAACAGGCTTTATGGAAGATGAATAAAAGTACATTTTTAAAAGGGGGGGGGGGGGGGAAACAGGCACATGGAGAGGTTAGATATGCCGCATCGCAACATGAGATTATTCCCACCAAGAAAATATCAGGTCACTTAAACAAGTGCTTTTGGTGAAGAATAAAGAGCGATTCAGTCTTACTCATCCCATTGGGTCCGAACATACAGTATACGTCTGCTCACAGTGAGAAATGAGGGGACAGGAAAAGAGAAAAAGCAATAGGAAGTGAATATATCTCCTGTCATACTCTACACATAAACAAGTGAATGAATTTGACAGGGTTAAGCTCCACACATTAAGGAGAAATTAAATATTGATTATTGTGCTATCGCCAGCCTGTCTAAAGATAAAGGTTATTAATGGCCGACCAAATGAAGGGCCCTATTAAGGAAATGACCCCTATCGCAAGGTGAGAGCGAATTGAGAGAGACAGAGAGAGAGAGAGAGGGAAATTTGGGGGTAATTCATTTCACCATTTCAGAGGCTGAGATAAAGACAGAGTGAGCCATAATGCCGGAGATTACAGCTCACTTAAATAGAGTCCAGCGCCTACTGACATCAAAGACCTCTCGCAATTCAGACAGCACTCAAAAGCACCGGACTGTTCGATCCTCAGTGGGCTTTTCCACTTACTAGAGATCTTTCGAGAGATTTTGAGGTGAATGTGATATTCGGCGTATTTTCTGAACCATGCTTTGCGTTTAAAACACATTACGGTAAATACTTAAGTGACTGCAGCTATAATATGTTAATGAAATCAGAGCAGTACCTTAAATGTATCCTGCTAAACGCAGTCTCACTTCCTGAGCATTTCACTTTGGTGATGTACACTCACTCACTCTTCAGCCAATCATTTGGCTGCAGTGCAGAGCAAGTCAAGTTGCTTCGGTTAACGTTCATATCAAACAACATAAAAAAAAAAATAAAAAAAAAGTCAGCTCAAAGACTTTGACATTGACTGGTATGTTGGTATCAGATTTGAGTTTAAAAAAAATAAATGAATAAATAAACACTCTTTAGAACAATGTTGAGCAGAAAAGCATCTCTGAAGGCACAAATATGGCATCAGGCTTCTCTCCTGCCAGAAACAGGACCCTGAAGCTACGGCGAGTACAAGAAGGACAGTTCAAAACTGAAAAACATCACCAGAGTCTTCTGCTGTTGTACCCAACTCCCTTAATGCTTGACATGTTGTGCATTCTAAGAGGTTTTCCTGCTCTGACTTCTCTCCCAGTGTTGTATCCCCCCTACACACCATTGTGCATAAAAATCAAGAGAGTTGTGTGCATGAAAATCCAAGGAGATCAGCAGTTTCTGCAAATCCAGATAAAATTTTTTCCCACATTTTGATGTTTGATGTGAGAATTAAGCGCTTGACCAGTACCTGCATGTACTGTGCATCATTCTGACATGCTCACCCTTGTTAGAGCTGTGATTCCTAAGAGAGTGGAATAAATATGAAGCATGCCCTTATCCAAGCTTTTTTGATTTTCCATGATTTTATAACTAATAGAGTCTAACAAACTCCAACCTGTGTCTCTGTTAGGGCACTCTCCCATCTAGGTGCCAACTACTAACCAGGACTTTCACGTGCAACTTCAGAGACACGTTACACCAGCTAACAATTATTTTTTTTTTTTAACCAGCTGAGCACGCAGTGCTCGTGGCAGTGTAACACACTTGGAGGAAAACACCTAGCTGCTTGCGTGATCTCACAGATGCCCATGAATGACATGATTGATGTGAGATTGAGGGTATTCCATCCCGCCTGATAGAGGCTCTGGACTCCTGACCATCACCTGGGTATCACCTCCTTTGTACCACCTCAGGGACGCACAGCATTGTTTAATGACCTGATGATAACAAAAGTGCACAATCCAGTTGACCAGAAACAGGTGGCAAACAGTTAACACAATAATTTGAGCTGAAAAGAGATGATTTAATTCACAACGCTCTGTTTTTAACTGGAGGAAATTGATGCGATAGGAAAGACGTCTTAAAAACTTCTGCCCCCGTGGCCATGTTGGAATAACAAAAACTAATACCAGCAGTTGCTTTGACGGCGTGCCAGCAGTCAGCATGCATGCAGGATTTCTTAAACTTCACTTCTTAAGAGCAGTTTTAGGAGGTTGACATTTCAAGGCCTTAGCGAGAGGACTTCTACAATAAGCCCTTCAAATTTGCACTCATCCTTTTTTCAAACAAGGAGCTGAGTCACCATAGCGTGCATACAACTTCCTGATAAATAATGCAGGAATGATGGGTATTTATTTACAACAGTAAAATGCTTCCCGCTCAAAAAAAAAAAAAAAAAAAAAAAGTGAAGTAAAATCCCAGTATGTGCACACTTGTTTACAAAAGAATTAAGTCCTGATTATGTACTCTGTACATCCCAGACAGTTCTATCAGGAAATCTGGTGCATATCGTCGGAATAATAAAGCATCTTGCTTTGAAACTGAAAAAAAAAATAGGTTTTCTTATTTAAAAAAAAAAAAAAAAAAGGAAAGAAAGAAAAACAGATGCAAGCGGCATCTGCTGAGAAGCAGCAAAACATCTCACAACTCAGATGAACCAGAGCGACTACTTACGGAGAAATCTCCGCATCTACATCACTACACGTTCTGGCTCTTATGGTGATTTGAACAGTCACCAAAAACTGACAAAAAGTGTGGACAGTGGAGCGTGAGGAATCCAGGTTTCGGGTTCCAGTCTAAACAAAACACGTTGGAAATGTAATTAGGAACTGAGAGAGTTAGGAAATAACATGATGTGATGTCAATATTCTGGTAAAATACCATAAATATCATTTTCTGGGATTAAAGTGGACATCAGTCATTTGGTCATTTAAAATTACCTTTAAAATAACAGTTATGGCCCATCAGTGGATGCAGCTCCATCCATGTTAAAATTTCATACTCAATATTAACATGGTAAGATTTTGTACAGTATTTGACTCATTTCTGTGCTACATTTATAAATCTGTGACTAAACCATAGTTTTTATCAAATCTAAATATGTTCCTAGAAATATAGTTCTAGGAAACTTTAATGCAACTTATCACCATAGCAAAATAAAGATATGATGAGATGTTCATTCTTCTGGTAATCCTGATATTATGTAGAACTTCTTTATACAATTACCTCAGGCTTCTCTGATATTTGGAAATTTCTTGATAAACTGGTTACATTCGTCCATTTTTTTATGGTTCCACTCATATACACAGAAACCTAGCTACAATAAACAACAAATTAATAAAAAAAGAAAACATGGTGAAATATCCTGATGCATCTTCCTCTATAAATATTAACTTAAACACCTTCCATTTTATATTGAACTTTCCACCTTAATGAATATGAATATAATGAATATGAAGGGACTGCTGTATGGTCGCATCTTCAACAAAATGACGATGGGTTCCCCGTTGAGCCTGGTTCCTCTCAAGGTTTCTTCCTCTCATCATCTCAGGGAGTTTTTCCCCTTCCCACCATCGCCCTTGGCTCACTTATCAAGGACAAACTGATGATTATAATTTAGACTTATATTTTTCAAATGTATTTTTTGTAAATTCTGTAAATCTTCTTTACGATAATGACCATTTTTCAAAGTGATGTATAAATAAAATGGAATTAAATAGGAAATTGTATTACTGATATATGCTGTCTTTTTGCGTTAGAAAATTAACTCAGCCTACAGTACTTCTAATATTTATCCATTTTATAATTATGCAATATCAGTTTTTTTTACATTATTGTTTCACTAGCAATTTATTAGAAAGGAATTATATACAGTACGGTGACACAAACCATGTTCTCACCTCACATACATGGTCATATTGCCTTCCGGCCTATAAGACTGATAAGAATTCATGGCCCAAGTAGACTCCGCTTGTGTCATATCGTTGGAAAGTCAATACGGGATCTCTCTGCAATATGACGCAACGCGACAGCGAGCCGTGCTAAACTGAAGAAGAGGACTGGAGGTCACTCGTGAAGTGAAGACCGGGAAAAGTAGTTTTGCTAAGCGATCACTCTCTTAATCTATCTGTTCAGGGGGGCGCTGTGACCTTGAAGTGCATTGACAACTGACATTGATTTCTGCTCTGAGTGCTTCTCTCTGCCTCTTTTTCTTCTCCTTCTCGCCCTCCATCAGATCGAGACAGGAGCAGTCCTCTTCCATTTGCAGTCTACCGATGGCTGGGCCAGACAAACGGGTGCCAAAGTGGCTTTTAAAGGGACAATCATGGCAGTACACATGGGATGGAGAGACTAATGCGGTCTGCTATGCAAGAGTTCGAGGAAAAACTATCGTCATCATCGTTTCCTTGTCTAAGCTTTCCTGATACTTCATATGGTAGAATACAGAGACCCTTAAATTGTAAAACATACTCCTCATATGCCCTCTGTACATTTTAATTAATATATTACAACTATTTAAATATTGTGCTGATCAGATTTTATGATTTTGTCTTCTTATTGTAGCAATAACAGGTTTACCAAGTTTGGGTTTTTATAAATGGTTTAAGGAAGAAGGTTGTGGGTAGAAAAATAAGTTCAATTTTAGTATAAATAGTTTCAAGACTAATTTCTAGGTTGAATATTTGGTGACCAAGATTTAATCTTGAAGCAAACAATTAGATAGATTTCTGACTGTCTTGGTCTCTGTCTTTTACTTGGTATAACCACAAATACTGTATTGGTTATACCAAGCGAAAGACACAGAGACAGTCAGAAAGAGAGACAGAGAAATAGAGACAGTCTATCTACAAATGTACATAATGAAAGTCTTTATGGAACTTGCTTTGTGCACAGGGGTAATGACAGGCTGGAACAGGTTTAGTCCTCTTAGTACCAGTACCAGAAAATTTTAATTATACAGCATACAAAGACATTTTATACAAATGTGTGTGCTTCAAACTTTGTGACAACAGTTAGAGGAAAGACATACAGAACGAGGGTGACCGTCAGGTGTCCAAATACTTTTAAGGACTAATGGTTTAACCTCTTGAGACCTGAATGTCCTTATATTAGGACATGGTATTTTCATATTGTCTATAAATCCTTGTGTGATCCTTATATGAGGATCGACTTCCTGTTTGAAGACATTAAGTTTGTAGTTATCAGGTGCTAACAAAGAGAATGCTCTTGGCTGGTTAAAATCAACCTGAACAGAACTCACAACCCTCCTCTGACATACTGTTTAACTCCTTCATAATCAAAGTGGGGGGAAAAATAATAAAGCAAAACCTCCATCTATTAAGAGGCACTTAAAAAGAGAAATAATCTTGCCTCTTTTTCTTCGTGTATCATGTTGTAGTAATAAACACATTACAGGCATTATCAGCCACGAACGCACTTATTAGGACTGAAGGGTGTGCGTGTATGTGTGTGTGTGGGGAGGAACGGGAATCTAATTAAAGAAGCAGCTTAAAAAAGGGGGAGGGGGGGGGATGGCCTAATGAGCATTATTAAAGCACATTCCAAATAATGTCGGAGAAACTTGCTCATTTATCCACACTGTCCCACTCATTAACACCAAAGCAAAGAAAAGATAACGAGACAATAACATAATCTGAGCCATATTTATAACAGTTCAGATATTCTAATGAAGAGGCACGGCATGTTAGAAAGCACGGCTGGCCTAGTTATCACCGCGCACACCCCGCCGTGCTAATGCCTTTGTAGTATGTAGATGAAATAAGCTTCATGTTTTTAGTACCCCCCCCCTCCCCGTCTCTCTCCTCACCACCTCCCTGAACAGACATGGGTCACTCCATACTTACACACATGTCAGCGCAGAAGAAGAGAGGAAATATCTGTCTAATTATTTCCCTTTAAATACATGCATTAAGGATTAAAATTCCTAATTAAGAGACAACAGAAACTGTCAGGCTTCTACACGGGTTATTGAGCACTGCACAGGCGTTTGCATAATTACGTCGTTTTAATAGCTTGCTAGTATGAGCAAGACGCTTTGAGGTGGCAAAAGACTGTGCGAGCCTCGCGACTACACTTGCCAAAACTCGGCAATTAAACGGTAAATCGGGAAAGAAAACAGAGTGAGCATTGTCCAAGTGAAAATCAAGAGTTTTACATACTTTGGGATGTAAAGGCTCAGTTAGCTTGGAGTAAAAAAAAAAAAGAGAGAGAGAGACAAAGAATGAAAAGGAAGAAAAGCATATGATAGAATGAACAAAAGAATCAAAAAAGAAACGAAAGCAAAGCAAAATTTAAAAAAGAAAGAAAGAAAAGGAAACAAATACTGAAGGTAACTAGATAATTACCCAATTATCCAAATATCAAGCATGAAGCGTCCATTAATAACAATTTTACACAATTGTTTTACAACATGTAAACAATTTCCCCTCAGGGATCAATAAAGTATTTAATCCATCCAAGCCCAATGAGATAAGTAATACCTCTTTAATCTTAATTTCATACCAGGAAGAAAATTTGAACAAATTTGATTGCTTCAGTGCTTCCAATAATTTTTCTCCCCTTAACTGCTTCCAAGAACCAGTTATCAAAAGCATTCAAAAGCAGAGGTCAACATACAAAAGTCGATAAGTTGAACGTAATGTTATATTTACAGGATCAATAGCAGTGGTGAGAGTAAATGCATGAAATATAAAGCTCTTTAATGAGTGTAGCACTGATGCTTTAGAAGATCTTTAAACTTCTTTGTGTGTGTAGACAAAAAAAAAAAAGAGGACGGCTGAGATTTGGTCAAATAATCACTGTATGTAGGAAATAAAACAAGATGGGGCACGCTGTATCAGGAAAATCATAAATAACAATTTGGTGTGATGCCAAATCATAAGGTTGTGTAAGGTTTATTGTTCTGGTCGTAAAGAAGTTTAGCAACAATTACAATTTTCTATTTAAGCAGTGTAGCTGTACATTTAATTTTTATGTACACAGTACATCTAAAAAAAATTATATTGTGGAAAACCTTTTTTATGTAGTTAAAAAAATTACACTTGTCTATTCCCAATTCTTTACTACTTCAAGCCTCTTTTTGTAATTAAATACCTTGACATGGTATTAGAATATTTTCTAAAATCAACCAAAATGTTAAAATTCTTAAAAATGTCCAACGTCTGAAAAACTAGGTTAATTTGTTTTTTTTTATTTATTTGGCAATGCTGAGGAGTTATTGAAAACCAGGTTGCTTTGAAAGATGTCAGATGAGTTTGCTGGCCAATCAAGCATCTAACGACCAGTCAATCAATCAATCAAACAGTAATATCATGGTTAGCAAACCAGTTAGTAGTAGTTTTGGTCTGTAAAGGGCCAAGTCCTCCATCTGCATCTCTATAAAGCTTGTCAGCAGACAGAAGCAAAAAGAGCTCCAAAATCTCCTGCTAGATGGCTGCATTGACTATGGACATAGGAAGAAACAGTGGACAAGCACTAGTCAATGGCATGAGACCTCAAAGCATCACTGAGGACTGTGGAAACTTCACACTGTACTTCAAGCAACTTAGATCCTGTGCTTCGTTTTCCAAATGAAACACAAAATTAACTTTCATCTGAACAGAGGACTTTTTACCCCCTAGCCGAGATATGACACTCCTGACATTGTCTGTGGTTCAGGAGTGGATTGATACTAGGAATGCAACACTTGTAGCCCATTTCATGAAAATGTCTTAATGCGCTGGCTCTTGATGCACTTACTCCAGGCTCACTTTATATTGTGAAGCTCTTCCAAGTTCTTGAATCTGTTTTGCTTGACAATGTACTTAAGGCCGCAGTCTGTAGCTCTTGCTCCTTTTCCTCTCACACTTTCTCTTCCAGGAAACTTTCAGTGAATGCTTCAATAAAGTAGAAGGTGTCAATGATCATCTGAACAACTGTCAAGACAAAATCAGCAGTATCCCGCAGGCCACAGTATTTATCCTGTGTGAACAGTAATTTGCTTAAACTTGAAACTAAATATTACGACATTTGAGATACTGGATTTTTGATGTTCATGAGCTATATGCTGCAATCATCAATTTTAAAACAAAAGGCCAATTTCAATTTGCATGTAATGAATCTCATATGTTCTGAAACCGTATGCAAATAAATGCGGTGAGATACAACGCAGGTCATTAGAACAAACATATCCACAGCACTCCGAGCTGAGGGCATGTTAAATATCCGAACTGGAAGCGTTAGCTGCTCAAATCTAAATGGATTTAATAACCCACTTTACACAGGGAGTGTATTTGGCTGATTTCGAAAGAAGTATAACTTGGCATAAACAAGGCGTGAGATACTCAACCTTTGAAAATGTTATTTCTTTGTATTAATAAGTCATGTAGAGTTTTCTGTCATACAAAAAAACAGACAGACGTGTAACATGGGCTTCAATTTGAAATAATAATATAACTGAAATTAATTTACATTAAAACTGATCAGCTTATTTTTAGCTTTGACCTTTTAACTATTTCTAAAAAATATGTAACCGTCAACAACAGGTAACACTAGTTCATAATATACAAGATTCACTTTCTCAATTCAATTATGAAACTTAGTTTTTTTTTTTGGATATGCAAAGTTATTGTGTAACATATACAAAACACTTTAAACACTAATTTCTCCACAGGGTTCTCTCTCTCTCACTCAAAAAACAGAAAAAAAAAAAAAGAAGATAAAGTCGTTGCTATAACCCAGAAAACACCTGAGAATCGTTCTGTAAAATGTTAACTCCTAATAGAAAACCTCACTTTTTCTCTTGGTAACATTTTATATATAAACTGTAAAATTGTAAAGTTGGCGTGACTGTACTTGAAGATATTTGCAAAAAAATTTTTTGGGTGTTACATGAGTAACGGATCATCAATATGTTTTTTTTGGAATTTTTGTCTGTCTGTTTGTGCATGCATCACATAGAAGCTACTAAATACATTTTAATGTGGTTTTCAAATGTGCATTTGGCCGAGCTTGAGGTAACATATAGGCTTTGTTTCATCGCAATCAGCCAACCGGAAGACAAGATATGTCATTTTGAAATTTAAATGGAAAACACACTTTTTAAATATAAATTTTTTTGATATAAAATCAATCAACAAAAATCACACTTATGAGTGGACGATTAAATACCGTGCAATTGGACACTTAAAATAAATAAATAAATAAATACAATTTGTCAAGGATTTTGCAGTGTATCTGCCATAAAACTCCAATTAAGTAGCTGTTGCTGTTCAAATAATAAAGCATTAAAATGGGCACATGGGTTATTTGTATTGCAGCTGTAAATGTAGGTTAAAACAACACTGTAGTATAACAAAAAATTACTAGACTATTAATCAATAGTCAGGCATACATGGCAAAATGGTGTCCTTATCGATCTCCATGAAAAAGAAGGGAATATGCGGTGTTAAAAACTAACGAATAAATAAATAAAAAGTGTGTAGTTGACATGAAGCAATTTCCCTATAAAATGTGATTTCACAAGGCTATACAAAACTGAATGTAAATGGGTATCTATTCTACTAGTTTGGATTACATAGCGCAAGTGTGAGATACTCATGTACAATAGTAATAACTGGTACTAAATGACATTATTAAATCCTGTGCAGCAAGATGGTGCAGTGGGTAACGCCACCGCCTCATTATTCCAGAGTCCTGGGTTTGATCCTGAGCTCAGGTGAGAGCACAGAGCTCCATTATACTCCAGAATTTTAATGAAATCATGCTGGCTGAACAAAAACAAACTGATAATGCAATGCATTTAATTCACATAGAACCAACATAGAGTACACATTTGATTTAAATTTGTGTGTGTGTGTGTGTGTGTGTGTGTGTGTGTGTGTGTGTGTGTGTGTGTGTGTGTGTGTGTATAGACTGTTAAAGTAAAGTGGTCTCTCAATAGAAAAACACAGATCTACAACATAACCCAGGGTTAAAACATGAACAATTACATTCACCTTAAAAAGGAATTCAATCACGCTTTCTTTCAACTTTAATTGGAAAACTCGCTAAAAGCCTTGTGACCTGCAAACATTATTTTTATATTTCACACAGGCTGGAAGGAACGTTAAGGGGGTGTCTATCTTGGATGCGACATAAGACATAATGGTGTTGAATTCTATTAGCAAATAGTGCCACCTACTATTTTTTTCCACAAATCTGTTCATATAAAAGTAATGTAATGTCGCTCAGACAGTCTGACCTGCTCAGTGCTCCTAAATAAGAGGGGGAAAGGTTAACAATTTCACAAATCATCTTTTTACAGGCCTTTTTATTTCAAACACTTGCCAATGATCTTGCATGTGGTATGGGTCATGGTCACATGACAGGGAAAAAAAAGTAGATGAAGAGAGGATAGAAAAATAGAGATCAGGCTGTGAATAGAAACAGGATGAGAAAGAGAGGAATGGTTTCGCCTTTTGCTAGTCTTGAGTAGACGCTAAGGGTTCATTTGCTGAATTTTGTGTCATGTGTCATCAAAAACACTATTCAGGGACTGATATCAAGTAGAATGCCGGAGTTTGGCAGGAATTTAGCAGAAGATCTTTCACTAGCAAGAGATTGCGTCCACTATAAAATACAACATAGCGCAATTGTGCTGCTGTTTAATGAAATACTGGATAAAATGCATCGATATTCCAAGCTTTGAGGAAAGAAATCGCATTTCTCTATACAGGCGTACTTCACCACAGCAGATGGAGGTGTCAAAACAGAAAAAAAAAGTGTTCATATAGCATTATATAAGGCAGAAAAGACACATAGTTACACAAGTGGAAGAAATTTAAAGGTATAATTATCTCCATTGCAACGCTGACATCGTGTCTGCTTCCTTCACGTTTCGAAACTATATTTACAAAGCCGGAGTGACATGAAAGCCTAATTAAGATCGACTTGAGCAGCTTGATAAAGCAATGTCACATCATTTTCACTGGCTCTTAAGCATGTTTCAGCCCATTTCGCACCCTGTTACACTAATTAACAGCTGAGACCACGACCGCATGAAATTACATCCAACAAAATCGTCTGCTTAACAAAGGAGAATTTGACAGTTCTTGGACAGTCTAGAGACTGGTGTGAGCGTGACATCAAACAATAATTATGTACGTTATCATAAGCCTTTCCTCTATGAGAGGTGGGTGTTTACGGCGACTTCGCCAAAGCAACCGAACAGAAAAAGGGACGACTCAAGCATGGAAAGCATAACCTGGTGGTGACAGCTTTTCTGCACGGTTACAAGTGAGTCCCAACGAATTTCCCCTACAAATTTTTTTTCCCTTCTTCCCCTATCCCGTACGGACGCAGTCAGATGTAGGAAAGAGAGTGTTGAGTGATTTGACAGCCAACGAGAAGACTTTTGTCACATCAAAGGAAGCAGACTGGCCAGTGTCAGGAGACACTGATGCATAACCAAAATGCATTACGTTCACTTCAGAAAATGACTACATATCCATGTTGCCATCTTGTACGAGCTGTCGAACGGCCGTAATCTCTCCGCAAAAGCAGATGGTTTAAAATGCACTGTGCTGGCGAACAATTCATTTCATTTGCACGTAATATGGAATTCAATGCCTGAGTTACTCTGACATCTGATGAGTCAAAACTTTCTGAGCCAATCTTAGTCAATACTTTAAGAGCTTGGAGTAAAAAGTATGTTCCACAGAACCAAAGCATTTCTAACCAGAAGGAACACACAGACATACACATACTCACCGATGAGCCATAACATAAAAACCACCTGCTAAATATTGTGCAAGCACCCTAAAATGTGCTGAAAGTGTGCCGAATCTTGCTAAAATGTCAACCATGATTTTTTTCCATGGGATCATGATTCTTTCACATAACTCTCGTTTTTTTTGGTAAACATTTATTGTATTGTATATTGTATAATTTTTCCTCATTTTGGAGCCCCTTATAAGCGAGTATCTTATAAGAATGTTAAAAATAATAAATAAAAAAGACAAATAGCAACTGTGCTTTTTGGCCACTCCGACAACTACAGTACTTCGCTGTGTTAGTTCATATCATCATCATTCATACAAGCATAACGTAAATGACATGGAGTTTATTAGGTAGTCTGAAATTAAATTATTGCTATCATATGTAAATTAGTATTCAATCTGTTCTCAGAAGAATCAAAGCGCAAGGTTTAATCAACACTGGTAGAATTTTACTAGCATGTCTCTATTTGGACAGTAGCATATATTTTATTTTTTAAGTTTGTATGTATGTGCGCGCGCGTGTGTGTCAGAGACATTTACCTAACTGCAATAAAAATATTAATATAAACTAACGTAGAGTGGAACCTTGGATTGAGAATAAGTTTGCAAGCGTTTTTTGCAAGGTGAGCAAAACTTTTTTTTTTTTAATGAATTTAACATAATAAATGAGCGCGGTCTTGATGTACGAGTAGTACGTATGCACTTTGTCTGCCAAGCATCACGTGATCATAACGTGTGAGAAAGTCATCCTACACAGTAGCCCCCCTAATCCCCGATTTTCCCCACACCAAACATCAGTTCTTTTCAAAGGTAAAGTGCAGGTTAATTTGTTTTATTTTTACTTTATATTTTTATATGAATATTTTTGGGCTGTGGAACAAATCATCTGAGCTTCCATTATTTCTTACTTATATGAGTGTTTGGATATACAAGCATAATTCCAGGATGAATTATGCTCGCAATCCAAGGTTTAACTGTAAATACTAGCTGCTAGCCACTGATTGGCTGAAATTTAACGAGTAAGTGCTATGATATTGACTGCACACAGAAGAGAGAGCGAAAGTAATACAATTTGAGCACACATGAAAATAAAATCTATTATAGCTAGCGAACATAAAATCTGAACGCAAAACTCAGGAGTTTATGCCCAGTTTTTCGGACGAAAAACAACGCCAAAGTACTGAAACTCCACGACTAAACTGACAGAGGAATGACGTAAATGAGGAAGAGAGATAGGAGAAGTGATTTCAGTTGGATGACTGAATCATTTGCTAATCTCTGGCCTGATTGGTGAATTAAAAGTGTTTTGTTTACACTGTGCGAGTGTAAACAATGAATGTAAATGATATAGCATCTGGGATTGCTGTCAAGTAAATAAATGAAAATGTGAAATAGATGCAAGTGCATCGCCATCATTCAGTAGGAGATTGCATGTATGTATTGATCGGGATTAGCCATGCAGGATTAGACTTGTTTATCCAGCACATCCCACAGACGCTGAATCATATCGAGATCTAGGGAATTTGGAGGCCAAGTCAACATTCTGGACACTTTAACACATTCCTTAAAACTATTCTTGAATGTTTTTTTTTTTTGCAGTATAGCAGGGCTCATTATCCTGCTAAAAGAGGCCATTGCCATTGGGGATATGGTTGCCATAAAGGGGTGCACTTGGTCTACAGCAATGTTTAGTTGATGTATGTCAAAGTAGTATCCACAAGAATGCAACGACGAAAATAATTGCCCAGAGCATTGCACTGCCTCTGCAAGCATGCCTTCCTCCCAAAGTTCATCCTGGTGCCATCTCTTCTCTAGGCAAGTAAAGCATGTTCACCTGGCCATCCATGATGTAAGAAAGAACATGAACGAACATGAATGAAAGAACAACTTTCTTCCATTGTTCCTGGTCCAGTCCTAATACCTGCGTGCCCAGAGTAGGAGCTTTCAGCTGAGTACCAGGGTCAGCATTGGCACACTGACTGGTTTGCAGCTCTGCAGCCCCAGGTACATGAGCGGTAGTGCCAGAGCAGTGTAACAATTTCCCACCTCAAACACAAACGTATCTAAATGTAAAAAAAAAATTATAGAAATTTTGGGAGCCAGTATGGCAATATTCTCACATATTGCCACACAAAAGAATCCTGATACATAATCCCTCCCCCCCTCACCCATCTTTAGTAAGCACTTACTGCTGAATGCGCTCTAGTGGAAGAGGAAGCAAGTCTTCAAGTTTCAGCTTGTGGAACTCGGGTCTGGCCTCCTGAAGCTTCTTAAATCGTCTGAATGCTTTGTTTTTCTTCAGCTGTACCTAATAGTAATCAAAAATAGGAAAAAATGTATACACAAGTAGCTTTTATGCCATAATAAAATGTGTAATACCAGTTAAAATACATCAAGTGCTGTACATCGTGCTATTCTTCTACATCGTTACTGGTCAGAAGGTGTTGATTTATTCCTGTAACAGAAGGTCCGATGCAGGTCCCACCCATAATGGACAATCAATAAAAAAAAATAAAAAACATTTCTGCCAAGTGATATTTGTTTATGTAACATTTGTTTAGAAAGATAATTTCAATTGAAACGAAGGTTGCCATCAGCAGCAAAGACCTCCAGACATACACCAAAATCAAAACCTCCGTTTCTTATCGGAGCTTGATTTAAACCTGACTTTTGTATCTCCACCACAGTAAAATAAACAAAGGCTACTGAATCGGTCTTCAGTGCACGTGTCTAGTGTGGTGTAATGAGCACTGAGGTGACCATGCACACCTGCTTGACTGGATTTTATGGCTGAGGCAGCTGGGGTCTTCCTCTGTGAAGCAAAGAGACACTAAATCATAGGCGGGTAGATGGTCATGAAGAAAGATAAACGTCTTTTATTTGGGTTTTCACATAGTTTTATGAACATTTGCGCATCAAAGGTTTATAGTGGGCTTATAATGACGTGGTTGAACCGGTCCTTATCTTAAATGTCTTCTCAATGACCTCCTAATTTCTCATTTAATTGATCAATAGTAAAGTACGAGGAACTACATGCAGATTTGAGAAGGAGTATAGTAGATGGACACAAGTAGAAATGTCTCTTGCAGCCACTTCCAACATGCCAAGATCAGATTAAACAATTGTACACAAGTAAAAGTTATTGAAACGTGATGCCACTTTGACAAGAACCGGACATGGGGCCAAAGTTTCACTGGAAATTAGTTTGGATGGTGAGAAACAACTCGGGACCCACAAAGGCACAGGCCTGCCATGACCTGGAAACTGCTTTAACACCAGTCACTGTCTATAGTCAGTGTATATTTGTTCTCTGAGGACTTGTGACTGCAATCACTCGATAGTCCAGGACTGGAGTTTCCTACAGTCTACAGTACCTGAGCCTCCAATGACGAACTGGACTCTATATAACTTAAACACTTCCAGCCTCCCTACACACAGTATGACTGCAGAACTATCCCCGTTATCTATTATCACCCAAATGAGGATGGGTTCTCTGTTGAGTTTGGTTCCTCTCAAGGTTTCTACCTATTGCCATCTCAGGGAGTTTTTCATTGCCACTGTCGCCTTCGCCCTCGGCTTGCTCATCAAGGACAATCTTATCATTTAGAATCATAAACATTCACATTTCATACAAACTTCAATAATTCTTTTGATTGTGTAAAGCTGCTTTGCGACAATCTCAATTGTTAAAAGCGCTATACAAATAAAATTTAATTGAATATAGTCAAGAAGTGATTCAGTCACCCTACTGAAATCACTTCTCCAATCTCTCTTCCTCATTTACGGCATTCCGTAGAGTTTGAGTACTTTGCCGTTGTTTTTCAACCAAAAAACTGGGCGTAAGCTTCTGAGTTTTACATTCAGGTTTAATTTTCGCTAGCTACAATAGATTTTACTTCCGCGTGTGCTCAAATTGTATTTCCTCTCTCTTGCTCTCTCTTCTGTGTGCGGTCAATATCAAAGCACTTACTCGCTCAGTTTCAGCCAATCAGAGCATAATTTGTCTTGGAAGCGTGCTTCTTGACTACCTGGTGTAACCCTTTCATGGAAAGAAAGATGACATTGCTCAAAAGTCAACAATTTCAAGCCTGGCAAAAGTTTGCAGTTGACCACATTGACAAGGAAAGTGGCTTCTCGAGGAAAGTTTTAAACAGATGTATGTATGAGGAGAAATGTTGAGGAATTTAACCCCAAGATCACTGTACCAGCTGTTAAGCATGGTGGTGGTAACATCATACTTTGGGGCTGCTTTAAAAATAATAATAAATAAATAAAAAGCTTCTGTTAAAACTTATGGTCCATTTTGGATCAAATTCATCAGTGTGTCATTCTTTAATAAAAGATAAGTGGCACGATAAAATCTGAATTTTCATACATGGTAAACATTGTCAATATTACAAAATTGTTAACATATAAAAAGGGACTAAATTAAGATATCATTACAATAATATTGAACGCTTACTTTATTTTAAATCCACTTTCCATTTAACCTCTTTATCTCCCTCTCTCTCTCTCCATCATTCCAGTTGACTCTCGTGCAGCCCTGTGGCTTAGTTCTCAAAAACCATACTTCATACTTGTTACAAAACATATTTCACCTAACAGTGAGTACAGTAAAATGTACTCCTGTCTATAAAGGCAGTGGATATAAAGGCAGTTTGTTCCTAATGCCCATAGTGGATTTAATATATGTAAAAGACATATTAATAGAATGTTTAACAGTCTCATTTGTTCATTAGCATTTGATAGCTACCATTATTTAACCTAGCTGGCTTATTCTATATTGTGGCTCTTAAGACTTCCTGTTTACTTGGGTGAAAGTTTCAATAGAATATAAAAGTAAGCTCATGATTTGAATGGCACAAATAATATAATATAATATAATATAATATAATATAATATAATATAATATAATATAATATTTTTTTCTAAAAGATAGTATATTATAACTTCTTCAACTGTAAAGTTATTGACAGTTTGTTGGATAGTGTTGTGTGCAATAAATACACTTTGTCTTGTGTTGTGCGAGAAATAAATAACCAGCAATTTAAGCGTGTGCACACAAAACTTCTATCATCCTTTTGCCACCAGGCGTGAAAAATTCAAACAGGAATTCTTAAAGTTTAATATGAAATATATCATAATAATAAGAAGAAGAAGAAGAAGGAAAGACAGCTGGTGTAGTCAACACAATTTCACTATATACTACACTCGACCCTTCTGTGTGGTGTGGGAAATAGATTTTAATCTTCTTATCAGTAGAAACTTTGCTAAAAAAAAATAAAAAATAAATAAAACTGATCATGTGATTTAAACAAACTAACAACTAAACAAATATACACCAGGATCCAATAAGCTCAGGACAAGCCCCTGCATTAAGCACAAATAAATTCTGCCCCTTGTATCTGTCAGAGATCCTTTATTAGCTCAACCCCACGTCAATGACACAGTGGTGATCTGGAGGGACAGATTGTCGGTGTGTGAGTCACGCGTCAGGGCAAACATGCTGCTCTGTGTTCCTGCAATTACTGCCATGTAGGCCTGGTGGGGGAAATCGATGCTAACTCACACGGCTCTGTCCTGAATCGATGGGAATCAGTCAATTTGGCGCAGACATATCCCTCCTCTTAATTAAGACATTAATATCTGCGAGGCTCCAGGCTTCCCACGGATAAATAAGAGCAGATGTTAGTGATGCCTCAGCTCCGGGCTGAAGGGTGAGGAAAACATTTGGAACATTTCTCTTCCTAAGACATGTTTGAGAATCGCACTTTAATTTGATTCTGTCCAGTTTGGAGAAGGCGCCTGTCTGGTAGTTATCGCTAGCATTAGCATAGTGTGGTGATAATTCTTTAACTGCTACCTGATTTGGCTTAACAAGGAATCACTCATCCGTACACGGGGGTACAGGTGCCATACTGAAGGAGGAGCTAATTAGCAGAGAGAGAGAGAGAAAAGAGAGAGAGATATTCCTTACTGCACTTTTTTTTGGGGGGGGTGGGGGGGATGTGGGGAACTGACGGAGGCTGCCCACTTAAGTCAAGCCTAATGAGATGGGAGTGTTGGACTTAATGGTACCATTGGGCTTTGCCTGAGAGAGATCTGTTTGCACTGGGTGTCATCCAGCAGCCTTAATCAGGTAGGTGGTGACGTTATTTTTTTTTAATCGCTCCAAACGTCAATCATTTTGAATGGCGATCTTTGAATTACTGACCCAATAGTGATTTCTCTTCTCTTTTGCACAATGGGAGAAAAAAAAAAAAGAAAAGAAATGGTCATTGATGAGCTACGATCCAATGATTTAATAAGTTCAGACTAATTAGAGCTGAAGAATGATATACTGTCAATCTCATATATTGCCACAGATCTATAACATACATATTTATGAATGTGTTACACAACAGATGACCTCCTTTCAAAGACAAAACCAACCATGAAAATCGACTACGATGGAAGCAATTCAGCTTTTTTAAGTTGCAAGCAATGCATTATGGCTAAAAAGAACAATATGTCCGGCTGAACTTACCGCTAGGATCTTTTTAGCTGTTTGGAAGTTGTCGACATAGGCAGTGTAGAAATGCAGGTGAGGGCAGAACTCGTCAAATCCCTCCCCGAAGTTACCGTTCTCCAGATGGCCAAGCAGAGTTCTGGTTAAAGCACAAAAAAACATTAAGAAAAATTAAATATTTGTCACATGTACATCAGATAAATTTTTTTCCCCTGCATATCCCAGTTATGAAGCTGGGGGTCAAAGCAAAGGGTCAGCCAGGATACAGTACCACTGAAGCAGATAGGGTTAAGGCCCTTGCTCAGTGGCAACTTGCTGGTGCTCGAACCCCCAACCTTCCCAACCATTAATAACCAAGAGCTTTAACCAGTTGAGCTACCACTACCAATCGTCATCATCAAGTCCTTATCCAAAGTGAACAGCATTAAAGTCACTCATTAAAACACATCCTAAAAGTTCTACAGACTAAAATGCGTCTATTTTACATTACTCCATGAAGCTGGGGAAAAAAAAAAAGCTACTGTTTTTAATCAGTAGACGTCGGAGCAGAAGGCCGGGAGGAAAGCCGTGCTCACCTCACAGCCACATGCTATTGTAGTAAATATGATATTAAGAATTATATTTTAATGTTTTTAGGGCAATTAATTTGCGGCCACCAAGAAGACAACATTACGATTCCTTCTGCATCACCTTAATCTTTAATATTCTATTCCTCTTTTACATTTTTGCAAACCGTACAGTCCAGCATGTACGAGTGAAAAATCGCATTTAAAGTTTCGATTCCGAGCACAGCAGACATTTTGACAGTCGGGATCTGATTACAGACTGTCCGTTTCACTTCAGCATGCACTGCAGCTATCCGGCAACGTGATCAAAGCATGACATTCACTGCGTGAGAAAATCATACTTAAGCAGCAAGGTTGTAGACATCTTTAGGCAGAATGATGGTTTTTAACCATCATGTTTGTTAAACTGGGTCCTTACAGAAAAATGATCTCTGCAGGAAGACAGCCTTGGCAACATATGTAAATAACAAGGAAATAAAAACAAGTGAATGTCATGTCAGTGAAATATATTCATGGTTTCTTAAAGCAGAGATGTCAAAGCATGTTATAGGCAGGGGGAAGAGGGGGGAAAAATATATTTAAAAAAAAAAGATTTTTGGCCAAAACCTGAATTGTCATTTTTGGATGTTTACCAGAAATCAGTCACAGCAACTTCCAGCATTTTTCCCAAACCTGCAGATCTAAGACAGAGTCTATTGCCGTTAAAGTTAAAGAGAAGTTAGTAGAAGACTTGGTACAATAAAATAAGATACAGGTCAAGGATGTAGATTCTGAGTTGATTTAGGTTTTGCTCATGTACAGTGTATAGAAAAGAGGTGGATCTTTATTTAAACAGACAGTGACTGAGCTTCTCGTACATCAAGAGACAGATCAGTACAGAGAAAATTCTTGACGCATGTCTTCCTTGTGTCCTGAGGGATGAGCAATCGAGGGAACACGGTACACGGCGGTTTGATTTGTCAGGCAGGTACTGGGTTTGTCTTCGGCTTTGTAGATCAAGCATCGGTGTTTGGAGTGACGTGGGAGGACGTCGAAAAACATGTCAGTATGAAAATCATTTTGCTGCCTTGATTAACTTCGTTTTAAGCAACTAAAGGATATGCACATCAACAGATCACTAATTAACTCTGAAAACATATGCTAGACGTATGAGAGATATTTGCACCATTTAACACACGGGTGCATCGACGCTGTTGGTAAATAAATACAGCTTCACCTGGCAGATTCTCCTGAGCTGGAGCTTCTATTTAAGCGCTCTGCAGGCACAGCCTGGGTGAAGGGGGGGAGAAAAAAAACCTGAACGTAGCACTATTTTGAAAATTAAGGCATTTGTAAGTGGAATAATAACGAGGGGGGTTACGCAAAGTTCACAGGTAGAGCTGTGAGCAAATTAAAGTGTTTGTGTGGCATCGACTAAGGCCTGACAGTTGGCTGTGACAGTGGTTCAAGACCAATGCAGGAGGGTTACGGCCTAAGGGCATCACTGTGGCATTTTCAACAGCACAAACCCAGGAACAAAACACACCCGAGTGGAGCACGCACGCAGACGCCTCGACTGCCACACACATTACAGCGACGCAGACGGAATTCAAGGATGTGAGGAAGAGGGTGCTGACGCTTGTGAGGGAGCTTATTATCCAAACTTACAGAAAGGTAGCTCACACAACACACACACACACACACACACACACACACACACACACACACTCTCTCTCTCTCTCTAATGATGTTCCCTGAGACTTACATCCTTACATACAGGAAGAATGAACACTTTTTTTTTTTTTTTTTTTACAGTTGAAGTTGATTTAAATAGATTTTAATGAAGTTGCAAGCCAAAGGTAGCCGCTGTTCGTAATCAGTAGATGCTGGAGCAGCTGAGAGAGTTGTAACGAGGGCAAAGGCCGGGAAAAAGCTGTGCTTCCCATTTCCCTCCTCTCACAGCCAGAGGCTATTGTAGTAAATATGATATTACGAATTATATTTTAATGTACTTTTCTTTTTTTTTAGGGCAATTAATTTTTTGGCCACCAGGAAGACGTCAAAGATAACATTAGCATTCCTTCTGCGTCGCCTTAATCCACATTAATTCCTAGCAGTTGTGACATCTGGGGTGGGCACAGACTCGACTAAACAATGGCTTCATTCGTGGAGAACTGGGACCGTTGAATATTAATTATCATTGTGGAAAAAAAAAAGAAAAGAAATTAAACCAACACAATTTAGAGCGATGATCCAAATAAAGTGCATCACTCAACCTGAAGAACATATTTCCTCTCCAATACAGCACAAGTAGGATCTTGCGTAAGAGCTATTAAAAGATGTTTGTGCAAAAACACATTTCATCTGTTTTATGTACAGCTCTGCAAACAGAGACCACTGCAAAAAGATTCTTCAGCGTCTCTGTGCATTTTGGTAAAATGAACAGTTCAGCTTGGTTTTATTCAATAAACTACTAAAAATATTTCTCCCAAATAAAACTTATTTAGCTCATTTATTAAAAGCATGCAGATGTTGGATAACGCAAAAGAAAAAAAAGTTCATATTCGTTTTAAATAATAGGGTATAATATTTTTTTTTAATAGATACAAGTCTTCCAAGGAAAAGGGGTTGCCTGCCTTTTAAAAAAAAAATTTATGCTGTTAAGGGAAGAATTATGTTATTAGAAAATGAAATGTCTAGTGCACGTCCATGCTTCCTAATGAAGGTTCCGTAAATTTTTGGTTCAATTCACCTAAATTGGAGTATTTAATTGTTTTTTTTATTTATTCATTTTTTTTATTTATAAAAATCTAATTATGATGATCCCTATGAGTCATCTATGCTTTGTAGGCAGTCGCCACAACAGGAAAATTCAAAGATCAGTATTTGTTGAAAAAAAAACCCGATTTGTAGTCACAGCCTTAATGTTTCTTGGCATGTACTCTACCAGTCGTTCACATTACTGTTCATTAACTTTATGTCACTCTTGGTGTGCAGATTCAAGCAGCTCAGCTTTGTTTGATGGCTTTGGAGCAGGCAACTTTCTCCTGATCAGATTCCAGAGACTTTCCAGAGAAGATCTAGAGATTTTGCTTGGGTCTTGAGTCACTTGGCCGTGTGGCATGGAGCACTGTCCTCTTGGGTGGTGGAGGCGTGGGGGTGCTGAGAGCTGGACAACATACAGTACACTACCAGTCAAAAGTTTGAACATACCTTCTAATTCCATGGTCGTTCCTGACTTTTCTTTCTACCCTGTAAAATAATGCTGAAAGCATCCAAAATCTATAGTAATCTCATTTGAATAGTTAATATTGAGATGCATCTGCTACTTATGCTCTGTAAAGCCTTCATAACGGCTCTAATCTGAGGTGCCGTTTGTTAGTGTTTTTGAGGCTGGTAACTCTAAATGAACTTTTTTTTTTTTTAATGAAGTTTTGGTCTTGCTTTCCTGTTAAGGTCTTCATGAGAGCCAGTTTCATCACGATGCTTGATGGGTTTTGCAAATGCACTTGACAATGTGGTCCTTGCCAGAACTATTCCTGACCTTCATGTGTAGGCCTCACCATGTCTTCGTCTAACCATAGGACGACCAGGTCTTGGCCAAAGCTGAAAATGTAACTCATCAGAGATGACGACTTTTCTTCAGTTCTCTAGAGTCCACTTCCTGTAGTCTCACTAATGAAGTGATTTTTCTGGCTTTGCATGACTTCAGCCCACGTCTAGGGGCGTGTTTCAAACCATTCTCACTGTGCACTTCACCCCAGGTTCAGTTTACCCCTATATTTGAAGGTCACTTTGTGTCATCCTACGGTTGTTAAGGGACATTAGAAGGAGTTTACGATCCTCCCTGTCAGTAGTAATTAGTTTTCACCCTCTGCCAGCGTTATTTTCCCCCGGTGTCTGCTGCTTGACTATGTTCTTATGTACTGCTGTCTTTGAAATTTTAAGGATTGAAGTAAACTGATCTATGCTGTATCCCTGTGCCAGTTAAGCCAGGACTGAACCCTTCTTTTCCTCACTCAAAACTTCTTTTAATTCTTTTTTTTCATGGTCAATTGTTATTTTTAAAATTCAAATTATCTTTGAGGTATTACAAGCAATGTTTTTGAAATCCAGCTGGTCACATTGCAAGAGGAGAGTGATGATCACAGCAGATAAAGTTTTCCTTCTTTAAATAAGATTTGATTTAGGTGATCACCTAATCAGTAGCTCATTAAGCAGAATGAGGTGTGTTTGTGTTGGAATTCAACTTTCAATGGAATAGAATGGTTGTTAAATTTAAGAAATACATTTTGCAGTGGTCTCGTTCTATTTTCCAGAACTGAATTGACCATTCATGCATTTTGTCTCAGTGTAATCTCAACAATTAAAAGCAGATTAGTGAGGTTTTTTTTTTTTTGCTTAATTGAGGAACCATAATACTATAAAAATTATGATAAGCTATGATGAGTTTTTTGTTTTGTTTTGTTTTTTGAGACATCTTGAAAACAAGTTATGAAAGTTGTATAGTATTTAATTTAAGATTCCATAAATATTATTAACAGATTGCAGGGTATTGAATCCATCCATTGCCTATATCGGTTACCCTGTGCATTTTTGTGGTGGGGGCTGAAGCCTATTCAAGGGGTGCCCACTCATCAAAGGGCGCGAGCAATTACTCGCACACTCACGCAGACATTACAGGCAATTTTTTCAAAGGCAAACGAGCCTGGGCCACCATCTTTGTACTATTGGAAGAAACCTGAAAACCCTGAGGAAACCCACCATGCACAGGGAGAACATGTAAACTCAACACTCATAGAGGACCTGAGGTGAGATTCAAACACATGCAAAAATCCAAGGAGTTTAGCCGTTTCTGAGCCTTTCTGAAACCAACCACCATGCCATGGTGAAAATCACAGAGATCACACATTGTGCTCATTTTGATATTCGACATGAATGTTAACTGAAGCTGTATCTGCATCTGTAGGATTTTATGCATTGCGCTGCTTGCTGCTTTGAATCAATGCAAAACTGCAAGAACTAGTTTTTCGCTACTGGACATGGTCTATCTATACCTGCTTACTTACAAAGGAAGGGGTTTTGATTGACAGATGACCTACCACAGACTTTCTCCCCCAGAGGCCATCCACATACATGCAGGGATAGTACTAACCTTTAAAAATGAGATGCTGTGATTTTCTCATATTGGTAAAAACATCTTACCACAAAACCACTAGTGTATACGGGTGGATGGATCTGTGCGCTTCATTAGCTATAAAAGCACAGTGTTTTTCTAATTCTTCATTGCTATGTTGCAAAGGCTCTAAACAGGGTTACTAAATGCTGTGTCTGAAGCATAGATGTTGGTACCTCTGTTACCTGTTGTCTAAAAGATTCTTTTCCTGGAAATGGGTAAAGAGCACTGGAGATTCTGAAGCTTTTGGTGAGACATGAGAAGAATGTGTTGGGCCGGTGCTATTAACTAAGTTCTTTTAACATGGACCCTAATATTTCACTAATGATTGGAATAACAGCTCTATCGAAATTAAAACTGCATCATGTAAACACCTCGATCGGAACGGTCATACCGATTCAGCCTGATCTGAATTAATTTTCAAATCAGATTGATAGGGAGTGTAAACCTTTGATAATCCATTCAGTAGGTAAACATCAAGCATGTAAACACTTGATCCGATCGTTTTTCTTTGGTTAGACAAAATACTTTCTTTCTGAGCATGTTCGCTGCACATGGGAGTAAACATTAGGTGATAAGATGAGTTTCCAGGGAGGTAAATTTTGCTTTCATTCCTAAGAACAATTCTGTCCCATCTGTGCTCACTTTCATATGCAGTAATCATAGACGAGACTAAATTCTTGTTTAAAAAAAAAAAAAAAGGATCCGGAGATCGCCAGCTCGAATCCCGGGTGATGCTGTAACCTCTCGCAGCCGGAGGTCTAGAGAGCGCTGATTGGCCGAGCTCTCTCAGAGGGGAGGGATGGGAGGTTCTTAGTGCTCCCACATTAATCACGGCTCTACAGCCAATTAGGGGCGTTTGTGAGCTCACGCAAGCGGAAGGAGCGGATAGCGCTGTCCTCCGAGTGTGTTACTCCGCTGCCAACGATGCGTGAGTGAGCAGTTCGAAAAGATGCGGTCGGCTGGCGTCACGTGGTTCGGAGGAAACACGTGATAGTCTTCGGCCCTCCCGGCTGAGTGGTAGTAGTAGTAGTAGTAGCCTTAATGTGGGAGCCCCCTAGTGACGGGGAAGAATTAGACATGACTAAATTAGGGAGAAAATTGGGGGAAATCCAAAAAAAAAAAAAAAGGTGGAATTGAAGGTGAAAAAAAGGTGGAAGAAAGTGGGATTTATCAGAAAAACTTCTTGTTCTTCAGAGCAGGTCAAACCAGTTTGCATGTGTCAAAAATATATACATTCTTGTTAAATGTTTTGATCATGTAAACACACCTCATCGGACTGCGCAAACGGATTGAAGACATATTTTCTAGGTAAACGTACAGTATCTGCTGAAACTTTTACTCTAATCTATTGCGAGAGAGTTTATTCTTCTTTTACAGTAGATGATTTACATTTGTTACAACAAGATGTCTATTTAAGTGACAGGTCAGTGTCGAGAATGACATGTGGACATGATTACTGCTAATAACAAGCCATTATGGTAAAGTAGACTCCATGCGTTGACTTAATTTCTTTCTTCAAGACTCGCCATCTGTTCCAAGACCGAGTTTAATCAAACCCCAGCAGACTTAATATACCTCGCTATATTATTTCCAAGCTTTGAGTGTTTAACTCGAAGAATTTTGAATCGTGGGTGGTTTAAATGAATATCACTTTCCTGGTATTTATAGAGAAAAATCAGTGTCATGCATGTGTGGTGAGACTTCAGTATAAAATCATGTTAAAGCCTTTTAATTTATGAAAAGGCATGGTTTTCCTACCTAAAAAAACATGACCCGTTAAGTGCAGATTAGTCAGCTCCTTCTGTCGGTTAAAGGGATGTAAATTGAGAGGCTCACGCAGACATTCAATAACAGATTCTAATGATGATCTATGGTAACTGAGCACCAATTTATCCAATACATCAGCCTCTGTAACTCAGCCCTCCATCTTCATTCAGCCGCCACAGCCCGTCAGTCTGGCAATGATGGGAACCTCGGGGACTCGCAGTGATTCATTATTCACACCGCAAATATGATTCTCAATCAACGCGGCAGAGGATGAGTCCCCTTCACTGCTGTCACTGTTTTGTCTTGCTGGTTGTCTGAAAGGGTAAGTGTGGGCACGGTCGGTGTGGAGTCCAACTCTGTCCAATCATGTTCGAACTCACAAGATCATCTCAGACATGCATCTGCACTGATCGTGTCATTAAATATGGCAAACGCCATATTTCATTCACGTAGGAGTAACTTTAGTGTGTGTGTGTGTGTGTGTGTGTGTGTGTGTGTGTGTGTGTGTGTGTGTGTGTGTGTGTGTGTGTGTAGCACATACCAAGAAAAAAGAAAAAACACAAAACAAGCTGGAGGTTATTATCGGACATTAAACGAGCTGCTTTTGTGTTGCTTTCATGTACACTAAACCTGCACCACATCAAAAAAAAACTCAGTTCTTCACAAGAGCTCCTTAGTCCATACAGAGAACTCCGGCGTTCGCGAGAGCGACTTCTTGACACTTGTTTAGTTAATTTGGTAGTTTGTTCTACCCACCCTGGAAGATCAATGCTCGGGCTGGACTTCAAGCTAGCTTTTTTTCTTCCTCCCGTTGTGTTATTTCATCTTCGTCCTTTCATTTCTCCCAGGCCCGGCTTTTCATTTGGGCCGGCTGTCATGAAGCGAGGTTCCCTCAAGCGGAGAATCCGAAAAAGGCCCGCGCACGAGTCACAACTAGACTTCATAAATGAGTACTGAGAGCTCCGGCCCCCATTAAAAACAGCAGGCCTTGTAGCAAACAAGCTGCTTTCAGAAGCACAAGCTGCTACAGGAGGGTGGAAAAAAAAAAAAGAAAAGGAAAAAAAAATAAAAAAAAGAGGCTGGTAAAGAGAGCTGGAACATCCCTGAAAAATGCATGTGCTTCTATTCGAACATCAGCATTTATTAAAACGTGCTGTAATCAATGCGTGCTGCTTGGAGGACATAAGCGGCGGGCGTTATTAGAAAGAATGGGAGTGATGGTGAGAGTTTTAAAGTAGGAGTGCAGTTAGGAGAAAGTGCAGCTGTAAGCCTAAATGCAGGAGCGTCATTGATTCCTGAGACCATGTTCCATGACGCAGAGATAAGACCAGACCTCAATTAATACTCACAACCTTCTCATTCTCTTTAAGCGCTATCTCACGCTGTCTGTCTCCTCTCTCATGCTCTCCCTGTGTCTGTATCCGTCTCTCTCTCTCTCTGTCTCTCTCTCAGTTGCATGCTCCATTTTTCTTGGCCTGTCTCTTGCTCTCTTCTTCTTTGCCATCACAACCCCCCCCCTTTAGCACTGCCTGCTGCACAATTAATGCTGAAATGATACAGACCTGTGTGATTATTTATTCTCTGTGACTTACTTTATATAAATTCCTGAGCATGTGTACATTATGTAGAGTTTGTCAAGAAGTCCCTAATACTTTTGAATTGATAAATATTGGCACACATCCTCTTAATAAAATCATTTGTGACATTATTGTCAGTTAGCCAAGCTAAATGCATTTGACTGGTACATTTAAAAGTTAAATATCGAAGTTTAAATCACAACACGTGTTAAAAATAATCTAATAAAATGTGACTGGGTATAATAAATCGTGCAGCCCTAATTCTCTCCCTGTCCTCCAGAGGGAGAGAAATCTTGACTGTCTCTCTTGCTCCATCAGTCTCCCTCACACGCCTGTTGAATGCTACATGTCTCTTATTCTCTCTGCCTGTGTCTCACTCTCCGTGTCTTGTGTTCTGTCTCACACTCTCTCTCTCTCTCTTTCATTCTCTCTCCATCCCCTTTTTAGCCGTCTTACTCTTTCAATGTGTCTCTTTAGCATGGCTCTATCCTTCTCCCTCTGTCTCCCCATCTCTTTCTCCATCCATCTATCTTTCGGTCTCTTTGTCCCTCACCCCATTTCTTTGTTTTCTCCCTCTCTATCTGTCTGTTTCTCTTGCTCTGTCCCTCTCTCCCTTAAACCATCTTTCTTTCTCCATTATTCTCTCACCTTGTCTCTGTTTCTCACTTCATCCATCATTCTCTCACTCATGCTCTATTTCTCCTGACCCGTCTCTTGCGCTCGCTCTCTGTCTCACTCTCGGTGTCTCGTATTCCAGCCTTCTTTGCCTTTCTTTCTTGCTCTGTCTTTTACTCAACCTGTCTCTCCCCCAGTCCATTTTTCTGTCTCTCTCTCTCACGCACACACGCACAAGCAATATGCAGTTAATTATTGAAAGGATACTTACTGGTTTACTAAATGAATTGATTTAATTGAACTGAAGATGCTCTCTCTAATGTCCTGCCTCAGGGTTCCTTTGGCCTTCAGAATCTCCACAAAGTACTAGAGAAGAGACGGAGAGAAAATTAAATCGTTTCCGACGCCACTCGTTCATAACTCTTCATCTTGTGAGTGTCACCTTACACCCAGCACACCCTTGAGACACAGAGGAAAGCATTTCGCATCAACGGCACCTCAATTATTTTTAAAAGGTTAGGCGCATAACTAATTCAACACGACCCAAGGGCAGGGGAAAACCTGAAGGAGAATATAAAGATTCTCATAAAAATGTGCGTGGGGTTTAATAATCAGCCACTTACCTAACAAAACACGCTGCAAAACAAGAGGAATAATGCGGTACAACGTGTTCACTCTCCAGGTTCAAATATTAATCGTTAGGACGCATGCAGAAACAATGACAAATACAGAAACGGCTCAAGTGCTCTCAGGTCGTTTAGGAATAAAATGAGTTGTGCAAATTGAATGTGCTCAAGGCCTTTGGCGAGTTAGAACCTGCGAAATGAAAAGTGTGTGTGATAGTGTTGAGATTCACTCAAGAGTAAAATAGAAAACTTTAGGAGTACTACTTTCAGGCGTCAGTTCAACTTATTCATCAATTTCAGTTTTTTTCATCACACAATCAGTAAATTCTTAAAAAGCCCATTTTAGACCGAAGATCTTTGAGCTGATTGCTAAAAAGAAGCAGAGAAGCGCTCAAGTCTCACTGTGGTGATGAGGTCCAGCTTCTCGCAGTATCTCTGTTCGCTCTGGACCAGCTCTCGTCCTGTCCGCTTCCTCTTCCTGTCCCAACGTTCCCGCTGCTCTTGAACGCTGCTCACACCCGCAGGAACGCAGGGGCTCAGACAAAAACTCATGACTGTCCAGCTGAGGGCGCTGTCTCCAGAGCGAAGAGCCTCCTTTAATCTGGAATAACATTTATTAATTAGCACACTGACAAAGCACTAATGTATAGTGAGTCAAATAAGACGACATCATCAGGATATAGTCTTATGCAAAAGTTTAGGCACCCCACAGATTTTGGCGATTTTTTAATTGAAAAGATGCACGATATTTTCAGCAAATATTTGTGCATAGTTACTTCTTATGCCTTAAATTGAACAAAAATAAAACATTATGGCGGCACTGTGCAAAAGTTTAGGCACCCTGTACTTAGTAACTCTTCTGGCAGATATCACAGCCTGCAAACGCTTTTTATAGCCAGATAAAAGTCTTTCAATTCTTGTACTTGGGAAAACCAATGTTTGCTGAAAATATTGTGCATCTTTTCAATAAAAAAAAAATCACCAAAAGCTGTTATGTATTAAGGGCTGCCTAAACTTTTGCATAAGATTGTATTAGATACCACCATACTTCTTGTGGTTGCTCGGTGTCCCGAGTAATGTCTAATTACTCTCAACACTCAACAATAATTTGAATCTGTTTGCCATTCCTATTATTTTGTCATACCACAGAGTTCTGATTGGGGTTAATTAGTTTTTTTATATAACAGCAGCTCTGAAGGTCATAGTGGCTATAATTCAAATCAAGATCACATTTCTATAACAGCTACCCACACATAGACTTCTATGTTCAAGTGAGTATCTTGATTGGCCACACTTCCATACTTTATAGACGTCACACTTCTATAAATGCGTACATGTGCACCGGTTTCAAATATAAGCGTTGTGACTGATTATTATTTAACCCCTTGATGAGAAACATCATCTTCAGTATTTAGTAAAGCCCATTTAGCTATGATCACTTGCTGCAAATGTGATGTATAGCCAGATGCTACAAAGCAGCACCAGAGCATCACAGAACCACCGCCATGCTTCACTGTCACTAGGAGGCACTTTTCTGCATATGCTTCATTCTTTCTCCGACTGATTCATATGCCCAAAAAGTCCTGTTTCATGTGTTTTAGGGTCAGTAGCGGGGTACGTCTTGGGTCGACCTTTAGTGTTCAGCATGCAGAGTAAAAACTTCAGCGCCTGCTGCCCACAAATCTTTGCTGGTCCTCTGCAGTCAATCGTGGGTTTTTCAACACTCGCCTCCTCAGGAATCTGGTAGCAGCAGGTGATCGTTTCCTCTTTCTGCCACATTCAGGTAGTGTAGCCACTGTTCCTTTACCTTTAAACTTGTGAAATAGGCTTCCTGCTGTATTTCTAGGAACATTTAGTACCTTTACTATTTTTTGTATATCCTTGTTTGTGCAAGACAACAATCTCTTCTGTTAACTTCGTGAACAACTCTCTTGACTTTCTGACATGCAGTCAAACATCTCAAACAACTTACCTCTAGTCTAAAAGTCCTAGACCTGAGACGCCTAATCTGTGCTCGAGACAACACCTGTGACAAATTTGTGCTCTAATGGGGGTTGAATAATTCTGAAGCGGGAGTAATCATTAAAAGGGGCCATTTGCGTTTAATTTGGAGGAACCACTTGTAAATTAGTTGTGTTGAGCTATTTAAATGACTCTTGGTTCACTGATTTACTACAAATGCTGCACATGGTAGACAAGCAAGCCATTTTGAAGCTGAGCAAAAAAGAGAGAAAAATCAATCAATCAGTCAACAAGCACTGGGCATAACCAACACAATGATGTGGAACTTTCTGAAAAAGACCGGATTCACTGTTGTAGTAACGAGCAGAAAACGAACATGTAGGCCAAGAAAAAAAATTAATTACTGACATCAACACAGAGGTTACATGGTTACACATCACTACTTAAAGGAGAGTTTAAGAGCAAGACCATAGAGGCCATACCACTCATCAGCAGTGAGAATCAGACAGCTAGATTGGAATGAAAAACAGAAATGAGGCAAAAGTTCGGGAACCAAGATGAACCTCTACCAAAGTGAAGGAAACTCCAAAGTGTGGAGAAAGAAAACATACAAGCTCATCGGTCATGCACAATAGAGGTAGTGTCACGGCTCGGGCTTGCATGGCTGCCTCTGGAACAGGTTCACTTATCTTTACTCATGACATAACTCATGATGGTGGCGGCGGTAGAATGATTCGACTCTACAGAAACATCCTGTCTGCCAATTTACAGAGAAATTAATCCAATCTATTTTGGAGGAACTTCATCACGAGGCGAGACAATGATCCAAAACATACTGACAACACAACAAATGACTTTAACAGGGGGTTAAAAGTGGAAAAGATTTTTTTTGGTTGCTTTTTTAAATTTGCCAAGTCACTCACGAGACCTGAACCAAACTGAGCATTCATTATACCTCCGGGGAGTAAAAAGAGAAAACACGAAAACAAATGAAAGGAACTAAAGTACAATCCTGGAAAAAACATCACAAAAGAAGTTGGTGATGTCAGTCGGCTTGAAGCAGCTATTGCAAGAAAGTTATATGCAACCAAATATTATGTGTAATTTACTTTAAAGCTCATCAGTTCCTGTACTGAGCCTGACCTAAAAAGGCTCCGTGTCTCTGAAACTCAAATTCATATTTTGATCATGAACACAAATGTTTTTAGTGTATAGCAAAAAACTAAAGAATTGCCCCATGCTGTTCCAATACTTTTGGTGGGGGCTGTATAATAGCTATACGCAAAAGTGTTGTAGAAGTCTTATTACGAATCGTAACGTGATGCTTCTGACGGATCGCCCGACCGCTAATCCTGTGAAGGTTAAAAGTATTACCAACTAGATGGCCCGATTGAACTCATGATAAACCATATGTAGGCCATCAGCCCTGTCTGAACCTCCAATTACAGGAAAGCAGTTACACACGTCCGACACACACTCCCCATCACTACGGCACATTCTTGATCTATGACCTAGCCCGTTCTCTGCTAAACACAGTTTCTCTCTCTCTCTGCCTTGCTCGCTCTCCCTCAGTCCCCCAGCTCTAGGGTGTCCTCCTTGCACTGCCTCATTAGTGTCAGCTCTAATGGAGCATCAGGGCAGGAGAGAGGGACAACACCACCACTTTAACAGCAATTAACCCTTGTGCTGTCCCCGGGGAAGCTGGCGTCAGCCGCTCTCTAACATGGTAAACAAGCCACCTCCATGAGCGCTAACCAAAGCAGGAGAAAGCTCTCGCTCTCTCTCTCTCTTCTCCTAAGAGCCATGTTCGATAGCTGCCAGAAGAGCACTCATTAACACCTCGGACCAGTAGCTTGACTGCTGCAAAGGTGGATTATAAAGGTGCCATAACAATGTGCTGTTTGTCCACTTTTGTGCGGCCGTGCTTGCATAAGCAGTGTCAGTCACCTGGCCTCGGCTCAGCATTTGTCTGGCAGCCAAACAGCACAAATAAGCGAGTTAAAAAGTCAGAAGTGATAAGTACACCATGTAGCCCTGGTTATATCTACAATAAGTAAAGGCAAGATGTTTTACTCTAAATTGCATCACTTCTCTTGCACAATCGTCCAATTTTGAAGGGGATACAGCAGCATTTTTGGCCAAGTGAAGCCAATTAAGGGCCTGCTGACGAGGGCTGGGGGGGTGGAAGGCTGCGTAGTAAGCAAATTAAAAGCTTTCAAAGGGTAAACAGGCATAGACGCAACTGGCTCGAGTTCCCAATGATGACTTTCTGATGCTGTAATTAGGATCTATAAGCTTTCTGTTAGGGCTTGACCTCTCAGATTACTCGCTGAAATCATGACTTTATTTCTCATTTCAAGTTTGAAACCATATTCTCTTGGTAGGTAATTTTGCTTCTTTCAAGTGATAAGTACACCATGTAGCCCTGGTTATATCTACAATAAGTAAAGGCAAGATGTTTTACTCTAAATTGCATCACTTCTCTTGCACAATCGTCCAATTTTGAAGGGGATACAGCAGCATTTTTGGCCAAGTGAAGCCAATTAAGGGCCTGCTGACGAGGGCTGGGGGGGTGGAAGGCTGCGTAGTAAGCAAATTAAAAGCTTTCAAAGGGTAAACAGGCATAGACGCAACTGGCTCGAGTTCCCAATGATGACTTTCTGATGCTGTAATTAGGATCTATAAGCTTTCTGTTAGGGCTTGACCTCTCAGATTACTCGCTGAAATCATGACTTTATTTCTCATTTCAAGTTTGAAACCATATTCTCTTGGTAGGTAATTTTGCTTCTTTCTATACGTGAGCAGTAAGTACACTAATTAAAGCTGGGCGATGTGATCGGATATCAGGAATGCCCTGCAATATACCCGACAGATAATGATCAAAGAAACACACATTTAAATATATGTTTTATCAATAAGATCAATCAACAGCAGGTTCTCAAAAAAAAAAAAAAAAAAAAAAACTAATCAGTTATAAATGGAGAATTGGTTTAGGCTACAAAGAAATTAGCAACGGAAGTGGACAATTACAAAAATATATATATATATATGTGACATCAGAGAGATAAAAGATAGAAATAATATAATAAAATAGGAAAAATCAAGAAGACCATGGAATTAGAAGGTGTCCACAAACTTTTAACTAGTATTATAAGTAAGGAAAAACATACTGAGGCATCTTGTTGCAGGAGAATAATAAAGTTCCCGCTCTTTCCCACTCTGATGTGGATTACAACAACACGCCACAGTGTTTTATTCCTCTTGTACCTTCCATTGATTAGGCACAGATTTTTTTATTGATTTAAAGGTGACAGTTTTTATTAGAGATGGGGAAAGTCTATTCAGTTATGAATCGTGGTAATTGGTCTCGAAACACGTGCGTTAGGAGCCAACGTACATCAAGACTTTGGAGGCATTAAGTCAATTTTAAGTTAAGGCAAGTTTGCACCCTTCAAATGCCATGCTTGGTTTTTAAATGAGAAAACTATTATAATGAATGGGCTACATTTAATTACTCATGTTCAATTCAGTTGTGAAGCTGCTGAATAAAACTAAGGTTTGTAAAAAATATTTTTAAAAAAATAAATAAATAAATTTAGAAAAGAAAAAAGTAATATCAAATGATTTATAAAATCATTGTACTTACAGAATTGGAAACAGATCGAATCAGCACAGAGATGTCATGATAATATGCTATTGGGTGATGACTGGTGATTTCAATCCCTACTTTTTATCCACCTCATTCAGTGAAACATCCAGTAGTCTCTAACATTACTCAGATTATACAAGCTTGAAAACAGGCTCTCCCTCACCAACCTCATTTTTTTTTTCATTCTTGTGAAATTAATAAGGCAAATAAAGCAACTTCTTGTGCTACCCAGAAACCACAAAGCCCTCTGTTCATTTATGTAAACAAATCTCGCAATTTAATAATGAGCAGATGGACCAAGCAGGAAAACCATCCCCGTGCTCCCACCAGTTATATTCATTTAGCTTACTTCTGTAAAGAAGATTAATTAAAAACTGCAAACAAATACTTAATACACAATGCTATGTTTCCTGAGGCAGTGATAGGGAACAGAGTCCGTGTGCCATAATTAGTTACAGCCGAGTCTATCAGACACAATTTATTATTTATTTATTTATCTCCAGTTAGTGCTTAAAGCTGGCTGGGGCTGAGGTGGATCCTGGGCCTGTCTCTGGCACACAGGACACCAGGCACGAATACTTTCCTCAGATTGATACATGTCCATCAAATTATTTACTCTCTAAATGATAACAGCATCACTGTCTTTTCATTACATATGTATCCCATTTGTACTGTAAGACTTCCAAACTTCTGTACATCATGTTTTCGTAAGCCAGAAAGTGTTTATGGGATCAGAGGCTTAATGAAGGGGTAAAAACTTCTTACGCAAAGAGACAGGTGATGTTTTTTAAAGAAGTGCATTCTGCCTTCAAAGATCTTCTGACTATGATTAAACACTCTTTATGCCAATGTGAGCGATTGTTCTCTTCCTGGATGACTGGTGGCAATCTGACTGGTTTTAACAAGAATGAAAATTATATAATATATACATTATATTATAAGATACTGTATGTTATGGTATTCCAGGCAACCAATCAAAGATCACCACTGTTCCCAAAAACAATGACTGATCAACATTATTCCCAATAACCAAGCTCCATACAGCACTATTCCCACCAACCAACCACCCCCGTTTCCAACAAACAATAACTACCGACCACTGTTCCCAACAACCGATAACCGCTGTTCCCATAATCACAGATCACCATCCACCAATCGCTGTTCCCACCATCCACCAATCGCTGTTCCCACCAACAACCCACCACTGATCACCATTACTGTATTTGCCTCAACCGCACATCTTTATTTTAAAGCTAGTTATTGTAATAGTCTGTCTTTTGTGCCCATGTCCTGACATTTCACTACAACGATCCCTTTATACCGATGGATAGATACACATACGAATAAACAGTTTGCCAAGACCAAAGCAGCATCTTTCTAAAAGAAACAAGTCATCGTCTTTTTATTTTCTATTAGAATCAAACTTTGTATTTTGTTGAACTGCATTGTATGGAATTGTAACACCTTTGGATATGTAACTGACCCTGAGGAATGGCACCACCTGAGCCTGTATTTAATAGTTTCCCATGATGCTGTTGGCCTTTACTGGATGTTTATAACTACACCAGTTTCAGAGACTTGTACAGTCCAGGCCAAGCCACAGTCGAGATGTTTTTCTTTGGTTATTTTTGAGAAATGTCATTACCACAGATCACAGACGTTGCATTTACTCAGAATATGCACATTACCCAGGTAAGTTAATAGTATCTTGTGCTCTTTCCTAAAGACAGAATGAGCTCAATAACGTCTTACTTACATAATGAGTGACTGCTTTAAAACCTGCCCTGGGTTTCCTGTTTCTTCCTGTTTCTTCCTGTTTCTTTCCTACCACGCGTTAACGATATAAAGTGAAAATGCTACAGTGTCTAACCACAAAACAGATTATTTGAATATACGTAAAGCACTAGAAACCTTTTCGTTGGTAAGGTTATAAAATATAATAAACACGGCCTGACCTAACAGAGTGCGTTCGTTTCAAATCGAATCCAGGCGCTCTTTTTACTGCTCCAGGCATTTCCGGGTTTGCGTCGATTTCTATTGGCTGCCGTGTGGCGACGTCTTGACGTCACGAGCAGCGTCGTGGGAGCGTCTCGGGCTGTCCCTCTTGAATAATAATAATAATAATAATAATAATATCTGAAAGAAAATAATTTGGACCTTGCGTGCAATCTGAAAACTCAGGACAGACGGACTTTCATTACATTACAGTTTGCAATATTTTTGCACCTGAAGGAATCCTTAGATGTTAAAATTACAATGAGAAGCATTTAGTCTTAATCCACAGTCTTAAAGAAATCCATCAATAATCTGCTATATACATTCCAATGGCAGTCATTGGGGACACAAGACAGATAACTCCAATTTGTAGTTGAAGTTTATTATGCAAGCCAGCAATTATAGTTTTTTTTTATTTTGCCATCTTTAACTTCTTCATCTCCTATACCACTTAATCCTGTACAGGGTCATGGGGGCAGGAGACCCAGGACACGAGGTGGGGTTCACCCTGTAAAGGTGCAAATCCACCGCTGGGTATGCACACACTCACACACAAGACAATTTGGAAATGCCGACCTAATCTGCATGTCTTTGGACTGTGGGATATATAATAAACCCGAAGCAGAAATTGAACCCCTGACCCTGCTGCCGATATACTGTATAATAATAGTTAATATGTTCGCAAAAGATTTCTCTTGACCCCCTCTCATTGTAACAGTGTTTAATAAGTTGGTCAAGGGTTTGTTTCCTAGTACCCTAGGGAAATATAACACCTTCTTGCACAAAGTTAAACAGCTAGGTAGCTTTTTTGTTTTGCAGAGAAAAATAATCCACATGACTGTAGAATGGATCGAGGAAGTTATATGTTTCAACTAACAAAGTGGCAAGTCTAGATAAACCTTGGGTTTATCCAACATACTGTTTTTTATAATCATATAATCCACCCTGTATCTTACTGGTTAGCACTGCCAACTTGCTTCTCCAGGTTCCGGGTTCGATTCCCGGCCAGGTTCGATGTGGGAGTTTGCATGGTGAGTTTCCTCCCATAGTCCAAAGACATGCAGATTAGGCTAATTGGCATTCTAAAAATTGCCTGTAGTATGTGTGTGTGGTTTCCTGGGATAGGCTCCAGGCCCCTGGTGACCCTGTATAGAGGATTAAGCAGTATAGATGATGAGGGAGTGAGTGAGTGAGTAATCCACCCTGAATATCCAAATATTAACATGAAGTCTTCAATTATTATATAATGACATGCAGTGTTGCCTTTTTTTTTTTTCTTTTAACTTATTTCATTATGGTCATTTCAACTTGATGTTTTTTTTTTTAAGTTTCTGCTTGAATACATGCTGAGTAATAAATCAGGATTTAGCTTCATCTCTATATTAAGAGAACGATGCTTTAGTCCTTTACTCTGTCCTTCTCTCTCAGCTTCATCAGCATTCACTGATGTGTGTGTGTGTGTGTGTGTGTGTGTGTGTGTGTGTGTGTGTGTGTGTGTGTGTGTGTGTGTGTGTGTGTGTGTGTGTGTGTGTGTGAATCAGCCCCTGCCCCCTTTTACGTTAAATGATTATCCTCCTTTCACACGATCATATCTTTGACCCAGACACCTCAAAAATCCACAAATCAGCAAACAAACCCCAGTAACCCACATTAGCAGGAACACTGACATCTAGTGTTGTCTGTATGAAGGTAACCAGGCTACACACCATATTTCAGAGTAATAATGTCATTTTTTTTATTTCTTCTTAAGACACATTTTCAATTACACTCCCCTTGAATTTGTGCATTGAAGTAAAGATGAAGATGCATAACCTCGGCAGTGATTATCACCCACGCCTCATACAGCAAGATGTAGGGTTCTGTCTGCAAAATCTAATGCAGCTCTAATGATGGACCATGTCCTGGAGTACCAGTCTGTCTAGGGTCTTGATTAAAAGAAAACTAGATCATATCTAAAATGTCAGTGTGAGGAACTATTCGTTTTTTGTTATTGTGACGGAAATATAAAGTCTGTAATGCACTTCTGATGTAACAAGTACAAAACAGTTTTTTTTTTTTTTGGAGTAATAAATAAAAGTATTTACAAAATCCTATGACCTGTTACTTCCCTTTAAGCGAAGTCATATTTGATTTTTGCCACCGTTAAGATACTAAAGAGCTAAACTTTCCAGGCAGACAATAAAATCATGCTTTTTTGAGCATGTGATGATCTTGTTAAGATCCCCATTTATTTATTTATTTGTGTTATTTGTTTATGTATTTATTTAATCATGTTTCCAGAACATTTGGTATTATAATAATTGGCCCCAGAACAGACCTGTGCAAATTAGGCCCATTTTGCCTGCAGGCTACTGAGGCATACACAGTGAGAGACACACCACAGACAAAGGGTCCTTTTTCACCTGAGGAGAGAGGAGAGGAGGGAAGGAAAAAAAAAACTGCTACTGGAGTCGATAATCTACACAAGTAAAGCAACTCTCTAAGGTTTTTCAGACCCGTGGTGCATTATTCATCCTCACCATTGCCAGAGGACTCTTAATTGACCCTTGCTCCACGCAAAAACTTTACGAGATGAAAGAATGCAGTGTTTTGTAGTGCAACTTTTTTGAGTCCTCTCACTCCAGTCCAATAATATTGAATTTCAGCTTATGAATCATTCAGAAGAATAAGTGAAGGTAACCCTGCGCTTGAAGATGTCATGAGCAGCAATGCTGCGGCTCCGAAAACACATTTAATTACTCGCAACCAAAAACAAATCCCGGCTTTTATTCACCATTTCACTCCTAGCCTTGCCGTGTCAGAGCCGCTGTAGGACCGTGGGTGTTAAGAATTTTATCGAGCTAATGTAATAATAGCAAAATGCGGCTTTTAGTAGGAGGCTTATAATGAAAAAGGAATGGAATGGTAGTCGGAGGATTTCAAAAGCAATTTGCCAGAGTGGTCCGATGAGTATATTTAGTGACCCTGATTAGAGCCATTCGCAAAGTAAGTCTCTATACTGTATGTATCACTGTTCTGGCAGACAAGTATCCAAAATAACAAAGTAAAGTATCCTGCACACACACAAACTGTGAGCTTTATATAGGTAAGGAGTGTAGGCTTCATAAGCTTACAAGCAGACATAAATGAAATGAAGTGGGAAAACTCCAGAGAAATTTATTATTATTATTATTATTATTATTATTATTATTATTATTATTATTATTATTATTCACTCCCTCACTCATTCTCTATTCTGCTTATGTTACACAGGGTTAAACCTATCACAGGGAACTCAGGGCACAAGCACACATGGGAGCGCCTGTTAATCTAATCCGCATGTCTTTGGACTGTGGGAGGAAACCGGAGCACCAGGAGGAAACCCACCACACATGGGGAGAACATGCAAACTCCACATACATCAAACCCTCGACCCTGGAGGATTAGGGTTAGCAGTGCTAATCACTATGCCACTGTGCCACCATTATTATTATTTAACACAAAAAATTATTCTATAATATCAGATGAATCATTGACATCTGTAATATTTAAGAAGGTTTTTTTTTTTTCATGTGCATGCATTCCAGTGATAGACTGGTGTGCCCTGATTAGAGCCCCAAGTTCCCTGGGACAAACTCCAGGCCCCGCAACCCTGTGCAGGATAAGTAGTTTAGAGAATAAGTGAGAGAGTGAGTAATAAAAAGAACAATAATTATTATTATATAATTATAATAATACATAAATAAGAGATTCTGGTGCTTTTTGCATATAGTAAACATTATTTATATACAGCGTTGTAAAGTAAAGAAGAACAAAAACTTACTATTGTAATTATAACTAAGTAGTATTTTCACATATCTGCTTTTTTTTTTAAATTTTTTTTTTTTTTTAATTTAAATTTTTTTTTTTTACGTCTGACATTTTTACGGGCTAGCACACTTTTCTGTGTGTGTGAAGTTTACATGTTCTCCCCGTGCTTGGTGGGTTTCTTCTTAGTGCTCTGGTTTCCTCCCACAGTCTAAAGACATGGAGATTAGGCTACCGGACATTCCCAATTTGCCATTAATCTGTGTGTGTGCCCCACGGGGACTAAGGTCCAATTCCTACCTTGGGGTCTGTGTGCATGTTTTCCCTGTGCTTGATTGGGTTTCCTCCAGGGACTCCAGTTTCCTCCACTGTCCAAAGACATGTTGATTAAGCTATCTGGCATTTCCAAATTGCCCATAATGTGTGTATATGTGTGTGTGTGTGTGTGTGTGTGTGTGTGTGTGTGTGTGTGTGTGTGTGTGTGTGTGTGTGTGTGGTGGATTGGCATCCTGTCCAGGCTGTACCCCGTCTTGTGCCCTAAGTAGGCTCCAGGCCCTCATGACCCTGTGCTGAATAAGTGGTCTAGAAGATGAATGAATGAATGAATGAATGACTCACTGTAATTTATTTAATTATTTACATTTCTAGCTTTCACTTGTACTCCACTACATTTCCTAAATAAAATGTATACTTTTTCTCCAGTACATTTCTCCTAAGCATCCTCGGTACTCGTTACTCCACCAGTTCAAGTTGATGCCATCTTGCATGTATTCTGCCGACTACCAAGCACAGAAGGCCCATGTTGTCCGGTAGAACCAGCAATGACTGATACCATCACGGAAGCACCTGCTGAAGACTCTGCTGATAAGGTTACAAATCCGGTGGGCTTCCTACTTTAGTCATACTTTTACTCAAGTATCATTTTCAAGTACATTATACAACCCTGTGTATATATAAAGGTCTTTAAATAGAATATAACCATCTACAGTTTGTAATTAAATTATAATCTATCCATCAGAGAAATATTCTTATCTAGCATGCTCCATGCTACAGGGTGTAATCTTAATTACGTCGAAACTGGTGGGTTTTTTCATTAGTATAAATAACAATTATGCTTTATGAAACACTTCTTATGCGCAGTACTGTGTAGGTCCCCTATGTGCCATGGGGCAGCTCTGGGCATGAGTCCACAGGACATCTGGGGTTTACTGTGGTGTCTGGCATCAGGACATTGGTGGCGGATACTTTGGGTGCTGTGGGTTGTGGGGTGACGCCTCCATGCATCTGACATGTTTGTCCATGTGTGCTTGATCGAATTGAAATCTGGGGAGAGGGTCGCGGACTTTGGCTCTTTTTTGCCTGCTGCTCCCTGTGTGTGGTGGCCTGTGGTGCACTGGGTGTTCTGGTGCCTATCTATCCTAGCCAGCATTGACTTTTTTCAGTGATTAGTGTTGCATTGGCATTTCTAGGGGAAGGCGGGGCTTCGATCTACACATAAAGCATAAATGAGCCTCGAGTGCCCATGATCCTGTCACCAGTTTACTGGTATATGATTGATAATCAATGTTAATGTGATGTTAATATTATGGCTGATCGATGTATAGTAAAAAATAGGGCTTTATGTGTTTTAAGAATGTTGAGGATGTGCATATTGTGAATAAGAGTCCTGGAATTAACACCGTCTTTCTGATTAAGTGTGAATGAGACAGACATAAACTGAAACAAACAAATAAAAAAAAGAAGAAAAAAAATATTATAGAATTTCTATAATAGGAATCCTATAATAAAAAGGCACATTCATGATTAATAGAGATGAAATGCAATGCCACCATCTATGTATTAAATCTTTATCCAAATGTTTAATGCTCCAAATTTGTATTTTTAACTGTATTTGGATTTAAATCTAAATATGGTCCATAACCTTAAAGTTTTGTTCTTTGAGGTACAGATGTTACAAGTCCTTTTTTCTTTAATTCCACTCGCAGTTATTATTTTTGTTTGTTCCTGCCTACATTTTCTTTTTCAAAAACACCTGCTTGTAATTAAAATTCTTCCATTCCTGCATTTTTTTTCCCTCGCATCCTAAGATGCACACTTTTCACACATTTCTGCCAAGCTTTCTAAAAATGAATCAATAAAAATGATCACTGCTTCTCCAGTTTGAATTTATATCATGGTTGCATTTGGATATTCAACACATTATCGCTTCACTCTGAATAATGCATCGAAAATTCATCAACACTCTGATAGATATATACAGTACCAGTCAAAAGTTTGGACAGAAGTTTGAATTTATTTTCTACATTCTACAACAATACTGAACAAATCTACAGTATGAAATACCGTACATGGAATTAGGTAATTAAGTAACAGCAACAACAACAACAGTGAGTTGTTACTTTAAGACATGAAGGTCAGCTGTTCTGGAATAGTTCTTGCAAGGACCATATTGTCGAGTGCATTTCCAAAATCCATCAAGTACCCTGATGAAACTCTCATGAAGACCATCCCAGGATGGCAAGACCAACACTTACCTCCGCTGCAGAGGAGAAGTTCATTTAGAGTAAATTAACAAACAGCACCTCAGATTAGAGCCGTTATGAAGGATTTCCAGAGCATGAGTAGCAGACACATCTCAATATCAACTGTTCAAAGGAGATTCTTGCATATTTTGGATACTTCAGTATTGTTTTACAGTGTAGAAAGAAAGAAAACGCTGGAAATACCATAAAATTAGAAGGTGTGTCCAAACCATCCAAACGGGGTAATGTATGTTTTTCTTTTTATGGGCCATAGATGAAGTTAATAGATTAAAAATGTAAAAATGGTTCAGCGTTTCTGTGTTCACATTTGATGTGAAGTATATGGTTGAATTTTACACTTTAATGTTTTTGTAATGCAGCAATTTTCGTGAACGCTACAGCTGAAGATTTCGATTACTTGACCGCTAAACAGACTAACCTAACAGTGGTGTTTAGTTTTTTTCCTCCTGTATTTTTAAAAATTCAATTCATTTTAAAATACACAAGAGGAAAATGTTAATTTTATATTTTACAGTTTAGTTTAAAAAATAAGCCTACTAAAAGGATGAGAGAAAAAAAAATGTAAAAGCACAATTAAGGCTTCGGTTCGAGGGAGTTAAATTAAATGAGTGTTTGGCCCTGAGAAAAAAAAAATAATAATCATGTGCAAATTAATAGACACACAAAAATTGAGTGACTCTTCACTTGAGGAGGGCCATTGAAAAAGTGTAGTGCTTGCAAAACCCGGCGGTTTTCATGGATAATGATAAACTGTCATGGCTGCAATTGCCACAACTGCAGGATGGCTTGGTTTTATGCGTGTCAATGAGGTTTGCTCCTAATTGACGATGGGGGACGCTAACTCTCTTGAAAGCTGTCATTCAGCCATCAAGCATTAGAATGAGTGGATATTGAATTTGTGTGCGGTGTGCACGGCGTTTGGGAATCGCCGGTGTTGTGCTTATGACATGGTGACGTCCATCACGGTTGCATTTGTCATAGTCGGCCACTTTTGGGAATGGAAATCAGAAAAGGAAACTTTTTTTTTTTTTTTTCGTGGGGGGAAAAAAAAAAGCTTCACTGCATGCAGGGAGAGGCCGCCTGTCACGCTCTCGCTAGAAAACAAATCTGAAGTTAAACTCCTAAAATGACATTATGTGTTGGTGCTGCTTGTTAACTGTGGGAGGAAGAGTGTGAATGCATGTGAATGTGTGCGAATGTTTAAGAGTTAGGCTTGGTGCATACCTTACTATGACCTTACCATTAAGCTTGCCTTCATTCTTAACCCACATCGAGCCATATGATGCTAAGGTCATGATGGGTTTCTGAGCCTGTCTGCTTGCTTTCGGACACATGGCAGGACTCCGTGTTTCTAATCATTAAAAAAAAAAAATTATATATATATATATATATATATATATATATATATATATATATATATATATTTCTTGTGTAGGTGGATACATTCGGTTCTATCAGTTATATACTTTGATATATTTACACTGTGACATTTAACTCTACCGCAGTCATCCACTTTGCCTGAAAAAGCTTCTTGAAGTTGACATTTCAGAAACATCTGCATATTTCCGATGTACAGAAAAATACTGAGTGTGTGTGTTTCTTCTTTTTTTTTTTGGACATATGGATCAAAATTTTAAAGAAAACCTCTAGCACAGCCTGCGGCAAGCAGTTAAATGAGCACTAAATGTAAAAATGTAAAAAAAAAAAAATACTGTATATATATATATATATATATATAGAAAAGAAAAATAAATGTAAAAAAAAAAGTCCCTTCACTCTCTACCAGAGTTTTAGCCTAATGGTATCCTTAGACCCTGACTAGTTGTACTACAGTGGAATGAGGTTAAGTTCTTAATGGAGGCTACAAAGCACTTTGGGAAGGGTGTCTGCTAAATGAGGCAAATGTAAATGTGGAATGACCCGGTGACCTTTGAGTGTCTCTGACCAGCTCTTGAGAGCGAGAATAGCACTGCGGTCACAAGGGGACGCGAGTACAAACAGGTTAATGGGTATCTTTCAAATATGAAAACGATATTAATAAAATATTTCATTCTGACTCTTCATCTGCTATTAATAAATGTCTTGACGTGGACTATTTTGATATGCAACAAAATGCAACAGGCACCAGATGCAGCTGCACCACAAATGGGTTAAGAAACCATACTCAGAAAGGTATTAGGCTTGAATTTCATCCCTATTTGAGCTAATATTTTTGCTGATTAAGAAGATGTACTGTATATGAAATAAAATTGTGGGTGTAATCAACACTAACTGGGCGGATTGTTCTTTTTTTTTTTTTTTTTTCCAAAAAGTGTTTGGAGGAGGTGGAACGGTGACTTACTGGTCAGCACTGTCGCTCCAGGGTCCAGGTTCGATTCCCGCCTCAGGTCTGTGTGCATGTACAATAGTTTGCATGTTCTCCCCATGCCTGTTGTCTTTCTTCTTAGTTCTCTGGTTTCCCACAATCCAAACACATGCAGATTAGTAAGAGAGAGTGAGCTTTTTGGAGGAGAAGCTAGCAAAAATTGGAGCAAGTATCAACATCAACCCACTAGAAAATTGTAGACTTGAAAAATAGAAATAATAAATGTAGTCACCTATCAGTACGCATTGTAGGCATAAGTTTTTACATTCTGTAATCACTTTTTATTATAAAAGACGATGGCTAATAACACAATCTCTTATATGGTGTTTAACAAGGACCTCACTTCTCATGGATGAAAGGTTCAAATTTCATGGTTTGCTCACAAAATATACTAGACATGATAAAAAGTCATGTAGCATATATTGTAGCCAGATGGTGGAAGGTAAAGTCCAGCCGGAAGAGTGACATACAGAAGCGGTTTCATTAAAGAGTACATAAACTGGTTTGCCCACTAGCCACAAATGATGATAACAGACGACTATTGGGTGGATAAATGATTAATCCAGACACCTGAGACCGCAGACCTCATGTGTGAGCTATTAGCTGTTTATTTGTGTTTGTTCTCCAGATAAGAAGTTCAACAATGTATCTAGAGGTAGAAATTCCTAGAGGTAGAAATTCCTAGAAGTAGAAGTTCCAGAACTGCCAGTCTGGTTTGTGCGCTCCAGCTCTGATCATCATAACACTCATCTACAGCGAAAATAAAACCTGATTATAATTGTCAGGTTCTAGTTTTCAAGATATGCTGCTGTGCAAATATTAACAAGCCTGATGGGAATGCCTGAGATCAACCTGAGTGTTCACATCAGCAGGCTTTAAACTGCTGTAGTGTAGCTAAACATCTTAAATATATTAGTAGAGTCATATATACAGTACTGAACACTTTTGTGCATATTTTTATGCCTTTTTCTGGCAGATTTTTTTCCCACCAAACTGCAGAGGAGTAAGTGATGAATATGGCGACGAATGTCATCACGATAGAAGCTATAAGAAAGTAATTTATCAAGGCAAATGGAGTCCATCAATGGTTACAGCTGTAAGATTATTGCTGAACAGTAAGAACAGATGCTCCATTCATGAAATATACTGGACAGCAATTTTTAAGACTTGATTTGCTTCAGGGAGGAAAGCTCCATTAAAACAAGACAGTAAAAAACTAAAAAAAAAAAAAAAACTATTGATTGGCTTCAGTTTTCAAAATATTTTTTATTTTTTTTATTTTAGGCCTATACACAATGATCAGCCATAACATTGACACCCCATAACATTAACACATTAACAATGATTATCAACTACACACCAGTAAACTGGTGACAGGATCATGGACACCTAAAGTTATTCATGCCTGTAGAGACCAAAGGTCAGCCAATACAGTCCAAGCCTACATAAAAGCCAATGCAGCACAAATAATAATAAACAAGTGCACCACAGCCTGGACGCACTGGACCCAGCAGGTAAAGAGCCCAAGGATACCCTCCCAGCCTCCAAACTCCACAGATCCCAATCTGATTGAGCTCCCATGGGACGCATCAGACAATCAGGTCCGATCCAAGTAGGCCCGACCCTGCAAAAGGATCCACCGGCAACGTCATGGTGCCCACCCCAGAGGTCTCTTGGAGTCATGAGTCATGTCCTGCAAGGTCGGAGCCATCCTGGTGGCACAAGGATACACAATACTATGCATAATATTTTGTGTTGTAATATTATGACTGATATGTTTATATATGTGGTGTACATTTAATACAATATTAAAAAGAAATTATAAACATAAGTCTTTTAAAGTATTGATTCTTGCCTCTTGAATTCATTAGAAACTCTTAGAAGAAATGTACAATTATAAATAGAGGACTAAAATGAAAACTTGCAAACTGTAGCCAATTAATAGTTTTAATTGTCCCGTTTTAATTCAGCTTCATTATAATAATAGTAGCTACATAACAATAGTAACTACATAATAATTAGCAGCTTTCATCTCTGTAGCAAAGAAAGTCATAAATGTAATTAGTTTTCACTAAAAGTGTGCATGGGATTGATTTTTTTTTTTTAATCCAGCTCGAGCAGGCTGCATTTCAGTTTGTGCCTGCCAGCAATATTTCTAGTTGTTTTGATTTTTTTTTTTCAAAATATTAACAAACTAGTTGTTTAATTTAAACCATGGCGATCCAGAGCAGGCAGTTTGTAAGGGGAAATGAAAAATAAATAAATAAATAAATAAATTAAGTCAGTGCTTTGCACAATGCTGCACGTTGTTGCCCCTTTGTCGTGCAAACTTTTGTCAATTACTTAGATTATTGCTTAACTAGCTGGTCATATATTAGTACATTATATTTACTACAAATTATTTATCCTAGTGCCTCTGTTCTGGGTAACCAAAATATGGAGACGTTTATTAGTGTGGGCTAATAGTTAATTAAATTTAAATAAATTGCATGAATTCAAATGACATTGTTTATAATAAACTGTGAATATTTAAGGTCTTGGAAAAATCAGGTAATTGATAAAAACAATTTAGTTTAATTTTTTTTCATGGTATTTTAAAAGTTATTTAGAAGTGATAAAAGGTGACCAAACTGTTTCGATGATTGTTTAAAAAAAAAAAAAAAAAAGCAAAAAGCTGGAGCATTCTACAGTAAACAGTAAACAGCAGTTGGTTCACTTTGCTGCAGCCGTATTTTTAGCTTTCTTTTACCTCATTACGATGCATTTATCCTCCCCTGATATTCCGTCTTTTTCAAAGCGATTCTATGCAAAGAAGGCCTGGGTCTGCTCTTGTTTCATTCGAACATATTATTAGCACTCTGCTGTTCCTGATATGTCTGTTTTAATTATCACAATGCGACTACTTCATATGTGACTTCACCTCGTAAACACAGTACAGAGAAACGATCCACGGAATACTCTGACTCTTTCTGACTGCTGAATAGCAAACGTTTTTTTCTTCTTTTTTTTTCATATGTGTGAAACAAACGTCCTAGAAAATGTCGCAGAAATTTCACCGAAATGCATTTGAGCAGCTTGTTTTTCTTCTCCTTGGGACAAATAGCCTCTCTTATCCCTGCACTCATTGGTGCACTTTGGGTCACACACACACTCGCTAATGTTTCCTGTATGTATGAAAGATAACATGTAGGTTGCAGTGTGGTTAATTAACTGAGTACTCTCAAAAGGCCGTCCTTGGGGAACTGAGTCACAGATGGTTACCGCGTTTCAAAAGACTTTGTCTGTGCCAGAGTTTACACAGCCTGGAGTTGTAGCTGAACCTTCGGTTCGCTTTGGGACACTTTGTCTTAATAATTCTTTATGAGACAATAAATGTGTGTGCGCATTTAATATTAAAACGATTTGTGCATTTTTAACAATATTTTGTTTGCTGCAGGGTTTTTAGACCCGTACAGCACATATCCTTAACCAGTGTTGAAAATATATTTAATGCAATACCTTTAGGACTTTCTGGGTGTGTGTGTGCATGAAATTTGTTTCAGCATTTGTGTCGGTTCAAAGTTTTAACCGGCATACTTAATATGTTTACACTAATCCGGTTGTGAATTAGGTTCCATGCTATCCTGCATAACTTTATGCAAAAGCAGTATTGTCTGTACATGAGGTGTTTTGCTGAACCCCAGGCTGTTGATTGGCAGCGCCGTTCACTGGGTGAAATGTGATGACAGCATCGTGTTCAGGTCAGCCTACTTATTGCCATGAGCCGTGTTTGCAACATTACCCTTCTCGCTTGTTTTCTTCGTTGCACAGCCAGAAACAAGGTGCCTCCTCTTTCTAATGATTTCTCCCAGGCTCCCTATACCTCTCCACGGCTAATTCCCCCCAGTGCGCTCTACGCTTTTAAACTCAGCAGAAAGCCTATTTACCCACAAATTAAAGTACAGCATCGGTGTGGCGCCGGTTTCCAGTGCATTCGGGGGAAAAAAAAAAAAAAACAGGGCAATTACTTGGAAAGAGCGCACCATGGGAATAGTGCTCATTGCGGGAGTGTGGGTGCGAGAGCCGAGCCGGCACGAGCAGGCTCCATCTCTGAGCTTACACTGAGAGAGAACGAGGAAGACACGTTGCAGTATGCAGAGGAGAAAAAAAAAAAAAAAAAAAAAACTTTCTTCCTGGAGTCAAAAGGAACTGGCACATCCCCAAAAGCGTAGAGAAGGTGGAAAAGAAAGAGAATATATTTTTTTTTGTTAGGGGGGAGCCTTGCAGGTTCATTACATCATGGGCATGGAAAGCAGCATTCCAGCTTAGGACAGCAAGCTTCCAGTGGGGATTGCTTTGTTGCCTTTGTTTTGGGTGTAGATGTTCAGCCTTCTGGGACTTACCAGGAAAGAAGGGATTGCGGGACACACGGGGAAATGGTTTGAACCACATCTTCATGAGTTTTTATCAAATTTTATACGTTGACTCCCCCCCCAGCCCACTTTGACTGTTGTTCAATGCAATGGATCCTTTTTTTTTTTTTGGAAAAAATTGTTTTGCACTGAAGTTTCCCTTGGAAAAGTCTGGCCTTGGGGGAGAAACTCCTTACAGCAAAGCTAGCAGTCAGGGAATAGGAGAAAAGTTGAACAGTTGAAAGAGAATACCAGTTGAAAAACATGTTATGAAAAGTTTTAGAAGAAAACAGTATCATATGGGTATCAGCACTGGTTATTAGTCAAGGCTTTTATTATGGGCGTCAATTTCCGAAAAAAAAAACAAGCAAAAAAAAAAAAAAAGCAAGTGATATTCATTTGCAATAATCTCTATTACTATTACTAATCAGATGTAGTAAAATATTGATACTATTAACCATCTATGAAATGTATAATTAGAGTATTGAAGTAATTATGAATTATATTTACAACGGATACATACACTTCCTGTCCACTTAATTGGAAAATCTTCTCACTGGCTTATTCATGCGATGATGCAATCAGCCAATAATATAATTGGTGTTCAAGTCAAGCAGGGACTGGCGATGAAATTTCTCATGAATAAAGGCGTAAAACCGATCAACAATTATAAAAGACTTAAAGCTTAGTACAGTAAAAAGACTCTTAGTCACAGTAAAACATCTTAATGGTGCGAAGACTTTAAGGGTGAAAGGCTGTACAGTATGTCTGTTTATGATGATCCTGGCCGAGGTGGCTCGGAGCCCACTGCAGTTTGTTTCCATAAACAGTCAGCAAGTGGAACGCCTGACCCTTGAAAATCAATGTCACCATCTTGCAAAAGAGACGCATCTGTCTGTGGTAACTGTACACACAATCATTCATGAATTTCACTTTTACATTACAGAAACAGTCCAGTCCTGACCTCACTCCAAGCCATTTCTTTATTTATTTTTGGGCCATTATAGGGGTTCCTGGAAGGCCAGGGTTTCAGAGGTGGAGCAGGCAGTCCAATCATGACTCCGGTGAAGACCTTTCTATCTTGATAGTATCCAAGCTTTAGTGAAAAACAGGGATGAGAATAGAGGATTATATAGAGAAATAAGAGAACTACTCTCATAACTGTGTTTTGTTATCCCGTGCAATCAAAAGTCCCAGTTTGACTTGAACACCCCTCGAACTGCATGTGGAATGTATAACCTGGAAAGTTAAAGATGCAACATTATATTGTCTTTAACTATCTAGCTACAGTGGTCATCAACACGGCATTTACATCCGCAGTAAACTTAGTGGCTCACCTGACAGCACTTTTACACCATTCTGAGTAAAAAATCCATCAGCAATTTTTTTGGAAATATTAGTCAGCTGATACAAAAAACAAGACCTGATAAAAGTCACTGAAATGTTGAAATGAGTTTGATGTAAATGTTAACTGTAGCTCAGGACCTGTTTTTACATGTTTCGTCTCATGGAAAGTGCCTACTGTATATACAGTACAGGTGTTACTAATAAAGTGACCGTACTTGCACAGTAAAACCTGCTCTAAAACGGACAATAATAATGAGGAAACTTATCACCACTCATTTCTCCTCAAACTCATTACAGACTTCCTTAAGGAAATATTTTATGGTTTCAAATAATCTTGTGCTTTTAAATATCCCATGTTTTAATTCCTTCTTATACTAATTCATCTTCAGTAACTTCGTTAACATAAACTTGGGTGGGACACCAGTCCAGTATCAGGTACCATTTACACAGACATGAACACATTTACACACTCATTCACCCTTATGGAAAATTCAGACCGCACCCCCTAAGCATGTTTATTAGAGGTAGGAGGAAACCCACAGACCTACTGTACACATACTGTACTGTACAGCAGAGCTACCATATTGAAGTTGTTAAATGCAATTCATTGCATCTGGTTATCATTTTATGCATTTGTTTTCTCCTTCTGGGTGCTATTAATTATGGATTTAAATGTGCATGGCTTCATATTTCATTAACATTCTGACCATCTTCGCTGTTTTTTTTTTTTGTGTGTATAGTCTGTGAATGACCCCTCGTGTACACGTTTTCAAAGTTATCCATTGTTGGTTTGCTCAGTTCCTTGAAACCTGTAGTTTGAGCATGGAGTCTATAGTACATCATTTATTAATTCGATATCACTTGAAGCTAAACAAACACAAAATAAAAGCTTTTTTATAAGGATGTCAAGGTCCGTGTAAGTGCATGCTGTAATTAAAGACATGAATTCGATTCAAACTTATAAAAGCAATTAAGATCGAGGCTCAGCGGTGAGAAACGTGTCATTGAAACGCGCCATTCATCCGGTCTCCTTTTTGACTCGGGAGATGAGCATTCATTCGGATCGTTTTCTCGGTGTGAAAAGTAAAATAAATAAATAAATAAATAGTTATTTGCAGTCAGAGCTCATTCCTGGTCTCATGTAATTTAGCTACCATATACAGTAGGTGCTTGAATGATGCAGGCATGGTAGTTAATTGATTTCTTATTCTTCGCCCTGACCTCAGGGACCAAGTTTTGTGGCAAGTGCGGTGGCTGAAATATGCAGAAAAGAAAGAAAAGTCATGGATTTCTTCAAGCCTGCATCACTGGCCCTTACCATCTCTTTAGCCACTTTGCCATTGACTCAAATTATATATCTGGTAACCCTCGTGCCCTCTGTTCAGATAGCTTTTGACTGTAATAAATTGCCTTCTGAGTTTGTACCTCATAAATGGCTCTTAAATCGAGATCTAGAGTGGTCTGATGATGTTTTAATTGTAACTCGCAGAATGTATTAACCGTGACCTACAGGCTTTTTGTGGCAGTTTCCATTCAATATGTATGTGTGTTCCGACACTTTGGGGTTTAAAAAGGTTAATTAACCTCTGGTGGTAGACCTTTCCTTTGCACTTAAGTTGGTCTATGTCTTGATAGTACCATTAACCCCTGCCCTAGCCTCTAAACCTCCTCTGTCGTTACCCACATAAAAGCTATTAAAACTTCCTATTGATTTCTCCATCCTTCCTCACACTTGCACTTTTTCATAGATGGTTTGCTAGTTTTATTGTACCGCGAGATGAAAACGCTTCGCGGAAGGACAAGTGGAGACAGTAACAAAGCTTTCGAGTTAAACGGCGTAATTTAAAGCCCGTGTTGTCCGATTCTACAGTAGGATGGGAAGTTCATGGAAGCCGGATGGCCTGTACTAGGGAGCACGAAGGTGCACGCATAAGTGTGCTCGGCAGCTTTGTGTAAGCCCTGAGAACGGGTCTGACCATAATAATTGATTCAAACAGTCAGGAGGTGTTCGCATTTGTTAATGGAAACAACAACCCGGCTAAGTCTGCTGGGGAGACAGCAGTCGGAAAAACAGGAGCGTCGGTCTTTATGAGCAGACATCAACCCGAAGCCCTCTCTGCTCTTCCTGTTCTGTCTGAAACAATAAAGCCCAATTAGCAGCGCCCTCGCTGTTTGTTCCGTCGCCCCGGCAACGACATTGATTAACACTTCAGCGGTCTCCAAATTAATGAAGTAAAAGCTCCAATAAACAGCTACTCAGTTCACATCAGTGCATCTGTGCAGGTTTTTCAAGCAGCAACATTCATACTGGAAACACAGGGATTCATTTTAGATTGGCAGTTTTCAAAGTACAGGTAGATCTTGATTATCCTCTGGGCTTATGATTGTGTGTGTATGTGTGTGTGTGGGTAGGAGGGGGGGGCGGTTTGTGATACCTTTCAATTATGTTAGGCTGTTCTTCTTCTTCTAGCTCGAAAAACATTTTCATTTTCAATCGTAGATTCACAATTAACTTATCTTTGTCCCTTGGAGTGAGGTTAATCGCCAATCTCGCTGGCATCGCACCCCTTCAGCAAAGCCGCAACAACATTTCAGGTCTTTTCAGCCCCCTGCCTTTTATTTTAACCCATTGATCTTGAATAGATTTGTGCTGCAGAAAAAGAAATGGCCATGTCACCTTGAATGGTCAGAACCTAATTACCACCTGGCTACATGGGCAATTGTGGATTGTTCGATGCTTTTTAAACTCCAGGGAAGGAGGGCAGACAGAAGCGTTCGGCCTTTGGCCAGCGCTAAGCAAAGAGCAGAAGTGTTTTAAAGCACGCCTCCACACATGCTCTTGTAATCACCATTGATGTGGGTTTAGCGCAGGACTCTGCAGGCAACACAGCCGAGAGAAACATTAACTCCTATTAACTATAGCCTCTCGCCAGGAGTGAGGCAGCTGATCAAAGGTGTAATGCTGGGGGAATCAGAAATTGCAGGCTTTGTTAGGAAATCTGAAAAGTAGCAGGGATTTAATTATGCTGAGGATTAGCAACGTGCTACAAAGCAAAGAGATTTTTGAAAGATTCAGAGCCAAGGGCTGCAGTATTGTTGTAGCTGTGAGACCAGGCTATACATGAATTGTCTAACTGGCATAACTATTATAAATCGTATAACTGGTATGAGGTATGAGAAATCTTTTTACAGATTGCATTTACATGTTGAAATTGCTTTTTTTATTTTAGGTGCACATGAGAATCGTGAAACTTGGAACAAAAAAGGCAAAACTAATTTGAAAATTAAATCCGGGTTCGATTCCCGTCTCTGTGTGCACGGAGTTCGCATGTTCTCCCCGTGCTTGGTGGGATTCCTCTGGGTACTCCGGTTTCCTCCCACAGTCCAAAGACATGCAGATTAGGCTAACTGGCCTTCCCAAATTACCTGTAGTGTGTGAATGAGTGTGTGAGTGAGTGTATGTGTGTGTGTGCGTCCTGCGACGGATTGGCACCCTGTCCAGGGTACACCGCGCCTCTGCCCACCTAAGCCCCCTGGGATAGGCTCCACGCCCCCCTGCTACTCTGAATACAGGATAAAGTGGTATAGACGATGAGTAAGTGAGACTGGATATTTTATTAGGAAAAAAAAAGAAATGAGGAACTGTATGTAAGTTAATGAGCTGCATTGGCTGAGCTGCATTACTGGAATGCTTAGTGCATAATGCAAATGAGGCTGGGTACAGTGGAGTGGCCTAAGTTTTAGAAGTGGACCTGCGGGTCATAGCACAAGCAGGCAGCACCATTCGTATGTACTAGATATACTAAGAGTAATAGTTACAAGAGTCAGAGAATGGAAAATAAGGCTTGGAAATGCATCAAGAATTTTTAAAGATACTAATAGACAGTAGGGTGTAAACAGTCTAACCTGCTAATTTACTGAAAGAACGAGGTAGAGACTGAACAAAAAATAAAGTCTAAATGTAAACAAAACTACACCACTAAGTTGACTGTCATTTTTGTCATTTTCAGGGGAATCAGTTAATCTAAACCAGATATGCTATAAAGATTCCGATCGTCATTTATCAACATGTGCACATTAATGTTATTGGAACTTTTTGTCAACCTGCTGATAATTCGCTTCAGCCTATGAAAGCATTTAAACAAAACTATACAAGAACAAAAAAGGACATGGCTATACAAGGCAGTTTTGGAGAAGCCAGCTTTGCCCCACATTCAGCTTTGAGCCTCAGCACAAGCTGGTGGCAGTCCCCCGCCCCCCTTTCACCGTCCATTTAGCCCAGTTAATTCAAGACACACGCCAGCCGTAACGAAGTGACAGGTGGGACGCACGGCAAGACAGCGTGCTCGCAAAGGTTGACTCTCATTAGGTCTCCAAAAGCCTCTCCGACTGACACTCGCAGCTGCCGCACTGAACGCGCGCCCATCCACACCTGCATCTGTGAACTGCGGTGAGACAGCCAGCAAGAGCAGAGCAGGCAGAACTTAAAAGCAAGGAGAGAGAAACAGAGAGAGGGAGAGAGAGATATCCTTAAGTCGGCCTGTACTTTCGGATCCCCTCCCGACGATAAAGCAATGGGGAAACTTCCTATCCTCAGTCGCCTAGCAGGCCTAACCCCTGTCAGGCGTACGCTGACACACTGTGCACTCCATAGCATGCATTTTATATTCTCTAATCCCAATTAAAGTCCAGGAGGAACAAGGGAAAGAAAGAATCAAAAGAGAAGCTGTCCCAGAGATGGGGTGCGTGCTGGTGGGGGCGAACCAATTATTTTGAAGGGTATTAAGTCATCAGATTTACTTTTATCTTGATTGCATTGTGGAAGTCGTGCATAATTAATGGCGGGAGCTTATTAGGAAAAGATGATTAGGCAAATTACACAGGTGTCGGATGCATTTTTCATGACGAATTTTGCCGGGACAATCCTGTATTTCCATCTGTTCTGCTCCTATCAGAATGTCACTGCAGGCGAAATTAATGCGACGGCATCGATAGCAAACAAACGAAGGGCTGGTGGGAACACAAAATAAAGGAAAATAAATGAGGCTTAGAGTTTGGTGGTGCCATAAACATAAACGCAGCAGTATCTTCTTCAGAGACAGCATAATTATTATGGCTGTAGGAAGAATTCGTATTAAAACAGCTTTATAAAGGCTATTTGGGATTTCCGCTTGACTGCTTAGTGCATAACTCAGCAAGTGATGCAGATTTGTGCATGGCTAGTCTCAGGTCATTTATTTACCGCTTTCTGTAATGACACAATCAAGGCTTTTTTTCTAATTAGTCCATTGTAAGGACAGAAGGTGAGAAAACTCAATGCTGCAGCTTTTTGTCATTCTGTTGTCCTCGCTATTTAATGGTAATCAATTTCATTAAACACGGATATTGATGCTCAGGAGCTGCACTTAATCCTACTTCTTTTCCCATCCCATTTACAAAAGTGGTGCTGAAACAGATTGGACAAAATGTCTCGGCAGGAACTGCTTGACTTTGGCAGAGTTTTTAATAAGATGGTAACGATATGTATATGTATATGTATATGTGTGAAAAGTTTGTCCACTCCTTCCAATACCATGGTCAATGCTGAAGGCATTCAAAATATGCACTAATCTCCTTGATTGAGTTGATATTGAGTTGTGTCTGCTACTTATACGCTGTAAAGCCTTCATAACGGCTCTTTATACCGGCTCTATCCTCGGATGGTCTTCGTGAGAGCCATGAAAGTTTCATCATGGTGCTTGATGGGTTTTGCAAATGCACTTGACAATACTGTTCTTGCAAGAACTATTCCAGAACAGTTGACCTTCATGTTTTAAATTAATTGACTGGTGTTGTTGTTGTTACTTAATTACCTGATGCCGTACGTGTTATTCTATAGTTTGACTAGTACTATATATACACTACTCACAATTTACATGAATGCTTTTCCTATTTGTTCTGAATTTTAATGAAATAAGTAAAAGTTCCCTTTGATATTATTAATAATGTATGAGAAAAAACACAATTTTCACCATTTTCATCAGTGAACAGGACGGTAGACCACTGCTGCATTGTCCAGGTCACATGGTCTTGTGCCCACTGCAAACGTTCACGGCGGTGTCTTGGTGTCAGTGGAGTCACCTGACACGGTCGTCTGGCATTCAAGCCAAAGCAGTGGAGTCGGTTGCGAATGGTTTGTATAGAAACCCTAGTAACTCCTCACATCTCGTAAACGGGCCTGCAGCTGTGTGGCAGTTGCATAACGATGTCTGAGTGCAGAGGTCCTTAGGTACTGGTCATTGTTGCGATCTGTCACTCCTGGGTCTGTCATGAACTCTGCCAGTAGTTCTGTGTCTTGATGCAAGTCTGCCGATGACACTTTGAGACACACCAAGTTCACGAGTAACATCTGACGGCCTGCCACCGACCCGGGTGGCGCCGCTCGTCCGTTAAGTGACGTCGTGTGTTCATGGCTGTTTGGATGATGAACTTATAATGACTTACTGACAATACCAGCTTTTTATACCCACAGAATGATTGAAATTGATGCCACATGGAAAAGGGTTTGCTCTTTGGTATTGGCCCCAATATAAGGCACACCTGTACACAATGAGACCATTGAATGGAAAACACAAAATGAGGTGTGTCTCTATTACTCCAATACAATTGCCTCCCTATCCCAAAAATGTCTGAAGTGAAACAAACAGCGTATGTATGACATCCACTGAGTCTCTCACTATATCCCTAGCTTATTGTGAGTAGTATATACTGTATACATACATACATACATACATACATACATACATACATACATACTGTGTGTGTGTATACATAGACAAATGAACATGCTGAAAATCTTCCCAAAATATTTCAGACCCCTCAATATGGACATATCCTGCTTTCACAGTTTGATTTTTCTTCCTTCCCGTGTTCCCCAAGGACCACTCCACTTCAAGGACTGCTTCTGATCATTACCAAAACACACAGATTCTGTTCTTTCAGAACATGGCGCAGCGCCGTTATGAATTCGGATTTCTTGCGTCCTTCTCCTCTTACATGTACGTTACACCCCAGTTATTTATATGTCCTCTCCTCACACCTTTACAAAAAAAAAACATTCGTTTTTGTCTTCGCGTCATATTCACAGAGCGGTTCGATGCCAAGCGAGCGCACGCACTTGTTTATTCTGCATAGGTATTTGTTTATGCACCACCAATGTTCTCACTTGATGTGACTGAGATGGAGGTGTGAGTGTTAAACCATCTGCCTCTCTGTCTGCCTTAGGACAGAGGTGAATGAGTTTTACTTTCTATTATAAAGAAACAGAAGCTGGTCTTGGTTTCTGCAAATAACCACCAGTTATTTTGCAGACAGTTCTTATGATGATTTCCATGACGGATAGGTGAGGAACCATTTGACGGACAAATGAGTGGACTGACATGTGGTGGAGGCGAAATTGGATGTGGTTGCTGTCCCTTGGCGCAGGCTGAGGGTGGCGCTGATCTCTGTAAACAGCCCTATGCCATTTCCATTTCATTTTTTTTTTTTCCTGCAAAGCATGAAATTAAAGCTATTTATAACCTGGACGATAATTACATTATACTTATTCCATCGTGATTAGATTCCTGCTTTTTATGATACAATGTCACAGTTTTAATTAAAAACGTCTCTCAGGCAGAGCGGCTGGCCAACTGGGCTGTTTGTTCATTTGCTCTCATTTGCAAGGGCCTCTCTCTCCGATTTCCATGCTGTCACTATCGTGCTCGGGCTGAAACCTACAGATTTACTTGATTGCGATTACAGGAATTAAAATCATAATATGAACGTGGATAATTTGCGTCAGACCTTCATACCTTGATCTGATATTTTTGGCATGCAGCTATATCCAGTTAAACCTCTAACCATCTGTCAGTCTTTTAGTAGTCACTAATTAACATGTTGGGGATTTTGCTGGACTGCAGCTCGTGATTCATAGTTTTGATGATTCACGTCGCATTAGGAAGTAATTTACAGCATGCAAAGGCAGCGAAAAGAAAATAATCTCGAAGAAGAAGGAGAATTTTAACCTGAAATCCTTCATGCCTCAACCATAATGTTATTCCATTGTACGTTCTAAACCTCACTGCAAGGTCTATTTAACAAATGTATACCTTTAGGATTAAAAAAAAAAAAAAAACTTTTCTTTTTATACTTGTTGGACTTCTGTTAGAATTATGAAACATAAATTCCCAGGGTACTTAAAGAAAGTTTTGAGTTAATGTTAGCAGTGATACTTGGGAAAAAAAGAGAAAAAAGAATGTGAGAATACCCTGTAGGTAGTGTGCACCGAGACCAAACTTAGGGCGAAGAAAGAAGTAGGCAATACTTCCTAAATATTTAATGGCCGATATATACTCAATAATAAATCACTGATAAATAAAAGATGCTTACTTGTCTTGATTAAGGTGTGTGTATTCCCTTCCCCTGATGCCAACATGCCTTTGATTCATATATCTGTGTGTGTGCACTACTCCTTCCTCTCTCTATTCAACATTTCCACTTTATGTAGCACACTTGAAAAGAGAACGGCTCATGGCTGGGGGGATGTTGTACAGAAATAAGCCAAAGAAACGTTTCGCCGAAGGCATTGACTCAGGGCATTGTTAGAAGCTGAGGCCACCCCGGATGCTCATTCATGTTTCATAGTGGAGAGACTATCACTTTAAATGTGTCCCTCTCAAACAGAAGTGGGTACGTGGCACTGGGAGATGGAGAACGGCGGTAATTAATACCTTGTGGATATCCTATGTTTCTGACGATCAATTAAATCATGCAAAACACTCACTAATTATAAAAACCCCCCACCGGATGCCGAGTTTCTCACTGTTGACTGCAAATGTCATGACAGGGGTGTGAAGTGACAGCACTTATCCAATTATTCATATTTACCAGTTGTTTGTCTGCCTATGTGTTGTTAGCTTCATCTAAACAAAGTTATATACTATAAATACACAAGCATAAGGCTATCAAAAGTAAAAACGTGTCTAATTTGTGAGGCTACCTGCTCAATCTGTTTAAGGGGAAGTTTCTGTATGAAGTAGCTTCAATCAGGCCAAGCAGTTGGCACAAAAATTGGCACAATATTTTGGGGATTTGGGGCTTTATGTCTGAGAATATTTTGGTGACCCACAAAATTAAAGGTTACTCTGAGCAGAGAATTCACTTTCAATCTTAAAAAGGGTTGTCCTCCAGGGTTCTTCGGATATTTCCGGCATCTTACAGTAGGTGACTGCAAACCCCGTCCAATAGAAAAGAAATATCTGATGTATTCAGAGAAGCTTTGAAGGACTCATCCAGAAAGACAAATCAAAGAAAACCTTACCGTTCCAGGTATAAATGTGAAGCAAGTACATATAAAAGAGAAAAATTCGGAGATTCACAAATGCGGTTTAATAACTGGGGGTTAGGGCTAGCTCAGTGGTTAAGGCATTGAACTACGGTTTGAAGGTCCAGGGTTCAAATCCCACGGCCACCAAGTTGTCCATGTTGGGCCCTTGAGCAAGGCCCTGCTCAGATGTATAATGAGATAAAAAACAAAATGTAAGTCGCTCTGGATAAGGGCGTCCGCCAAATGTCTGTTTTTCCAAAACGGTAATAATTAAGATGTTTATTATAGTGTATATTAGTACTAATATCCATTTAATGCTTATATTTATTTATTAGACTGTTTGGTACCAAACATATTCATTCTTGCACTTTTGTGCCACTCAGTGATTTCTTAATAAACTTTGAACTTCAATTTCTGTAACTCTTGAAAGATTCATGATCAAGGTCAATCTGGAGAATCTGTTATCCTAGAGAAGGCCGGAGTTCCAACCATAATAGATATTCAAGTCAGATAACAGTAAACCCAAGGAGAAAAGACTAAAGGGTAAAGCAAGCAAGCAACATACATGGCCTTTAAGGTGATGTTAAGGTAAAGCAAGCACTGCAACTTAATTCTTGGGCACTAAAGGTTGATCACCTTCTCTTGACAGAGCCTCACGCAGAACTGCGCTGGTTTGACAGTCCCTCAGTGAGCGCCCTTCGTGGTGGCAAAACAGAAGGCCGGAGCTGAAGCTTTTAGCCTGCGGAGCATCTGACCTTTTCTTAGCAGCTCACGTATGTGTAAAGTGATGTTCGGTAGGCCTGCAAGCGTAAATCCCTGGGTTGTTGGTTTTCCCTCACTGTAGCTGAGTTGCACGTGAAATCTGAGCTGGCAGTTGTTGCTGAAAGGACGTTAGATGATTAATTACGCAAAACAACGGCATGACCTTCTCGTCAGATTCGGCTCACTCTTAAGGCATAAAAGACGTCGGAACCATGTGAAAGGCTTCAAGCTTATACAGGGTTTTAAGGTTTAAACTTTTGTAAATTTATGTCGCCTGTTTTGATGAGATTTTATTTCTGGTTCACTAATTAGGCTGCACAAAAGGGATCATTTGGATTTGAATCAACAAACTGGAGGGAGATGAAGAGAGATTCATTAGATTCATGTTAGTAAGCTGGCCATGAGATAACAAAATTCCTACCATTATGAAAGAAAAATTTCATAATTTGAATTAGTTGTGCTCTTACCATAAAATACTCTTGAGCAAAATCTTTGCTCTTGATTAACTGTTCAAAAGCATCCTTTCATGCTAATAATGAAAACGCACCCTTTCGTAAACAAATCCTTCACTGGGATAAAAGACCATTTGCAACTACATTATAGACTGAGGTATGCAACAAAAGCTCTCCTCTTAATGGGTATCAGTTCTTTCGTGTTGGAATGTCTCATTACTGGAGCTTTGAACTGAGAGACCTCCTTCGCTTTTGGAGGCCACACAAGCATACCATTCCTATGAGTGCTCCTCATCTGCCTGCCTGCTTCAGTCAAGTTTGGTGTGGTGATTACCATATGAATCGCTCTTAATTAAAACTGCCAAAATGGTGGACCAGTTACTATCGATATTTCTTTAGTTCTACTACACAGCTGTAATGCTAGGAAATGATAATGTACATTAATAATCTTTTTTATTTGAATCTTTTTTACTTTTTATTTTATGACTACAAAACATTATGCTTGTTATTGGTTATTATTTTTGTCTATGAGGTATTTTTAGGTTCTCAAGCTAAAAGTATTCCATGATTACAATATCAAATGTTTTATGTTTACAAATTTATTACAATGTGCAAACAACTGTTTTTATAAATGTCATACTATGACGCATATTATTTATCCCTCCCACAGGCTAATTTGTATTTCTGTGAGCAAGGGTGTGATTGTGTGTGTTTAGGTGCTCTCGATGGATTGGCATCCCATCCAGGATGTACTCCACCACATGCCAGGAGTGCCCCTGGGATAGGCCCCGGGCCTCCCATGACCCTGCACAGTATAAGCCGTCTAGATAATGAGTGAGAGAGGAAGAATAACCTGATGTTTATGCAGTCAAATGATGCACGAACGAGCGTTTTACAGTTGCATACCTTTACTTCAACAGGAAGCTGTTGTCAATTACTCAAATGAAACTAAAACTGGTAGAGGAGGAGGTTGATGTTGCGGAAGTTTCTGCATTGTTTATAACGTTCCTCATGATCTTCAACAATCTTTGTAATAATAAAAAAAAAAAAGTGCACCAAAACTGAACACTTTTTCCTTTATCTGATTTGTTGCCATTACTTGCTGGTTGTATCACTACAAAATCACAATCAAAGCATAAGTTTGCTATGTTTTCTTTAACTCTACATGTACATTTAGGCATTTGGCTAACGCCCTTATCCAGAACGACTTACATTTTTATCTCATTATACATCTAAGCTGTTGAGGGTTAAGATCCTTGCTCAAGGGCCCAACAGGGACAACATAGTGGTCATGGGATTTGGGGCCTTCAGAACCATAGTCCAATTCTACTCTTGTACTCTCTTAACATACTCTAGTAACTCTAATACCGAACTTAATTCATTCACTCGTCATCTATAACACTTTATTCTGTATTCAGGGTCGCGGGGGACCTGGAGCCTATCCCAGGAGACCTGGGGCACAAGGCAGGGTACATCCTGGACAGGGTGCCAATCCATTGCAGGGCACACACACATTCACACACTATGGGAAATTTGGGAACGCCAATTAACCTAACCTGGCAACCTAACCTGCATGTCTTTGGACTGTGGGAGGAAACCCACCAAGCACGGGGAGAACACGCAAACTCTATGCACACAGAGACTGGAATCGAGCCTGCCCTGGAATCGAACCTGGACCCTGCATGTGCAAGGCGACAGCGCTAACCACTACACCACCATGCCGCCCCATACTTAATTGCATACTTAATTGCATACTTAATTGCATACTTAAATTACCACAAGCACAAGATCAGGCTAACTTATCCATTATGACAAAAGTGCAGGTGGTGGAATTGTAGTGTTTTGCAAAATCACACAAAATCCTCACTGATATAATACAAATTTTTTTTGACATAATATGCTGATATGCTCATAGCAAATTATGTCCATAAGAAACAGACACCTAGCAACACAGCATGAATTTTTGGCCCTTTATTTAACTACATCTTCTACTGAGCAAATAGCAGACACAATTAGGTACTTATCAAATATGCACTGTAACAGACTGGTGCATATAAAAAAAAAAAAAAAAAAATGCCCTGGTTATTGCAGTCTGGGCTGTGTTGCTTTTGGCCTGTGGTACAGTTTTCTGTGTCTCCTGCTGGTATAAAGTGTGGAAGGGGAGTTTTGGAAAGGGGAAGGCGGTGCACACAATCACACATCCCTAATAGCTCAATCTGAGACCTGCCAGCATTTCTATTTTTAAAAACAGTCCCTACGCCTTCGTTAATGAACACGCGTGCACCTCTCGCCACTGCGGCTGCCATCTCCATTGTGCAGGCTTTCATTAGGCTCCTACGCGTTGATGGAGACAATAGAGCAATTCCAAGGTAATCTTTATGGAAGGTTGGAAAACAATGGACCGCCGAGGGGAAGTTCACATGCTAATAAGTGGACAAACCCAGGAGCGATTAACTCTGCTGTAATCCCATTGAGTTCAGTCAAAGCGAAGCAAGTGGGGACCATTTAGAAATCAAGCGAAGAGTGACGGGCAAAAGAGGCGAGGGACTTTGAGTGCAGCACCTGTCGTGCGGGAGCCACTTGTCTTAGTCCCTCAGGGACCGCATGACTGGGCAAAGAAGCTGTAAAGAGAGATTAACTTAACTAGCAACAATATTCTTAACAAGAGCTCGTACTTCCAATGTATTAAACAAAGTTACGGAAATGTAGTTGCTGTTGTGTGAAATTTGCACTTATTTGGCCAAACGACTGGCAACTTCTAGTAATGTGTCACGCTTCATAAATTCTGTAAGTGTGTGTGTGTGTTTTTTTTTTTTTTTTATCCTTCCACAGGATTGTTTAAGTAAACTGTAGTATTTTACTACTTTTGTCATATTGGCCTAAGAAAGGAGGACTATTTAGTACAGTGTCAGTTTGCCGAATGACACCTTGAAATAACTGCAGCATCTTCTGCTGTTAAATAATACAGGAAGTATGGAATCCATATTGGTAAATGAATCCACATTTGCATTTGTGAGTAATGTGATATTTGTAACCAGGAATATTCCTGCAGCAACATGCTAGCTATACGGTATGCTAGTATATCATCGCATTAGTCTTTCAAACTTTTTCCATCTTCAAATCGTCTCTTCTTTTGTGTTTTATATTTATGTTTAGCTTCAAATAATTCTTCTCATCAATAAAATCCATTGCTGCCTCTTAGCCCATATTTATTTTATGGATTGTTCATATATTAGCAACATTATTCAAATGTGAACAATAGTCTTCTGGGTTTTTATTCTGGAAATGTCTACCTACAAAACAGATCCAAATTGACACCATTTATAGGTGATATTATTCATAGGCTATAGGTGTTTGTGCCTGCTTCAAACTATTTTAAAAGACAAGTGAGCTATGGAATATAACCTGGCTATGCTTCAAAGACCTACTTTGAGGACCAGTGGTCTCTAAAACCTCTTGCCTCAGACAGCTCTAGTCAAGAAGTGTCACACACTCTCATTCACACACTACAGGAGTATATATTTTTTTCTAATTGGGGAAAGCGAATTAGCCTAAACTGTATGTTTTTGGACTGTGGGAGGAAACTGGAGTACCTGAGGGAAACCCAAAAAGCACAGGGACTCCATGCATACAGAGGTGGGAATGGAACCCGGCAACAGTGCTAACTACTAAGCCACCATGCTACCAACTGTGGCTTATCATGTACTGGACACAAATAACAAATCTGAGTCTAATGTAATGTAATGTGATGTAATATTATGTAATCCATTCTAATCTAATCTAGGGCTGCACCAACACATCAACGGAATCGATTAGAGTACATAAATATGCAGATGCAGCCTGAGCATCTCAAAAGAAAAGACACCAGTTCTCTCTGACCTCAAGACGCTGGGACAGCAGCCTAAGTGTGTATTAGAGTGAGTGCTAACGGCTAGTCAGGCCACGGAACTTTCCATTGAGTTGTAAACAGTTTATGTCTGCTTTTGCCTGTATAGACTTTTAAACCTAAGCGACGTAGAGTTCTTTTTTTTTTTTTTTTTTACTTTTAGCTACCTGTATAGATTTCATGTAAGTGATAAATGCACGAGAAGAGGGCAACTGTGCAATATTATTCATAGATTTATACAGTAAAATATCACTTATTTTATGTCGATCCAAAGCTGAAGAAAAACTGTGTGCATGTTTTTTTAAGTAATAAAAAGTTTATATATATATATATATATATATATATATAAATTTTGTCACTGTATTCATACTACATATTTGTAAAATAAATATTTTTTCATGAGAAAAAAAATATATATACCGTATATATTTTATTATTATATATTATTTCAAACATCAAAGTTATAGTTATTATTTACCGACAAGTTGAACCCTAGTGTAACACATATACACACTAGTGTAACTAGTGTAACACATATGCAGTGCACACTAATTATAAAAACTAAATAAAAAAACAGGTACAGCTCTAATCTTATCTAATCTAATCTAAACTAAACTTATATAATATGATATAAGTTCATATAATATAATGTAATTCAATGTAATTCGATGCACTTCCATGTAACAGTACTGTTGTGTACTTTGTGGGAAAACCAGATTGAGCTGTTGAAACTGTAAAACTAAAGTTTTTCTCTATATAGAAGGCTTGATGCTTGAGCCTTCTCTGGTGACACACTGTACAACACTGACATAAAATCATGCAGTTGGAAAGAAACGATATAAGACCTGCTCTGTTAATTGATACACTCCCACAGCCTGCTGATATAAATATCCACGCTTTCCCCGAAGGATACAGGAAATTCAAATCTGCTCATAGATTTGGTATTTACTGAAATTATAAGCTCCTGTGGTATTTGAATATGTGACCAGTCTTTGTGTCATATAAAGCATTCCCATAAGGAGGCAGGTCGATTTCTAATCATCACAATGGCAATTCATAGAGACTGAGAACTATCGATTGGTGGGTGTGTCCACAGACCAATGGAGACCATTGGAGACATGGATATAATGAGAAATCATAGACCAGTGAAACATTTGTTTTCCTTTTGACGCAAGGGAAAGTATGACCCCTGGATCAATAAGGGGCAAAAAGATTGATCGAAGCATCTAACTTTTTGTCATAACTTACACAGCACTTCTTTCAGTTTAAGGTAACTGATGTGAGCTAAATGGGATAATTTTCCTGTAATTTGTAAAATCAAATGTGTATAAAGAAATAAATTTTCCTCTCATGTCCAATAGTTCTAACTTTAATATGTTGGTTGAAGCATCTGATTGATATTAAATTTGAGTAGATTTTGTATCTGACATGTTTGAGGAAACTTTCCCAAACTTGTTCCCTGTATACTTTTTGGTTTGAGTACACTCAGTTGGAAATGACTGCATCCAACATGGTTTGTGAGTGAAAAAAAGAAAAAGATTTTACAATGTATCTATGAATAACTACATTTTAAAACATTTACATTTTAAGTAAAAATGTATGCTTAATTATCATGGTAGCAGAATTGCCAATAACAGGCTTTACATTTTCACTAGGAAGCTGTAAAACCTACTTATAGTATAAAATCCCACATAATCCAGTATATGTGCTTATTTGGCTACAAGGCAAGAAGTTTAGATTTTTGTTCAACAACCCAAGAGCTTGGCATTGTTGCAGTATGAACATGCAACTTTCTGATGAATTTCAATACTAAAACAAAGTTTTGCCCAGCATATACAATACAATGGTATTGCATTTACCTGAAAGAATCACTAAAAAGGGGCACAAACATTATGCATTAAAGACATTTTTAAATCATTTTATCATTGTACCCTGCCAAAACCTTGTAGATATCTCGCTATGCATGAGTTTTTTTTTAATTATTATTTTACAATAAACCAACACCCTCTTTTAATTGTTTGGGCATTTACAGCACAATCCTGTAATTTCTATATATTAACTGTTGATAAAATGTATATTGATATTTTTTTTAAGTGTTTTATTTGTGTAGAATTCTGAAATGTGTAAAAAAAAAAAAAAAGGCTATTTAATTGTCATTAACATCACCAGACAATAACTCATGACCTTAACGTTGTTATGTGCCAGTATTACCCACTACACCATTAGAGGGCACATGTTAACTTTCAAATCAACACCAATTTTTAAATATATTTAATAACTTTACATACACAATTGAACAAATTGTAAATATTTCCTCCTTTGTATTTTTAGATACAGACTTGTGCATCCAACTACATTTTATGAAAGTCCATTCTAATGAATTGGTTTGGATAGATAAGCTTAGATTGGATTAGATTAAGAATCTTTTTTTTAAAGAAAAATTAAGCAGGTTTGACAAATGTTAGTGTAAAAAATGAGTTTGCTCATTTCTTCATACGTCTGTAATTGGAGATTCACTTATATGGTGCATGCAGAATAACACAAGGTTATAAAAAAAACTGGTGACTGGAAGAGACAAAGGAAGAGATCATATTGATAATATGGAACATGATCATCCAGTCTGCCGCGATGTAGAGGAAAAGAGGAACAGAACGAAAATAAGACAGGGTAGTGTTAAAGAGACCATTCCTGTCCCCTTGCTTCTCTTTATCCCTCTGCTCCATTCTAATCAGGTGTCCTGTTGTTGCAGCTGCTTGGCTGCCATTCCTCAGGCTATTGATGGGACTTTGGGACAGGGGGATGGCCCAGCCCAGCACTTTCTCATCTAGCACTGGAGTCAGGCCGTCTGTCCGCCTCCCGTCCAAAAAGAGACACCCTGAATTTAATCTGAGCTGGAGTGGGGGTGGCAGGCAGGATCTGGTGTATCATATCAACTAGTCTGATAACGCCTTTGCTATGAGGGATTGGAAAGTGGCACCAGGTATTAAGCTCATCTGATCAATGGCACTTACGTACTGGGTCAAGCAGCTTGGAGCAGACGTATGGTTCCACTAGTCTGCTTGCAATTAAAGAGGAGAAATAGATTGCCAAAGCACTGCAAAGTAAGACAAACCCATACGGATCCCTGGTCCCACCAGAGCCATTTGTCTTCTATGCTGAACTATTAAAAGCGAGACTTTGTTACAAGGGTAAAACTGTACTTGAACCCATGTTGTTAAAACGATTATTATTTTAAACTATACTTTGGGGCAATTAAAAACAAATAATCTCAGTGTGTGTGTAAGTGGCTATCCAGATGGGTTCGACACTGATGCACATAAACACTCTGAAGTCAGAGCACGCCTTGTCTCAAGAGCTTGACTGGGTTACACTTACAGTCATAAAACTCAATGATGTGCTATTTGCATTGATGTTTATTGAGTGTGGGTCATGTGGATGAGATGGCCACCCTATTTGTGGTCTTCTCAAGGCCACAGTGTGGGTAATTACTATTCATGCATGAGAGGGGTTAACAGTTTTCACTTGGTGCAGCAGGGCTCAGTGCTTGCACCTCCCTTTTGAAGTGCAGGCAGTTGGCTTCCCCTCTATCTACCTGAATGTCAACCAATTGGGACGGCACAAGGGCTTGACATTATGTCTGCGGGTTATCATTATATGTGTGTTTTTTCCCCCTACACCTGATCGATTGGCTCTCGTCCACAGTGGTGCTTCTAGGGGGAACTGTCATTGCTAGTTAGGGATTGACCAGTGGGGATCATTAGGAGAGAGCCCAGGCTTGGGGGAGGCTTTGTTGCGTGATGGAGGGAAAAGAAGGGAGGGCAAGGTTTTCTGAAGAAGCCAAGCCTTTCTCTTTTAGCCTCCTGGACTTGCTTGACCTTTCACTTAGGGAGCAGCTGGAGCTGAGAGATATTTAATTGAATGGAGTCTTCAGATGTATTTTGGAAAGAGCGATGCAAGAGAGAGCATGGGAGATACTGCCTGCTCAAGATGAGCGAGTCCAGGGGAGACTGAGAGAGAGAGAGGGAGAGAGAGAGTGGGTGAGAGGGGATAAGAAAGAGTTTGCTTGACCTTCAAAGACTAATTGATAGGCTTTTCATAGACCTTGTTTGAGATGTGCATGGTCCCTGTTGTTCCGTAGACCCTTACAACTCCAGCAGAAGTACAAAGTCAACTGCAGGTAGGGAGCCTCCAGCGACCCACCACAATCAATAGTGAGTAGGCACGGCTAACGAGGGCTGCAGTCACTCTCGGGCTTCAGCGGGCTGCATTAACAGAAACAGTCAGGCCTAATTCCATAACTTGTGCTCATTAACACAGCCAAATATGGTAGGATTGCACTATTAAGCTGCGGTCAGATGCTTAGACTAGGGATGTTAAGAAGCGAAAACAAAAATGGTGTTTCAGTGGTAAGGCTGGAGATGAAACCTAAGTACACAATCTGGAGCATATATTAAAAAAAAAAAAAACAACCTTGAAAATCAGCTTTCACCACTGCATCCTCTCCTATGAATCTCTGTTCTCTCATACTATCACTCTTATGTAAAGTGCAGCTTGAGTTTTGAGTCTGTGTATCTTTCAGTTCTTTTTGTATTCTCTTCAGCTTGTTTTCTGGATTATATCATACCAGGCTGAGGCAATGAATGACATTTTATGCACTTCTGGATAACCCCGCCCAGTTGTTAGGTAAAAGCCTGGGGCTTAAGTGTCAGTTAGGATGCTGCAGGTAGTTAGACAGGAAGCAAGCAGAGGTGGAAGCCTAGTCCTTATTGTCTTTAAACACAATTTAATTAGGTCTGGTATTCCCTCTAAGGATCTGGGGAGTGGGGAGGGTAGGGGGTTCAGAGAGAGATGGAGGCCAGGGAATGGCTCCTGCAGCTAGGCTCACGTGAAGGCGGGAGCCGTGGACACACAGAAAGGATTTCACAGGGATCATGTACGGAGATCAACAGATAAGCAGCTAATTTTGTGTACTTAAGGGAGCAAACGATTGAGTGTGGCCCCCTCTGGAATTCTTCCAGAGGAGAGGATGAAAGGCGGGAATGGAGCAGAGATCTTAGGCTGTTTCGACTATTAATGCTGATCTCTAAAATTAAAGATTTATACCACTTGATAGAGCTCACTAATGGCATACACCAGATAGAAAAAAAAGCAGACAGGGTCTGTCTTTAATCCTGTCTTTTAAAATATTTGAATAAGTAGAAGCGCATATACTATCCTAAGGATCCGGGCTGTGACTAATTGGGTATCTTAGAGTAGAAATTTTTGTCTTATTTGGAGAAATGATTCATATTTTCTGAAAAATAAGAACTTTTTTTTAACATGTAGGAGATAGAGCTGGGATTCACACTGGATATTGTAAGTGTAAAACTATTTCCACTTTTTCATATAATTCATGTATTGCTATTTCCTTGTCCATAATTAGATCTAGAAAATCTACTTTGAGCGTGTTGAGAATTTAAAAGTCCACTCGCACTAGTTTGTATTCTGCTACTCACTATGAGGCCTCAATAGAAATAAAAGAATAAGACAGGATTCTACTTTTAAGCATCTTGTGTTTTATGTCAAACTTTTTTGCAGTTTTTGTCTCCATATGGGTAATCTCATCAAAGTGACATTGTTATGCCTTGTTATGCATATCAAGCCTATAAAAAGGGTGAAAAAATGAAATTACACATGAACATGTGCTTTGTTTCAGAAAAAAAAACACTCATTGTTTTATTCATGCTGTTCTTATACTTCTCTTCAAAATGGGGCACAATCTACCTAGGGACACCATCCCTGCAGACCCAGTGGATCCATGACAAACATGAATCAACATGAACTTATTAATAAAATCCTTGATATTCAAATTACAGTTGATGCTGCCAGTCAAGTGCACCCCCACCCACCACATCTCACAGCTTTACCCGACCTTCCATGTTGTCACATTTTTTTTTTCCCTGTGACAAAGTTTTTAAGCTTTAGTGAGTTTTGTATGGCAGCCATCTTGAATTTGAACTTGACCTTAAACCATCAAAGGGATGAAGCAACCAATGAGCCAGTGGGCTGAGGTGAAACGGTGGACACTTAATGGTGGAGGCACTCAAGGGAGTCCATGGCAGCAATATACATCTTGTCTTTGTAAGGGGAAATGCCTCAATGTTTAATCAAAAGGCCCGATCTGGCATGTCGTTAAGGTTTTTTTTTTTTTGCAGAGTCCCACTTTCTTTCAGTACATAGCTCACTTTGGAAAAGATCAAAACAGCTGGATAATATGATCTGTTGCCAAGTTTGATAATGAGCCTCTAAATGAGTTTGCCCTATTAAATGTACCTCTGGATAATGAATAAACCATTCAACTAACAACTCTGATGTGGTCCTTAATTAGGTTACGAAAAGGAAGATTCCAATACTTGCCCAGCACTTTTAAAATAAATCTGCAATGTTCTTCAATTAGGGGGGCTCAGTTAGTTAAATAATGTCAAACAAATATGTCGGAGCTTGAGTTCAGATCTATGGTGGGGCTATGTTTTACAGATTATAACATAATATTGCTTTAAGCAAGCTGGTCAGACATTTTTTATTAAAATATGGATACTGTAAAATTATTACATTTAAAAAGTATTAAGTCAAAATTAAATTAAATCACATTTCAACTAAGTCATTTGAAAGGTCTTATTAACATGGTTAGGTCAGTCATATGAGGTGAAATGGAGGGGATCCACCTTTCGTTCCACAAAAACTCTCCATTTGTGTCCCACAAGGCTCTGTACTTGGTCCTCTTCTGTTCCTTTCTCTATACTCCATCTCTTAGATCTAGTCGCATCCTCGCATGGTTTTTCATACCACTGCTATTCTCTCCTTCCCTCCCTCAAACACTCATGATTTTGCTCAGATCTCCACATACAGTATTTGGCTGCCACCTCAACATGGATGGCTCATCAGCTGAAAATTATTCCCAGCAAAACTGAGCTGCTGCTCATCCCAGGTGATTCACCCCATGTCAGGATCTTGTGATCTCCCTATACAAGTCCCTAATCTCACATGTGGTTACTGCATGCAGCCTTAAAGTAACCATGGACATGAAACTGTCCTTTTCCTCTCACTTTGCTAACCTGAAACACTCCTGTTGATTTCAGAAGGATTCATCCATTTCCTTCCACACAGGCCACTCAGGTACTTGTTCAATCCCTTGTCATTTTAAGACTGGACTACTACAACTCGCCCCAGGCAGCTCTAGCCTCTGTCCACCATTTGACCTCTGCAGCTAATCCAGTATGCAGCTGCACGACTTGTTTTTAACCTTTATAAGATCTCCCACACCACCCCATTGCTTCACTCCCTACCATGCCTTTCTGTAGCTGCTGTCAGGTTAAAAATACTGATGCTTGCACACAAACCCCAAAACAGACCAGCACCCACTTATCTCAAAGTTGTTAGCAGAACCCACAATGGCCGACGCTCCTTCCCGTCCTCTTGCACTGCTTGACTGGTCCCACCATCTCTCAGGGTACAAGGAAGGCAAACCGCTCCTAGATGTCTGGACAGAGTCGTCAATCCACATTTAAAGACATATGTGTGTTTTTCGTACTATTTTACCTCCCAAACTGAGTTTTAGACTTACTGTATGGTATTCTTGGCCCATGGCCTTGTGCATCAGTATCAGGATGTATTTACTGATAGAGATTTCAAAACACATCTGTATATCACTCTGGGTGGGTGTAAATCTCCCAAATGCCATAAATGTGAATGGAAATGGTTGTTGGTACCACTTGGTGGGAACGGGTAGTTTAGTAGTTATTTCATTGGACTCCTGATTAGAAGGTCCCACATTCAAACCCAACTACCACCAAGTTGCCACTGTTGGGCCCTTAAGCAAGGCCCTTAATCCTCAACTGCTCAGAGATGAGGGCGTAAGCACGTTTCGTATGTTTACTAATAATGCTGAACTTTGATAAAAACCTCAATCTGGTTACTTTTAACTCAATTATTACTTTTTAAAAGCAAAACGCACCGAAGAAATACTGTTGTCTGAGATGAGTTAACACACTTTTTTACATTCAGTTTTAAAATTGTTTAACATACTGTATGTAGTTCTCTTTTCCAAAAACGCAAAACAGGATCATACAGGTAAGTCCTAAGTCAGAGAGTCTCCATCACAATGCCATGTGATAGAGCAAGTTGTAGGGATGATTTATTATTTCATCCAGGTTAATTAATAGATGCAGAAAGAAAGTCACAGAGCCTTGACTGAGAGCAGAAGTGAAAGGAATAAGCAAGGAGGTTTGCTAAACAAGGTAAATGAAGCAAGGCTTTTGCTGTCTAATCAGAGCAGTCACTTTAGAGTTGTGTAATTTATTTCAATTGCTTTCTGACATTTAGAGAACTGCTCCTGTAATCACTCTGCCATGGCACTGTGTCCAGTAATTATTCGATTACAAAACCTAATTGACATCCACTGTTGTTTTTTTATTGTCTGATTTTCTTTCCTGCAGTAATTGCACTGCTACTAATAAAGGCTCTTCACCCCTAGTTGTAAAATAGATAGTACTTTTTGGTAACAAGGCCCTTGTCAGGCCCATAGAACAGCATGAAAACCCAATTTTTTTGTATGAATTATAATTACAAGTGTATATAAAAAATGTTTTTAAAAAAAGTCACTGTTGCCTGTGACCAGAAATTTTGTTATGAACCCTTGGGGCATAAAAACATGTTGAGAAAGGATTCTAAGTGCTTGTGTTTATCCCATGCTTGTTTGAACAAACCCAGGCATCTAGTAAACTGATTTAATACACCATGTCAAGTCAGGCACTTTAACCACTCCCTTGTCCTTTGCCTTCAAATAAAGGTTTTAATTCTTTTTGCCATGCAAGAGGGATTCACAGACAGACACACAGAAAGACAGACAGATAGACACACACACACACACACACACACACACACACACACACACACACACACACACACACACACACACATACAACCTCATTTTCTATTTCCTTTGATGACTAGTGGGAGAAGGTTTCCAACTACAGAAGCACTCTTGAAAATAATAAATCATGAGAGTGTCTTCCTGTGCTAATTGACATTTGACAACATCATTTGCATAATGATTCAAAACACCCTCGAGGGAGATGCTTAAGAGGAGGAAAAACATTATGGATTTACTAATTAGCTATCGTCAGTTCCTTTTTTTCCTCTGTTGCCTTCGTTAGTTTGAGCACAGTAACTTGATCAGACAACCGTAGCTTTCGCAACACTCATCATCACTATTCAATCGGGATTATTGGTGATGCTGTCATGCAGAAGTTACTTTTGCCTCATGGAGGCATTAATCTAAATTTGGAAGTTTTTTGAAGTCTGGCTCCTTGTTTCAAATAGATCACAGGCTTGAAATCGTGTTAAGATCACCTACAGAATCTTTGCTATGCAACACTATATCCGACTTTTAGAGTCAGGAAGTTGAAATAAACACGCAGAAGTTTGGACAGCGGTTAGAAGGCCATTCTGGATCATCCAGGATCATCCACATTTGGTGCCAGATTGGCTTAATTGGCCGTGCACACTTTTGTTTAAACCAATTAGACGAAGGTCATGTTACCACGTACTCTGTACATGGAGTGCCATTGTGTTTTTGTTTTTCCTGTGTTTTTGATTGAGTGCCACTCACAACACCCCGCTCTTCTGCAGTGCTCGCAAGAGCTTCTGCTGAAAACTCGAGTGCCTGAGCGTGAACTTGTTAATAGAGTGCGCTGCATATTATAGTGCGAGAGTGCGAGCTGCAAACAAGTGCCTCCCCTGTAAGTGAAATATTATGAGATCTCATTCCCAGGTGTGACTCAGTTATGAATTTTGAACCATGTTAATTTGGTAGGAACACTTCTTCTTCTTTTTTTTCTTTTTTTTTTACATTTTATATTGTCTGCCATCCTGTATTTATCTATTTACAGCTGCCCTGTGTAATTGGAAGAACATTGCAATTTTGTGCTTGAACTTCAAAGGTTCTGGACGAAATGAAACGCAAACTACACACACTGTCCTTTTACCGTATTCAGTACAGGCAGAGTAATAAGGAGATTATTACTGCCAGTATACCCTCTGAAGCTAAGAGTTCCAAATAAAGACATACAAGGCCTGAGTCCCAAGAGGAGAGACATGTTCTAGGTTTCGACAAGTGCTGAGACAGACAACACATGTCTTTACTAAAGGCACAAGTCGTGAGACCCAACTCAAGACAGACAAAACCGAATTTTCAAGAAATGACTGAAAAGTTCTGATTCCCAGACAAAAAGAGTCCAAAGCAATACCAAGTTTAAAGTATCGCCTAAATATATACAGTACAGACCAAAAGTTTGGACGCACCTTCTCATTCAAAGCGTTTTCTTTATTGTGTTCTTTATTGTGTTCTTTAGCCCAAACACGTCTCTTCTGCTTGTTGCCTGTCCTTAGCAGTGGTTTCCTAGCAGATATTCTTCCATGAAGGCCTGATTCACACAGTCTCCTCTTAACAGTTGTTCTAGAGACGTGTCTGCTGCTAGAACTCTGTGTGGCATTGACCTGCTCTCTGATCTGAGCTGCTGTTAACCTACGATTTCTGAGGCTGGTGACTCGGATGAACTTATCCTCCGCAGCAGAGGTGACTCTTGGTCTTCCTTTCCTGGGCCGGTCCGCATGTGAGCCAGTTTCTTTGTAGCGCTTGATGGTTTTTGTGACTGCACTTGGGGACACTTTCAAAGTTTTCCCAATTTTTCGGACTGACTGACCTTCATTTTTTAAAGTAATGATGCCACTCATTTTTCTTTCCTTAGCTGCTTTTTTCTTGCCATAATACAAATTCAAACTCTTTGAATGAGAAGGTGTGTCCAAACTTTTGGTCTGTACTGTACAAGCCTTAAGTGTACACACATGTATACTGTACTCCATACACACACTTATTCACATAACATCTTTCACACTAGGCACGATTAATCTGTACCATGCCCGGGAACAATTGCTCTCTCCTGTTTTCTGACAAACACTCACCTTATTATCATTCTCTGTTCTCAGATACACTTGTGTGTATTCACTCTCCAATACAGCAGGTAACAGTATGCACCCAGTTGGATTGTGATCCCCCATTAAACACAAAGAGAAGAAGAGGACAAGAAAGTCCTTCTTCATGCTATACCTAATATTTTTGATATCTGGGGGAAAAAAATGTCAATAGCAATGCTCTCACATGCTTTCCTACTTTATCAGCTTTAGCTGTGTAGGTCATAGGATTGGCACATGTTACACACACACAGATTTTTTTAAGGAGACGTTGATGATGCAGCTTTCTAAGCAGCGGTCCACTTCCATGTTCTGGAACAATTGGCTTTGTTTTTTGATTTGCTCCCTGTCTGAATAGGTTGTACCTTGTTCAAGACCTTTTCAAAGGGACTCAGGGTGTGGTTCCTGAGCCTGGACTATTTTGTTCACATTAGTGATGGGTCGTTGAACGATTCAGAACTTTTTGAGCGAGTCTTTAATGTGACGGAATAGTCTCAGAGAGTGATTTGCTCATTTTCTACTGGGCGCGCATGCGCAAAGCATCGCAAAACATCCGTAGGTTATGTACAGGAAACAGAAATGAGTAGCTACCTTTGAGTTTTTTTTTCGGTCTGGATCGTTCGCTCTTTTGTCACGTGACTCCCATAGACGCTATGCAGTGTACTGTAGATTCAAAAGAATGAACGACTTGGACCCGAAGACTCATGAGAAGAACTGCTCAATTATTTTTCCTCAAAAGAACGAACGAGTCTGACTAGAACATATGAGAGGTGAGCTGCTCATTCTGAATCATCAAAATATGTCCTTAGCTGCATTTTAGCTATTTTATAAATAAATAAAATGTGTGTATGTAGATGTGTTGGGGGTCTGTTTATTAAAAATCTAACATTTTATTTTATTTCTGATCAAAAGAACGAAATGAACTAAATGACTAAAAAAAGATCTGTTTATTCTGATGAACGAGATTCAAAGAACCGAGTCACTAAAATGATCCAACCTTTCCATCACTAGTTCACACTGATGAAAATGAACTAGACTTTGGGGTGAACTGTTCTTAGAAACAACCCCGGGTCTCTAATGTGAATATAGAATAAGGGTGAAAAGAAAGAACCCCCAGGGGAAGTGGACATGGGGCAAAAACAAAACTCCGTACAGACAGTAACCCAAATCTAATCAAACTCCAGACCAAAGTCTAAAACCAAGCAGCAGTAGTAGTAGTAGCTTGATCACACATTTTTACAGTTAGAGTTTGTATAGAAACATGATTAAATAGCACAATTACTATAGAAGTGCTTATACTGATAACACTTAGCCAACACAGGCCTGTTTCTTTTTTCTCCTCTTAAAAGACATGATGGAAAATTTCCCAGAATTTCTTAAGGCACTACATGTCTGTCCAGTATATTCCCTGGTATATTCCCTCCTTCCACAAACTCTCTGTCTCCACCCTAAGAAGCTCCAGAGGACACAGTGGACACCGGCTATCAGTTAAGTGGGATTTGAATTAGAGGCCAGGCGTGTTGGTTGAAGGGGGGGTGTATAGGAGTGACCCCAGGGCCATCAGCAAGCTTCTGATAAGACAGGATTGAAGATGGGGGACTGAAACCCAGTGTCAATGTCAGCAGGCCCCCTGGGACTCAGCACCACACACACACACACACACACACACACACACACACACACACACACACACACACACACACACACACACATTCAAGTATACTCATGTTAGTAACACAAAAATGTTTAGGGTAAAATAAACCATACACAGATAATAACATCCACTTGCTTTATTTTTAGATAAATGGCCTTGAGGTTCTTACTCTGACGTTATTTATTGTATTCTTTCATACCAGGATCGTTACAGGTACAGTAAAATCCATCACAAGCCTGAGAATGTAGCCAAAGTTCATGACTGATCTGTCAATCTATAACTCCAGCCCTAGATTTCAATAAACTTGCAAGTGTTTAACAGCGGAGAAAGCTTATTCGTACACTTCAGAAAAAGTTTGCAAGTGTGTTTAAAATCCAGTTTTAAATATGACTTTCCATCTGTTTTGTTTGCCAAACTAGTTCTGCAGCAGCAATATTAAGTCGATAATGTCTTTTTTTTTTTTTCATTATCAGTACAGTTCTACATTCGATTTTCTTTCTTGTACTCGGTACATACCCGACACAAAGGGCAAATATGTGAAGGGGCAGAACAGCACCATGCTTCTTTCCCTCGCCATTCTACCTCAACGCTCTCGCCAGTGAAGAAAGAAATTAGTTGAGCTACCCACCGAGAGATGCCTCAAAACACAGAATAAGTGTTTATAGTCGAAGAGAATGTGGAGGCCAAGTTATTTTTGTAAGGTTAAGAAAACATGACCAATGGAAAGAGCAACCGCAAGAGAGGCTGTGAAATAATTTCCTGTCAAGGGCATAAAATGGCTCTCAATTGAGGTAAACATTTCTACTTTCAAAAGCAATTTATTTCCTAACAACCACTGAAAGCAGACAACATATCTTATGTTCCTTTTCCCCCCGAATTTTCATTTTGCTAGTCTCTCCCCTTTCCATTTCATGAGTTGCTGTTTATTCCCTTTCTCTTTTTCTCTGCCAGGATCTTAAGACTGGCAGAGAGAAATTGCTCAGTTTGTAAAGGGATTTGGATTAAGGTCAATGTAATAATGTATGATTTTAACAGGAACAGACCTGGCCAGGATTGTTTTTTTTCTACTTCAATTAAAGAAAAAGCATTGTTGTCATAAAGAGATTTCTGTCAGAAAAGCTTTGAATGGCATTCCTTTGAAGTGGCCTGGACTTTCTCAAAAGCAAAGTCATATATGTTGTATTTTGGGGTTTCTCGGAGCAGCAGTGATGCATGAAGTCCACACCCACATAGGAACAATAACATACAGTAGACTTGCATCAAGTCCCATTGGGCAAGTAAAAGCTCCAATGCTTGTGTAGTCCAAAGGGCAACCTCTGCTTGTGAAAAATGAAGCCAAAGCAGAAATGCCAAAGCATGCAGTTCCTTGAATGTCCACTGGGAGCTGGCTTCAAAACTGAGTCGATCCCCAATGACTGCCATGTTAAAATGCCCAACTTTACAACAGAAATAAACATGTTTAAAGATAGATCTTCTATTCCTGACAACAGCACTGAGATGAATTGTAATGTAACCATGTAATCAGTTAAAAGTCTTAAAATTATGCAGAATGATGGGTATGACCGACCGATTTGAGTGACAGCTGCTGTGCCGGTGTTAAACCGCCATCTGTCTGCTACGTATCATTTGAGATAACCAGCTAACTGGAATCGTTGCAGTTTAACTTAACCACAGGAAATTTATGAGTTGACATGCGACGATGTGTATGGATAACAGAATTATCATACAAATTAGTGTTAGTCTTTCAGTAATTTAGCTAAGCTGAAGGTAAGCTAGCTAGCTCTTGCTAACTGAGGTAACAGGTAAGCCTGTTTGTTCATTTATGGATAAACTGGTGTTTAGGTGGCGTCAACTCCTGACAAGATGGCGACAACCATAATCAAGTGAAGTTGGCTTTTAATGTCATTTCAAACATATACAGTTCAGTAAAAGTCCAGTTCAGTACCGTTCAGAAAATCCATGGGTGATCTAACAGAGGGTTTACCCACTTCCTATACAGTCTATGGTTCAGTTCCATGTTTTGGCCTGAAACTCACCAGGGTGAAACATAAAAGCTAATGTAATGTAATAGCATATAGTGAGCTAGATAGTTAACATTAGTACAAGCCACTGGAAGCAAACAAGTTACAAACAGAATAATTATGTACTTACACATAATTATGTGTAATGATTTCAGGTTCATTAAATTTGTCCTTTGTATATACCATGTAGGGTTGTGTGTTGGTGTGGTCTGGAGCTAATTACAGCAAACTTACAGTAGGGCCAAGGCTCAACTCATTGTGGGGCACAAGCACACACTCCAAAAGTTACATTACATTGGATACCCTAATCAACTTACAATGCATGTCTTTGGACTGTAGGGGGAAAAAACAGGGAACTCGGAGGAAACCCATCAGGCATTGAGAGAACATGAAAACTCTACAAACACACACAGGGAGCACAGGGCTGGTATTCGAACCCTCAACCAAAGAAGAAGCCAAGGTGCTGCCATTGTATTTGTAAACTCTGCAAATAGCTATTTTCTAACAATAAAATTAACTGCAATGTGACTGTTACTTTTAGCAGTACATGACATTTTTGAGAGATCACTTGTCCTCCATTAACACTATTTGTGTAAAAAATGCTGCATTTTTTTTATTTAACTTTTTTTGGTTGTAATACCTGTTAGTCCACCAGGCAGCTACAAATTAGACCTAATGCTGCAACATAAAAGTATTCACCCTTATTCAAGTCTTCAGAATGAAGGTTTCTGGGCTGTGAGGGATGGTATTTCTGTCTCTCAGTCCAAGCAAGTCCAACCAATCACTGGCATCCGTGAGCTCATGTATGTGGAAGAGGACGACTAATGTCTTCTTCAAAGGACATTTAAGACCTTGCAGGTCAAGTGCAAAACCCTCCATTAACTCCCAGTAGGGAATAAATGTTTACATTCATTTAGATTGAGTTCCCAATCCCCTCACTACTCTTGCCACTTTAGTGTGTCCCTTTTCTTATTTTTATATTTATTTATTTGGTCAAGCCACATTCTCACAGGCATTTAAGACAAGCCACAGTGCCTTACGTCTTCCAATCCAGTCACACTACAGCTTATAAAAAAAAAAAATCACACTTTAACACATTAGACTTCCCATTTCACCCAGATAATTACACAATTATCCTGCTTCAATCAAAAAAAAAAATTCCATCCAGGGATAATTGGTGAGGACGGGAGGGGCGGTCACCCGTATTCCAGAGCCTGCCCGCAAAATGGTCTGGAGAAACGAATCCTGATAAGTGAAGCAGAAAAAGGGATGGAATGAAGAAAATCAGGAAAGGAGAGAGAGAGAGCGAGAGAGAGAGAGAGAGCGAGAGAGAGAGAGAGAGCAGTCTGCACTTATTCGATTTTAATCTTGCCACTTTGCAAGCATTTAAATAGCCTTTATTTGGTTCCTGCCTTGTGGTCCCCTCTGGTAACCTGCTATCAATGTTGAAAATGAAAAAAATTTAAATGTCAGCGTGGACTTCAAAATGAAGTGCGGTAACAGGTGCTTAGCTCCTGCTGAACCGTAATAATTTCCCCATTATTCTGTTCTCATAGAGCTGTTACGTGGTGCATTGTCACCGTTTTGGCTGAGCCATTCTCCTGGAAGAGAGAGCCGAGCTCAATTATATGTGTAGAAACAGCGGGATGATGCAAAACGCCTGCTTTTCCCGGGCCCTAATTAAGCCGTGCACTGGCTGCATCTATCATGTATGAAATAACCTTGATAAAAGTAATTGAATTTCACTCTAATAAGATTAAGCAGAGGTAATTGTGAGGAAGAGAAGCAGTAAAGAGGAGAGTGGACGTACTCTGCGACGCTAAGGAACAATCTCACACGCACACCCACACTCTCCCTATCACGCCCATACCCCATATACACACGTACTGTATATGTATGTGAGAAAAAAGCAATAAGCAACAAGCACGAGAGGTTGTATGAAAATAAAATCGGCTTCGAAAATAAGATTTGCACCCTGTGCCCAAACGGCCTGATTACCATGCGTGCATGTGGGCCTCCAAATGTGCTGAGATGGTCTTTAAACAAGATTCAACATTTTGAAACCCCAACAGACTTAATTAAGGGTGGGCCTTAGTACATGCAGAGAGAGTGAGAGAGAGAGAGAGGCAGGGGTGGGAAAAAGGAAGAGTGAGGAGGGAAGTTGGGGGAGGTGTAAAGACAGGAGTGTACATGCCAAGAGTGTTTTGCTAGATGTTTCTTGGTATTGCCTATAGTAAACAACCTAATGCCCCCTACCAATGCTCAAAAACACACACGCACACCTCAAACACACACTCATATTCTTGTATGCCAACTTAAACTCCCCATTACTTTTCTAAAAGTGCCTAAAATCTCAGACAATGTGCAGCCAGTGGGGGGTGCTCAGTGTGGAGTGAAAGCGGCCCAGTCTCATTTCCATACAGCTTTACATGTTTCCAAAAGATATGCATAATTACAGGGTTTGTACATAATTGCTCCAACACATTGCCTGGAAAAAGCCAAGTTTGTTCTTTTTTTAAATACTGGCTCTGAGACTTTCTCTCATTCTTTTTTTTTTATTCTCTCTCTCTCTCTCTTTCTTCCCTTCCCTCCATTTCACAGCTCGAACAATTAAAACAATACAGCCATCTTGGAAAGAAGCTCAGCTCTCATTATCGCCTTCTCTTCTCCCCTGTCAGAACATTTACTGCTTAAAAGAGGGCCCCGGCACCTTGGCATTGAAACACACTCCTTCATTTTCACTCTGTTTTTATTCCCCCTCACTTTCCTGGAACAACACAGCATATGTGTGTGTGTGTGTGTGTGTGTGTGTGTGTGTGTGTGTGTGTGTGTGTGTGTGTGGTGGGGGAGGAGAAAAAGAAAAATGTAAATAAGATAGAGTTTTGCGACGGCTCTGATCCATTCCAAGCCCCGAACGTCTGAAGTAGAGTCAAAAGCCTTTTCTTAAAGTCAGAGTTTTACTCGCTTTTATACAAACTCAAACTCAGAGCAGATGCACGTATTGTTCGAATTGATACCAGCGTGAACCAGACTTTAAAAGAAAAAAAAAAAAGGAACGAAACACGGTTTAGGCAAAAAGATGAAAACATTGACTTAAATGCTATGTTTAATATGATTGAAAATCATAACAGACTTTTATCTCTAAACAAGAAGCATAGAATCGAATATTGGAGAGTTTTCAAAAAAAAAAAAAGTTGCTGCATGGAATGGAAAGGCTATTTTCGAGGAGGTCTATAAATCTGGGAATGCCACGAAGTGGGAGTTTGTTATTAAAAAAATAATAATCAGTATGATATAATCACAACCAGTGTGATGCATTTTGGTCAGTGCTTCAGAAACAATTAAATGAACAAATTTCATTTAATTATTCGTCAAATGTACCTTACAGCTAAGTACAATATATTTTTTTTCTTTACTCATCCCAGTTGAGAAGAGCACAGGGTCAACACTCCTGGAGCAGATTTAAGTTAAGGGCCTTGTGCAACGGCTCAATAAACAACCAGCCTGCTTGGACCCTCAACCTTCCAATCAGTAACCAACGGCTTAACCATTTGAGAACTGAAACTGAGAAAAATAAGAAATGTTCTTATGGAAGTTAACCAAAAGAAACTTTTAAGATCACTGAAATAATGGCATTGAAACAAGTATCAGCTATGCTCAATAATCAGATGACTCTGACTGTTGTAATGTCCAGACTAGAGCAGGATTTGGAGATGTGGTGGTTCCTGGATCCATGGTGAAGTCTGTAATTTGTGCAAATGTTGGAACTAATTTTAATAAATAATTCTTCAAATAAATTAGTTTCAGTGGTTAATCACAAACAGTTGCCTTGTTTTTCCTTTTTTATATAAAAAAAAAAGTCTACCACTTCATTTCATCCTTGTTAATAAGATTGCAAATGAGGGTATCTTAATTAAAGTTAATGCTTTCCCACTACCCTCAAGATGAGGCCTAATCTAATTACCATGCAGTGGGGAAATGACAGAACTGTTGGACTAACACTGATACTGCAGCGATACTGGCGTTTCAGTGAAAGCTGGCATGTAAAAGATGTAATTATTGGCTTTAGCCCAGAACAAATATTTGGTTGTCAAAACATTGTGGGGATGTTCATTTGGCAATGTTACACAATGTCGTAACAATGTTGCTATCAGGTTGTTTTTGAAAGTTAGAATTACTGATGAAATTAGTCAGAACAATGTTGACTACATAACGATTGGATAATGTGGAATGAATCATGACACTACAAAAATGAGTTTAAAAAAGTGTTAATACCAAACCAATGGCCTGAGCAGAACTTTGGCCTTTGAACTCCAACAAACCTCTCCAATAAGAGAACTGTGCGATAACCAGTGAAACCTCTGGAGAACACGCTGTTGAAATTTGTAAATGGATGCAAATAAGAACGAATGGTCAGAAACCCCTGCAATTTACTGAAATATTAAAACCAAATGGTTTTTCTTTAAAAAAAAAAAAAAAAAAAAAAAACATCATCTGAGATCTGTTCTGTGATACTGAAAGTGATGCAGATTGGGTCCGTTGCAAAAATCATATTCCATCCATCCAACCATCCAATCACTGTAGTCCTGTGGAAGCCAATTGTGACCACTGAAGGTGACCATCGTATCTATGTCAACATTCACACACGCGGCCAATGATGGAATGCCAATTACCCTAATCTTTAGACTGTTGGAGGAAACCGGAGAACCCAGAGGAAACCCACCAAGAATGTGGAGAACATGCAAACTCCATGCACACAGACCCAATGTGGGAATTGAACCCAGGACCTGGAGGTGCAAGGTGACAGTGCTAAAGAAATCATATTGGAAGCTAAGATGCACCTCACACTAATATTTCCAAAAGTAGATGAAACAGATAGGTAACACTACAACACTTAAATATGCTTGACATAAAATACATGAGCTGTGTGCGGAAAGCCGCTGCGCCCGTTCCAATCTCCGATCGGAATTAAAATCTTAAGGGACCAATTAAACTTTTAAAAACAACATCATCCGTACGTTGTCCCAATGGTGGACACCATCTGAGTGTCATTAGGCAGGTAGCTTGGTGGTTAAGGCATTAGCCTACTGATTAAAAGATTCCAGTTTCAAACCTCACCTCCAAATTGTCACTGTTGGGCCCTTGAGCAAGGCCCTTAACTCTCAACTGCTCAGTTGTAGAAAGAGATAAAAATGTAAGAGTATCTGGATAAGGGTGTCTGCCAAATGCTGTACATGTCATTACAACTATATTACGGTGGTCATCCGACATTAAGTTTCCTGCTGAGAGGTAGATTATACCCAACTGTTGCAGTCAGTTATGATATAAATGTTGCTGCTCTTCTTCAGATGACACCTTCTAGACTAGGAATTGTCAAGTTGTGGATTTAGTTCTTGCAAAAAAAAACAAAAAAAAAAAAACAGTATTGATATACTGTACATGTACTGTAAAAATTAGTTTTGCGTCCTAAAGACAAAAAAGTGTAGATTTTGTTAAAGGTCCTCTGTTGTGGTACATTGAATCATGCATGTATATAAATCATTTAAACAAAGACAGGTAATTGGGCCATAGACTAGCTGCGCGACAAGATTTTTTTCATGTTATTTCCCCTCTCTCTAAAAATGACAGTGTAAACAATGTTTAAAGCAAATGGACAAAGAAGCATGTGTTCATTCTCCCCATGTCAAATTTAAATCTGATGTGTCTCATCTGTTTAGGGTCTATTGCAAGTCAAACCTAATAAAGTGACCGTACAAAACAAAACATAACCACTTCGAATCGTCTTTTTGGGAACCATAAACAAATCCCTGATGTCAAAATCCAGTCATGTGTTTAGTTAAAAGTTTAGCAAATGTTAGACAACACTTTAGACAGCACTTGCAGATGGCTTTCATGATGTATCAGTGCAGTGGGGAAATTTAGTTCCCTTCTTTCAGGGAAGACACCACTTTAAGTACAGGACAGTGTGAAGAAAACATACATCTTTGACAAGATAAAATAACTTTTTCACACGGAAGACAGGGAAATGATCAGAATAATACACTATTCATGACAGCAGCAGGGGCGAAACATAGACAGAAGCCAGTCTCTTTTTATATGCCTTTTTTTTTTTTAATTCTCATATACCCCACTGCTGACCAGTGCAGAAAACCCAGAGAACCTAATGTTTAAAAAATAACACCATTATTGGGCAGTATTGAATCCAATTGCCTGCAATGCAGGTTGTAACAGATAAGGACCTGATGAAATCTGTCTTCACACTATCAGCGCCAAAGTGCTCTCTGTATGAGTCTGATAGAAAAGGGCCGCATTGACAATTCAAATCGGACTACAGCTTTGCAGGCAATTTGCCCCGTGTGCGTCCCCTCACCAGCAGGACAGGTGAGATTGCATTTGGTAAACAATGCAACATTTTGGAAGGCCATCACAATCCTGCACAATCTTATGGCTTACAAGTGTAGCAACAACCACAACTTGTCAGGAAGACATGCAAAAGCACCTTACAAATCAAACTGATAACCGCAAAGCAAAATGGTCAGTGTTAAGGCTGTGTCTTGTGCTTGTACCATAATATGGATTGGGACTACTGTTGGATTTCCAGAGCAGAGAGGAACGAACACCATTCAATGTGTGGTAATAATAGACAGTAACAGCACCGGGATCTTTAGCTACTGTATATGTATCGCTCCGCATCACAGGTTTTCTAATAACCGTTAATTACACTAACTGTCGGTCTATTGCAAGCTACAAAGTTAACAGTCTTCAATCACAAGGCTGAATCCCAAATCCCACTCTACCCCATGATCAAGGGCACTACTTGGTAAGTAGTCAACAAAAAAAAGAAACAGTGGTAAAGTGCTCGCCCTATCATCCGGAGATCGCTAGTTCGAATACCGGGTGGTGCTGTAACCTCTCGCAGCCGGAGGTCTAGAGAGAGCTGATTGGCCGAGCTCTCTCAGAGGGGCGGGATGAGAGGTACTCGCGCAGCGGAGGGAGCGGATAGCGCTGTCCTCCGGGTGTGTTACGCCGCCCCCAACGGTGCGCGAGCGAGCAGTTTGAAAAGATGCGGTCGGCTGGCGTCACGTGGTTCGGAGGAAACACGTGATAGTCTTCGGCCCTCCTGGCTGAGTGGTAGTAGTAGTAGGCTTAATGTGGGAGCCCCCTAGTGACGGGGAGGAATTGGACACGACTAAATTAGGGAGAAAATCTGGGAAAAAAAAAAAAAAAAAAAAAAGAAAGGATTGTATACCCTAGCTTTTCATTTAACACTATTTGGGATTCAACCCTAGGACCCGGAAATATAAACAAAAATATTGGACCTGAGATCCTGGATCACAGATCTAGACCCCGTATCATAAAAGGATATGTCTTAGTGGGACAAATTAACTGATTATATACACAAACTATTCATAATGTGTTCATAACAAATAGAACTGTTTCTGGAACTGTATAAAAGAAATATGACACTCAAGGTCGTGCTGTCGTGGTGAATATCGGCACAGGTGCCGCCTCGTGCCTATGTCCTCATCACAGCCGTGCTGACACTCAGTACAAAAGCACTCCTGTGTCTCCTGTGATCTTGCTTAATGAGTAGACAGTACTTTTAAGCTGCTAAATCATTTTTTTTCTTAAACCAAAATAATGAATCTTTGATTTTACACACAATGCAAATATAAACAGACATTATATTTGATTCTTGTTGTTTTTTTATTAGTCACATTCCTGACTGTATTTTAAGTCATTTTATTATGACACACTGTCCTCAAAATAATCTTCAAAAGCTCTTCATTTTTAATCTCATGATAACGGAATATTGATTGTGATTGAATTTCTACAAACCTGACAAGAACTTTTTTTTTTTTAAAGAAGAAAAAACAGAAACACAACTGAAGTGTATGCTGTATGGATTTGTACTGTATGCATCACGGTTCTGAGTATGTCCATTTACATTTCTGTATTATTTTCATGCAGTCGTGTTCAGCCTTCACTATGACTCAGCGCCGACTATATAATTCAGCTGGTTTTTTAAACTTTTCTGCCTACTTTCTTCTACTCTTATGAAAAAAAAAAAACGAACACATAAGTCTCAGCAGTAAAAAGCATACTGCATACTGCCTTTCTTTCTTATTCTGTTTTCTATTATAGCTCATAAGAATTCATAGCCCTTAGAACACATCATTTCTACAGAGATACTGCATGTCAAACTCCTAACCATCCTGATATCTCAAACCCTATACAGTATGCCAAATCATTCAGACAGCTCTTGTATTATTGCACTTTTATAAAGTTTAACTTGACTTCACTCCGGTTGTCAGAGTGCTATAGATTTGAGAGCTATCTGTGAAAGAAAAGCGAGCGATTTTGAAGCTGAAAGAGAGGATGTCAAACCAGCACTGTAGGTTGGCATAACAAAACCAACAATTTTAGGTATTTTGATATAAGACGTTTGTGCAGTTAAGAATCAGCAGCCTCAAGGTTTGAAGAACAGCAGGAGACTTTACTGGCAGAATTACAAAAGCTACACAGTTTTCTAAGGACAGAAAATGTTCTATTATCAAAGATTGTGAAAGAGGCTAAATGTGCCCAAATTGAAGGGAAATCGTTCTGAACACAGAGATGGGTAAGAAGGAAAAGAGCATGGGAAGACAATTAGAAAAAAAAGAAAAAAAAAAAAGAAAGAAAGAAAAATCACCACCACTTCTGTGAAACATAGTGGCAATGAGGTAAAGAATTCAGAAATTACTCACTCTTATCAGTCTAACTAAAGTTAACCCTGGACTGGATTAACTATCTGTTTGAATAAATGACCTATATATTTAAAATTAAACTGGAAATGTCTGAAGAAAACATATTTAAAAACTGGATGATTTGATTACTTGTTGCAATCAGCCCAGTCCAGTTTATCACGATCCAGGGATAGGTGTGGCAGTTTGAGAAAACGGTTCACATGGCGAAATTTTGACAGAGGATTCCTAAACTCAAATATGTGTCCATTGAATTCCATTCAATTTTTAGCACAAGGCAGGGCTAGAAATTGAACAGGGTGCCAGTCCATCGCACTCACATTCACATGCACACGGCAATTTAGAATGGCAAATTAACCTAACCGAATGCATGTCTTTGGACTATGGAGCAGGAAACCCGAAGGAAACCCACCAAGTACTGGGAGAACATGGAAACTCTACACATGCAGACCTGAAGACGGGACTCGAACGCTTGACCCTGGAGGTGCGAGGCCACAGTGCACCATTGTAATGAGAGGTCAAAGTTTGTTAAAGTAAGTAAAAAATGTTTTGCATCACCTGCTTTTGTTTTTTTTTCCCTTGATAATTTGTTTAAAAAAGGCCTGAGGTGGGAACCGTACCCGGAACCTGGAGGTGCAAGATGAAAGTGCTATTTATTTCATATTTTACTTCATTTACAATGAAGTCTTTTCTAAATGTTTTGATTGTTTTTTTTATATGCAAAAATATGAATAATGTTGGGTAGCTGGAACGGATTATCTGCATTTACATTATTTCCTAAGGAAAATATGTTTCGCAATACGAATGTTCGCCTTAAGAACTCAGCTCCGGAACGGATTAATTTTGTACGTTGAGGTACCACTGTACTGTTTTACATGCGGTTTTATAGTTTTCCTTTGGGTGCTAATATACTTTTAAAAAATTTAGTTGAACACAAAGTATGATATAATGCCTTCCTGGCATGGACACTAGTAGTCTTTACCCTGGGACTTATTTCCATTTATATTTCTAATAAATAATGCAATTTAATGAAAGAAACACTATCAGTCCAGTGCACAGTGAATCAAACGAAGTGGGAAATTTACAGAATTCGTACTGGTAATTACTACAATAAATCAAAATATCTGCTTGTAATACATTACTCTGTTAGAAACTCTATATTTTAGTATCAGCAGAGCTGGTGAAAAGCAAACAAGTTCCTTATTAATTTAGTCTGTCAAACTCGTTCCACTTGTATGAAATAACTGTAATATTAATTGCTTCTGTCTAGCTGAAAAAACTGTCATAATATGGAAATGATTTCTGTTGTATCATTGACCCCTTCTCATTGTTGTGGTGGTATCATGCAAGATGTATTAAATTTTAAACGGATTTCTGTCACATTAGCATCATTTCTTGATTAACAGTATGGCTAGATCATTAAATGTTTGTAAAAATTTACCTCGAAATAATAAGCCCTTTCGACATGAGGAGAGATTCGCAGTATCAGTTACACAGAGACGTTATTTACCTAAATGGCACAGAGCCTTCACATAAGTGAACTGAATGTAAGCCCATTTAATTACATGTGTGTCTGATAGTTTTGACGTTGCGCTATTGCAACGGAATCTTTCTGCCTTCTAAAGTGCAGCCTTTGTTTAAAAAAAACAAAAAGATTTCCATTTAGTTAATGAGGGTACAATTAAGGTTAGATTTAGGTGTGTGTGTGTGTGTGTGTGTGTGTGTGTGTGTGTGTGTGTGTGTGTGTGTGTGTGTGTGTACACCACCATGTTAATACCTCTAATAAAACTGCTAGTCTGACTTCTTCACTGAGCCTCATTCACATTACTCCTGTGCCATAATGAAACCTAATTGAAATGTTTAAAATCTTCAAATAAAGTCTGAATTTAATGTTATAAAAGAACATTCTGATTTATTTAAAGCTACCTCTTGTTCATTTCATCCTTAAATCTAAAAATAGTGTTTTTTATTTGAAGTTGTCTGTCTTTATTTCACTGTCCTTTAAAAACCGTCAGTGAATTTTCATACACATCTATATAAATAAAAGAAAGGTTTTGTCTGTACATTGCTTAGAGCTCTTTGAATGGTACCTTTACGTTTCATACTTTGAAAGACCCGAAACCAGTCTCAGAAAATGTGTCTGTCTGTATGTCTGTATATCTGAATGTCTGTCCAGGCCATTTTGTCACAACATGATGCAAAAATATTATATTATATCACAGCATCTAGCTTTTTCTTTTTTACTCAGAGTTTTTTCCTTGAAGTGGGCGTGGCTATACGCATCACTCAACAGAGCCAATCAAGACCATAGTTTAGTGTGTATACACAGTCCGCTGGACAGAATTTTATGATACTTTGCAGTGCTTGGATATCGTTTAAGTAAAAGCGATGTTATGAACAATTACAGTTATTCTACTTTAAAATAAGCAACTAATAAGCTACTTGCTCAATGTAAACAAATTAAAACAAATAAATGTATTAAAAACAATCAATTAGAGAAGCTAAACTGAATATTTTTTACTGTGATTAGTTAATATTTTCACCAATGAAATAACAGTGCTGAAGTGGTATAAGTGAATTTTAACACACTGAAGTCATTTTAAGACAATATAATGATACAGTATTATGATTTATAATATTCATAATCCAAATAATACAGGGACCAATTTCAAACTCTTGACGTTTTGCATAAACAGATCTATTGAATCGAATCAGTTGAAACCTGGTGTCAATGCTTTACCTTGCTAATAGTCTATAATCTCATGGGCCATATTGTTAATATACTCCCACGGGCCCCTTCATTAGGTACACCTTGCTAGCACTGGGTTGGACCCCTTTTGCCTTCAGAACTGCCTAAATTCTTCATGGTGTAGATTCAACAAGGTGCTAGAAACATTTTCAGAGATTTTGGTCCACACAATAGCATCAGGTAGTCGCTGCAGATTTGTTGTCTGCACATCTGTATACATCCCCCGTACACATCCCCTGTTCCACCACATCCCAAAAGCCGCTTGACTGGATTGAGATCTGGTGACTGTGGAGGCCTTTTGAGTACAGTGAACTCATTGTCATGTTCAAGAAACCAGTTTGAGATCATTTTAGTTTTGTGACACGACATGTTATTCTGTTGGAAGTAGACATCAGAAGATCTATTGTCCAACTATCTTCTATTGTCTTGTTCATCAAGAGCTAGTGAAAAGTCCAATTCACACACAACAAAAATTAACTAGTTGACATTTATAGTTTACAATTACACATTTGGAAGTAGGTTCACAGTCAAATCAAATAATTTGTCGCTCATGATTATGTTCAGTCCAGGTAATGTTTTTCCAACAATCTTCTATTGTCCAGTTTTAGTTAGTTCATGTCCATTTAGCTGACAAGAATGGCACCTGGTGTCTTCTTCTTCACCTGGCACCTTATCTGCTTCAAAGTTGTGCGTTCAGAGATGCTCTTCAGCCCTCCTCAGGTTGTAAGTAGATTTTACTCAAATTACTGTTGCCTTTCTATCAGCTCGAAACCAGTCTGGCCATTCTGGCTCTGACCTCTGGCATCAACAAGGCATTTCTGCCCAGAGAAATGCCGCTCAATGGATTTTTAGACCTTTTCAGACCATTTTCTGTAAACAATACAGATGGTTGTGTGTGAAAATCCCAGTAGATCAGCAGTTTCGGAAATACTCAGGCCAGCCTGTTGGGCGCAAACATCTCTGACATACTATAAACGTGACACAAACGTCTCTGTCACGTTCAAAATCCTCTTTCTTACCCATTCTGATGCTCTTTGTACTTCAGCAGATCGTCTAGACCATGTCTACATGCCTAAGTGTATTGAGATGCTTCCATGTGATCGGCTGATTAGATATTTGAGTTAACAAGCAGTTGAACTCAACAGTATTTTTTGCTGTTATTTATGCTTCTACTGAAGGTTTATGTTTATGCCCTTTTAGTTAAGTTTATTTATCATAATTTATTTTACATACTGTTTACTGTAATGATAAATAAAGAAACATTTAAATACTGTACAGATTTAATTGATGTTACTTTGGATTTCTTGATCTTCCATTAAAGTAGGTATTTATTTTCATCCTGCTTTAATGCTCCAACATATAAAACTTAATACTACTTAATAGTGTTAATATTTACTTATGTGCATATCAGTCGTCCATGTTAAAGAAGAAAATTATATTCAATTATTTCCTAATGTTCTTTTAAGTATGAACTTCACGATTCAAATACTTTTGGAAGCCTTCATACACTGGTCCCTAGTCTAAAAAAGGAGATTTTCTGGTAGAAATGAGACAAGAGAAAATTAAGAGATACAGTAGATACCAGACATACATGCGAGAGGCATACCCTTAAGACATGCAATTTGTTTTTTGCTCTTGCCGAAGGGATAACGGCGACCCCTGACCCCGCTGCAATCTTAAGCAGCTCTCACAATGCCCTGGCCTTCATGAATCTTTAAGGCAAAGGGAGTCTGGAGTTCAAAGTTCCTGCAAACCTGAGAAATAATAAGGTCCCTGATTAGTGCTGCTAAGAATACCAGTCTGGCCCAAATGAGCCAGGTGGTGGATCTGCTGTCTAAAGCATGCACATGTTGAAACGGTTTATGTTGATATAGAGAACACGCTGTCTCCCTAACAACTCAGTAGCTTCATCAAGTTGCTACTTTGGTGGATTGGGGAAAAGATAATGCACAGAGTGGTCTGTCTTCTAGTTCAAGCCCTTGTCATGTCATAAGTGTAACCCCACAGTCTCTGTCAACTGGCAATATAAAACTGTGGATGCAGCAAACCACTCCACCACTCTGGATCTTCTTCCATTGACATGAAGTGGTGTAAGCTAAGGATGTTGTCCATACAGCATTTAAACCTGTCTCATTTCCTTCCTTTAATAGTGTTCACAATGAGACCACTAGCTATTAAATCAAGGTAATGAAATTGTAATGACGGCTACTAATTCACTTTTAATTCCCTACTTTGAGTTGTCAAATTCATGAAATACTGCCACTATTGGTGATATCCTGATGAAGCATAAGTTGACTAAGCACTCATCATCGTTTTAACATCATCATGAATCTTTGAAAAAAAGAAAAAGTTTCAATATTTTAATACTTGTTATGGAGGAGAAAGAAAAACACTTAACACGGCTGATACTGTTTAAAAGAAAATCATTATGACATATGCTATATATTGTATGTGTTTAATATTGGCTTCAAAAGACATTCCATAGTTTCAGTGTATTTGCATTAAACTGTTAGAGAAAGGATTTAATACATCTTCCTGCTGAAGTCAATATCCAAGGACAGAGTTACATTTAACTCTGAATGCTGGTGTGCATATTTCAGCATGAAATCCTTACTACATGTGCTTAACTCAACTTTGAATACCGCCGGTAAAAAACATCTAAAATAAACTGCACATTCGATAAGTGATGTACACCGATCAGCCATAACATTACGACACAAAACATTATGCCCAGGATTAGGTGTAGGTTCCCCTTGTGCCACCTGGGCCGCTCTGGCATCTTGGGCATGACTCCATAAGACCTCTGCGGGTGTGCTGTGGTGTCTGGCACTAGGGTTTGGCACTGAATCATTTGCGTGCATTGGGTTGCAGGGTGGAGCCTCCGTGGATCGGACTTGTTCGTCTGGTGCTTCCCATGGGTGCTGGATCGGATTGGGATCTGATGAGTTTGGAGGCCGATTTGGCAGCCTTGGCCTTTTTATTTTTTTCGTGATTTGTGCTGCATTGGCTTTTCTGTGTGATTGTACCACACTGGCTGGCATTTTAGTCCCTGTGGGCATGGGGGAGACTTGGATGCCTAGCATCCTGTCACCAGATTACTGCTATATAATTGCTAATCACTTTTAATGCTAATGTTAATGTTAGAGCTAATCAGTGTACAGTCACTTTATAATAATTTGATTCTACCATGACACACGGCATTAGTTTCATCAAAGGGTGTATTCAGAGTATATAGGTTAGACTAAATTAGTTATACGAAATAGAGAGATTGTTCTGGAAAGAATGTTAGCTAGTTTTATAATGCTAGGTAGCTTTTACAGGAACCCTGTATAGAATCGATTTTTCAATCTATCAGAAATTAATTAATATTAGAATTACAATATTTAACTCTATATTGTTGGAGTTTAAATAAAGTTCATCTAGAATTGTGGCGCTACAATATTAGCATGCATGCCATTAGTTTGTGCCCCCACTCATTCATTTCAAACAGTGGATACAATTTCATCAAATATTATGCTTGGAATTTTGCTCTGGAGGACGGCAAGCAGTTAGTCGGCTGTATTGGTTGAGGTCCAGAAGAAGGAAGAAAGCTAGACAGAAGTCTCACGTTAGCTGATTTAGCAGCTATTGCTAGTACTGCTGTGAAATCCTCACGTTGCCGGTGCTGGCTGATCTCAGCACCCCATGCATGCACACAGTTGCGCAAATTCCGATCTGTCCATTCTCATTCAAGTCACATGACCGTGTATCTGATCTAGGACCACATTAGGGTTAAAATATAGGAATTGAGCCAAAATGAAACAGTGTTAGACTGTGATTGACGATGCAAAATTGTACATTATACAGGAAACACTAAACACTAATAAAACCCATTTCTGCATAGTAGAACTAATTTACTACACTGTTATTTATCCTATTCAGCAGTATGAAAATGTACAGACATAAATTCTAGTTTTTTTTTTTTTTTTTTTTTTTTTGTTAATTTGCTTGTGCAACAAAAGTTGTAGTTGGTACAGTAGAATTGGTAGGGTAAGCAGACTGTGAAATATAAGGAAATAGCAATCAATCAGATCTGCTAAATTATCTCCTGGCCTGTGGAAGTTTGCTGTTCATCAATCTGCTAGATCTGGCTGCGTAACCTTCTCTAGATTGGAGAAAGTTTGAACAGCCTTTAGGATGGATAATAATAACTGACAAGCTAAGACAAAACAAGTTAACACCATAAATTAGCAAAACTATCTAAGAACTATATAGAAGGCAGAAAGACGGCGGAAATGTGCAAATGTGCAAACCAGAGCAACACGATACAATGCAATATTCTGAGGTAGTGAAAGTAAATTGTCCGCGAGATGAAAGATGAAAGACAGTAAACATTTCTTGTTGAAGTAGCAATTCACGTTGACATGTACTGTAACGTACAGTAAGTACAGCTAGTTAACTAATAATAAGGACAAAGGGCAATATACTGTAGAATAAGGTACCAGATGAAAAATGCAAGCTTTGTGGTTGAGGTGGGATGCTCTGTCACTGCATTGCATATAAAATGTATTTTTGGGGTCTGGCTAACATCTTTATTTTCTCTCAAGTCAATGTGACTTTCTTGTCATTGTGTTTCCACATACTGTATATACTGTACATGTTCCTCATTCTGATTGTCTATCGGACTATTTGGGTGTACTAAATAATCAACCAACTGCTCTTCTACAATCAACTCATGTGATGTGTGTAGTGCAGCAGGTGGTGGAATGCAAAAGGTGTAGCTTGTACTACAGTTCCTGAACATATCTACATACCTAATGAAATATTTATTGTAGTTTTTGTGGGTTTCCCCCCCCCCCCTTTTTTGTGTTAAACCAACTGTTTTTCAGACAACCACTAACAGCTCAGGTATGGAACCTACACGCCCTTTTACACCCAGGCTTTCCTTTCTGAAATTTCTGAAGTTTCCATACTACACAGTGATAGTACAAGTCAGGGTGTTCTCTATGTAGATGACACACCTGTATAAGGATGAGTGTGAGCATGCTGACCCTCTTTATCATTAAAATGCATTGCAACTTCATTGTAATCTTTGGCAAATTGTTGGTGAAATGAACTAACTACCTTTTGTCTTCATTCAGAATCTTTTGCGATCTTTTAAGAACTTCCTGAACTTAACTGTTTCCTGAAGTTTACGTTTATGCATCATTTGGCCACACTCGTTCACTTCATTGCACTTCTTTATCGCATGGTTTAGTCACGTATTGATCACTTACTTCATCGTATAGGATTTACACCCACACCCAACCTTACCTTCTACAACTATTCTGCACTATTCCAGAATCATAGTAAAGCACATTGTTCAGCACTTTGCATCAGTGTGAGTAAGCAATGTCATGTCTGACACTATTTCTAAACATTCTGTTATAGTCATACCCTGGTACAGTCACGAGGGGGTAAATCCCAGCGGTTCCACTGCTTGAAGACAGCTGATTAAGCATCATTCATTTATCTTGAGTAACCACTTTATCCTGGTCAGGGTCATGGTGGATCTTAAGCCTATCCCTGGAGCACTGGAGTGTGTGAGGCAGGAATTCACACTGAGTAGGATGCAAGTCCATTGTAGGGCACCATCACACACTCATTCATACCTAGGGCAACTTAGCAAAGCCAATCCACTTGCTGATATTTATTTGATAGAAACCAAAGGCAAAATCGAGGAGAACATACAAAACTCAACACGAACAGTAACCTATGCTCAGGACTGCTACCCTCTGCATCATCCTGTCACAACAGATTAAAACAAGTTTAATATATGTATGGGAACTCTGCCGGTCTCTGGCTCTCCTGGACTGGAGTTGGCATCCTTGTTTTATTCTCTATAGAGTATCTAAATCACATCCTGTATGTCAGCTTATTGGATCTGTACTGTGCAATATTCAGGTCATCATATTGTCCTTAGGTGTTTTCACGAGGATGCTCGCAAAGGGCAGGTTAATACTATTCCGATTCTGAGCTTTCATCTTCTTTCCTCTTTCATTTAAAGCACTTTGTTTCCTTCTACCTCATTTGTTGTGGATTGTTCAAAAGCAGGTTTTTCAACAAAGAATGACAAGGTAATTTCAAAGCATGACATGACCCTGCCTACTGTTTTTTTTTTTTTTCCTTCAACCCTCGTGTTTTGGTCCTTCGTCATGATCACTTTTTTTTCCCCCTCTCCAAAAGAACAAGAGAGGACAAACCTCTGCGTTCGGCCACACCAAGGACACGTTAATGGAGGAAATTTCGATATTGCTTAGATGGAAGTCATTTGTTTTCCTGTTCCAGTTCCAGAGTTCTAGGTGCCATATGGTCTGATAACATCAACAGAGAAATTTAGTGCCCCTCCTCCTCCCTTACACACTTTCCCTCCTTTCTTCCTTCCTTCTTCCCTCACTCCCTCCCTCTCTCACTCCCTCCCTCTCTCTCTCTCTCCCCTCTCTCTCTCTCTCTCTCTCTCTCTCTCTCTGTCTTCCTTTTTTATATTTAACTTCAACCTGTCAATTAAAGAGTGAAAGGGCAAGGAAGGTGAGGAGGGAAAAAAAATAGATGGGGAGAGAGAGACAGCAAGAAGCACCAAACTAATTAGGCAACTGTGTAATTTTAATTAGCTGTTTTGATAATTAAACTAATTAGTTCCCCTGTGTTTCCACAACGTGCTGCCGACTGGAGTGTTTTTTTTTTTCTACGGCAGCTTTAGAGCTCCACTTCTTTCGTTAATTAGTCACTTTTGCATCAGAAAGCTCTATTGATAGCCTTAATTTGCAGTTGAAATGAGAAATCTGCTGTCAATAATTCGGATAATTGCTCGCTGTTTGATTGCAAAGAACAAAAAGTAGCGTCCCCACAGCTCCGAGCTGCAGGACATCCCTGAGGTTGTTTCCTGCTAAGGTGTTTAATTTATTATTATTTTTAAATTAATCCCTGATCTACATATGAACAAATAAGCCTCCCAGTACCATCATGACAATAATCTTGCTAAGTAAGGCAAAGATTGGCCTAATACGTCTATTCTCACTCCCGCTCTTCCTCCTCCTCCTCCTCTTCTTCTTGTTCCCCGTCATCCTCTCCCCTCTTGCTTTATTCCTCTGACTCAGACCTCTTTCCTTCTTCATGCACCCAGTGTCCTGCATGCTCAGAGAACCAGATGGGGGAGCTTTGTGGGGTGGGAGAGAGAAAGTTCCTGCTTTGCTTTGTAGCTAATTAGTGTCCTTGGAATTAAATGAGCAGCTCGTTGTGCACCTCCAGCTCCTGTGGCCCATGTTTGTGAATTGAATAATTGATTCCCCTCCACTAATCAGAGAGCGACATAATGAGCCAGTTTAATTAAATGGGGATCTAACCTAGCGAACACTGGGAAAATATTTGCTCGTTTACGGCTAATCACAAATAACAGAGTGAGATGCGATGGAGGGGGGGGGGGGGAGTGAAAGTGTGTAGGATACACATGTGCATCAAAAGAGTAAGGCATGAAGAAAACTCTATTATATTTGCAGTCTTCGGCAGGGCTAATCTAGTAAACTCAGGAAAGAGAGGTTGGCTTGCTCTTACATTGTCCAGCCTGTTCGGTGAGCCTTGGGGCATTCTTTTTCTAGTGGACATTTCATCTTTACTTATTGGGGACTTAATGGCCAGAGAACTGTCTGACATGTCCCCACGGACGTCGCATCAGGAGCACTGACCTCTCCTCCTCATCTCACTTCACTAATGTGCCACAAGAGCAATCACTGACCTCCTGAGCTCCATGGATCTACAGACCTCTGGGTCTCATGGGCAAAATAATGAAAACTCTGAGGTCTTCTGAGGTCCGTCTCAGCTTCTAAGGTCTGCCCCATGTCTGCTGATGGAGAAAGATGTCGATCATCTGACTTGGAAGTGCAAATGTGTTTCTTCTCCTTGAAAGATGCCTAAGGGTATTTTTTTTATATAACTGTTGCATTGTAGAAACAAAATTTAACAAAGAGATATTCCAAACCTGGTGACAGAAAGCTGGATGAATATGAACCTACATTAATGTACTCTTAAGCCTTTGAAGTTGTCTACTTTTAATAATAATTATTGAACATGATTAAAGTTTTTTAAAAATGAAAAGTAAAAAAAGGCAGCAACATCTACAAATCTTTAATCTTATTATCTTAAGTTCTAGGATCAAAAAATACACATTAATTAAGTTTTCTAGCAATTCCAACCCCAACTCTTTCTCCCAAACCAGTCTTTGGATGTTTAAGGAATCTTCCATTAAAAGGTGATCTTTTTAGGAATTTGTTGTACGATTCCACAGAACTCGTAAGGGTGATAGATTTAATCAGGTTTTCAGTAGTGTCATTACACCATTCTATTACCAGTCGTGCGCTGCACTATTACCCTATATTCACACTAGCAAGCCACAAACTGCATGTGTTGCTTGTAATTTGCCACTTGTAGAAGTGAAGTGACAACTTAAATGAAAAACCAAAGTAATGTAGGACTGCAAGCGGCATCCGTTTGGTCCAAGGCATCATTTCTGCCAAGCATTTGCACTGGTGGCTTCCATACATTATTACTCAATAAGTGATTTGAATAATTGCAAAATTTCAATTTAAATATAGCTTGTGGCATTATTTCTAAAACGTCACACACACACAGAAAATTAATAGTTGGCTGTCACTCTGTCATTTCCTAGTGTAAATTTAGCGTGGAACAAACGTTTTGTATTGTAGGTTCAGTTGTCTCTCACGTGTTGGCTAGTTAATGTTAATACAGCTCACATTTGTCCTATTAAGCGTATTATAGTATCAGTGTTTTGGTTTATTATTTAACCATAAAATGAGCAAATCTGGCAAATACTGTCTAATGTAGCAAGTGGGGTGTGCACTGGGTTAAATGTTTTAAATGATCAAGCTTCTTATTTCCATACTGACCGCCAAATGATGGTCTTGTGGTCCTTGTATGCACGACCTAACAAAATCAGCTGTTTGTCACACGCAAGTGGTACTTTTTAATGAGATCCACATATATGGCTCTTTACCAGCTGTGTCTGACCCAAGACCATGGGTGAAAGTAGGCCACTATGGTTTTACTGCATACCACAACTGATGTGAACTGAACATTATGTCAACACTTTGTCTGCTTAGATCTGCTTCATCATTCCGAAAACTCCGAACTGTCCATGTTGTGGTTCGAGTCCATGACTCGGCTCAACGCTTCGTTCACGGCTAACACGAGCTACATATAAACCTAGCTAGGTTCTAAAACAATGTTAACTCCCAAAACCCTCTCTAACCCCTGAACAACGGCACTACTTGGTGTGTGGAGCAATGGATCCTACACCCTAAAAAGCTTCCCCTTAGCTTTTGCACTATTCAGGGGATCAACCGAAGGACAGTTATTTAGCTATTATAAATTGGAGACATAAGGACAACCTTGAGATGAGATTTATGGGACTATCAACCACCTCTACAGTATGCTTTATTCGCCTCACCTTCACCACACCCATGACCACTTTTAAGAAGCATTAAGGTAAGGGCTTATTTGAAAGATGTACAATTGCTGTTATACCGTCAAGTAGAACTAATAATATAATTATGTTTCAAATCAGGTTGATAATGGAACTTATTTCAGTTCAGTGTGATTTTATTCCATGTCTGTTTTGGGGGAGGTTCTAACAAAATGACTCGAACACCGAAAGGAGAAATCGTTTCCCAGATCATTGAAAACATATCCGCAAAACAAACGAGTCAGTAATGACTGCGGTAGCTTTTGACTCTGCCCTAGAATTTGTGAAACGACAGAGCACTCGAGTAACCCAATAAGACACAGCATCTTAGAAAGCACTGAATGCATGAGGCTTGTCCCACCCTTACACACTCACACCCTGCAGACTCACACACTTGTCTAATAATATAATCATATTTTTGCATAGAAAAAAAAACTAAACATTTCAAATGAAGTAAAATGTGAAATAAATAGACATCAAACCTCACTTAACCTTAATTTATGATTCATCTTGGCACTGGCTGCTTTAAAAACCAAACTGAAAGTGATTCACTTTTCTCCTTGCTGCGTTCATTGACAACATTCTTGGGACCCATGGTGCTACATGTATGTCTTTACTCATTCTTTCTCAGCTACCGGACATTCGCGCAACTGGATGTGTGTCTGGCTCGGTCATTGGTAAAATGCTGAAAATGCTTCAAATGCAGAGACAAATTTCTTGCAAAATTTTTGTTCCTGAGGCAGAAATTAACAAGGCGGGGCATCCGTATGCCCGAGGTACCCCTGTACCTTGATTACATTGCCATTGTACAGACTCGATGGAGGACCTCACGGCTTACATTTAACACTCCTCACAACCTGACCCTAATGTCAATCTACATATTCAAGTTCAACCCTTTGAATAACGTTAACCATTTAATAAATCATGCTTGTGAGGGTCATTCAGTTATTTCTAGTTTAGCTAAAGGTGTCCCTTGTGAGAAGTGGATACTGTAGGATAGCCAAAGAGCTGCAATTCGTTAAAAAAAAAAAGAAAAAAAAAAGCATCCTACCTGTCTCAAGCTTTCCTAACCACTCCCCACCTTATGAAAAATGAAATACAGCATTGAAATTCCACACTGGAGGAAAGAAAGAGAGGTGCTAAGACTTTGAAGCGCTGGCCTGTCAGTCTTTGTGTGTGTACATGTGGGAGAGAGGAGAGAGAAGATGAGTGATAGAGCTCCGTTTTCTTCGCATCTCTCTCTCTCTCTCTCTCTCTCTCTCTCTCTATACTTCTCTACCACAGGCCCCTCTACTCTCTGCTGCTGCCTCTCCCAAGAGCCTGGGCAAAGCAGCAGCACAGGTTTGAAAAAAGTTAGGTTTGTGGACTTTGAAAAGAAAAACATCTCTCGCGCTTGAACTCACCAACAGCAAAAGCACACCTCACTCGCACCTCTGCTGTGTCTGAGGGAATCAACGCAAGTAGGAAGCGGAAGGGAAGAAGAAAAAAGCGAACACCGACATGCAGCATGGGCTTGAGTGAACATGTTTTTCTTGCTCACACCCTGTAATAAACATTTGAAATGTACAACATGATTCCCGAGGGGAAGGCCTTCTTTACTATGCATCTCCGTTTCCCCTCCTCGCTCAATATCTATTAATTCAATGCAGTTTTATTTGTGTATCTCTTTTAACAGTGGGAAAAGTCGCCAAGCAACTTATATATAAAGAAATAATATATAGAGAAATAATTCCCTTCTATGTAGTCAAAGAGTGCAGTTGCGTAACCAAGAAATTCATTATAGTTTAAACATGAAGTCTAATTTGTGAAGCTATAAACTGTTCAGTGAAGGAGACTTGAGTGCAACAGTTAGTGGTAATTGCAGTCCTACAGCTACATGGCAATAAGCCATTGTAGCAAAACTGTTCATATCAATTTCCATCTCCCTAAGCATATCTTCAGCCTGTCTATATGCCCCCATCCTCAGTAGCAGCGAGTGGTTTCCAAATGACGTATACTCGATCCAGAAGTAAGGCATCGCCATGGATCACTCAAGTCCGAGGATCAGAATGGGTCATTTATTAACTGCAGAATAATGTAATGACATGATATGACTTTCTTTTAATGTAGCCTTATCATTGAGGATTGGTAAATAGATAGGAGAAGAAGCAGAAAAAAAAAAGTTCTCCATCCTTTATCACTAAGCAAGAAGAGGCACCGAGGCTAGAAATCAGGCAGGCAGGGCAGGATAATGAGCCTCATCCTCTGCGTTCATTAGTGCACAGAGCTCCCCAACACCCTGGTGAGACACTTATTCCCATAGAGCCTGTCGCAGTTTTTAACAAGCATCGTCTTTGAACCTGCTTCAAATAAGGCACCTGATTTGATGAGTCCAACCCATGAGTGTATAATGATAAAATGAGAACGTGCCTAAGGTTAACCAGGTTTTCTAGGATGCTGCGGACCCACTTCAATTCATACCGCTTCGATTGTGTTTGCAAATCTTCCTATAAGCCTGCAGTTGAGCGGTGACTGCAAGGTTGTCTTGTCCTTTCTTCCATGTCTTGAATAGAATGTGGAGTCCCAGTGTGATTTCAGAGGTTCCTTCTAGTCTGTGGATTTACTCGGTAGACTCAGCATCTGCTTGGTCACGCTGCTCGGTGGTTTTTCACTATAGCAGACAGGTTATAGCTGTACAACAATGTCGGGTCATGACAGGAAAGACAGATGTACATTGTGGTTTCGTAGTCATGATTCCAGGATTATCTAAGATGATCTCTCTCTCACAGCTCTAGGTTCCTTGATCCTGACCTTGTTGTTCCATCATGGGTGTAGTCTTTACCCATGTCTAGTGTTCATGGGGCTTCAAGGACTTGCTATTTAATATGTATGTAGGAGTGTTTTTATCTAACATTTTCATAACATTAGTATTTCTGTCCATCCATCTAGGAACATTTGTAATCCAACTAGGGACCATGGAGGGTGTATTTGTACAACTATGGCAGGACCTCCAGTCATTCACACACAATGCTATCCTTGGGTGATGGATATCCCTAGAGATGTATCTGTTGTTTCGATGGCAGTTACATAAGGCGTCGAGTTGCCAGTTTGACACCTGACATCATTCACAGACTATGGGCAATTTGGATACACCTATTAGCCTAATCTGCATGTCTTTGGACTCTCATCTCACTCACTCACTCATCATCTATACCGCTTAATCCTGTATTCAGGGTCACGGGGAGCCTGGAGCCTATCCCAGGAGACTTGGGCTACATGGCAGAGTACACCCTGGACAGGGTGCCAATCCATCGCAGGGCACAGACATACACACATACACTCACTCATTCACACACTACGGGCAATTTGGGAAAGCCAATTAGCCTAACCTACATGTCTTTGGACTGTGGGAGGAAACCGGAGCACCCGGAGGAAACCCACCAAGCACGGGAAGAACATGCAAACTCCATGCAGACAGACCTGATGCGGCAATCAAACCCAGGACCTGGTGGTGCACCACTAAGCCACTGTGCCACCAACACTAAAATGTATGCGACATATAATAAGAAACCATAATAACAGCATGTTTAGGTCATGTTGAAAATAATAATAATAATAATAATAATAATAATAATAATAATACCTTTACATGAATTCACCATTCGGGAACTTTAAAAAGAAAGTTTCAAGGTATACTAATGTGTATAATAACGTAAAATAAACATTTGGAGACACTCACTCATTCATTGTCTATAACGCTTTATCCTGTATTCAGGGTCACGGAGGCCTGGAGCCTATCCCAGGGGACAAGGCGGGGTATACCTTAGTACCAATCCATCTCAGGGCGCACACACATACACACACACTCTACGGGCAATTTGGGCACATCAATTAGCCTAATCTAATACTTGGACTGTGGGAGGAAACCAGAGTACCCGGAGAAAACCCACCAAGCACGGGGAACGCATGCACACAGAGACAGGAATCGAACCTGACCCTGGAGGTGCAAGGCGACAGTGCTAACCTCTACACCACCGTGCCACCTATTTGGAGAGACATTTGTTTAAAAAAAAAAAAAAAAAAGAAAGATGCTTCAGCTTGCTTATACTATTTGCAAATGTTTGTTTTGTCTGTTCAGTCTCATTCAGTGAAAGTATCTAAACTGGTTGATGTCCTTTGTACCTAGGTTCCACCATACAACACTCTTAAAAGCACTGGTTAAATATCGTGGTAAAAATCGATATACAGTGGTACCTCGGCATGTGAACACCCCTCCTCACAAATTCTCGCCCTCAAGAAATGAAATTGTCTTGGCATTCAAAGCATTTTCAGCATACTAACAAACTAACCGAGCTGTTGTGTGTGGGTCAGGGAGCCGTTCAAAAACCGTTTGAGTCAGTCGAAAGCCAAGTGAAGTTAGTTTATGATTTATTTTGTTGCATTTTGTTCAAGATTTAGTGAAAACAGCATCATGCGTCCCAAGAATGTTATCAAAGTGGTAGCAAGAAGAAAAGGGATCCACTTTCACTTTCGCTTTTAAAGCATCTGGTGCCAAAATGAACCATAAATTTATGATAATTGAGGTTTAATGTCTATTTATTTCACATATTACTTAATTTACGTCTCTTTTTTAAATGTTTTTATTACTTTATTATTGTATTATAGTGTTATATAGAAATTGGTAATACAGGTAATATTTTTGGGTGGCTGGAAACATGAATTTTGACCTTAAGAATTTGCCTCTGGAACAGATTAAATTCACATGCCGAGGTACCACTGTGTTTTTATAACACTTTTTAAACAGTAGACACAATATATGACCAAAATTATGTGGACATAGCAGGTGTATGTTGGTCTGAGCATCGCAGGTGTTCTGTATGTGGGTCTTTCCTAAACTGTTACCACATTTTAATACTGAGCCAATTAAATTTCACCTTTACTGTAACTAGGAAGCTGAAACCTGTTGAGAGGATATTTTATATGAGCGCATTGTGAATAAGCGTGCTGAGATTAGAATAAAGCATAGTTATGATTACAGCAGCAGTTCTTACATTCTGTGAATTATTCCGTAAACATTCCTTTTCTTTCTTTGTTCTATTTTTTCTTCTCTTCTTCTTCTTCTTTTTTTTTTTTTGGAAATGCACATCTTGGGATCATACATACAGTAACAACAGAAAGCCCTGTTAGAGAGAGTTGCACATAGACCCACAGAATCTCTTAAGTAAGCTAAGAACCCTGAAATATCCTTAGTACCATCAATAAACCTTCCTTAGTTTTTTTTTTCCTTTGAAGTTATTTCATTTATGAAACTGTTATGATTGATAACTGAGTAAACATGGGTTATATGTTTTTTCTTGGTCCAGAAGAGAAGCTTTAATGCTCATTAGTCGCTTCTCTTTGAGGAACATCCGTTACTAATCTCTCAGAAATTTCCTGTCTTTCCTACCTGCAGGCCTGTCAGGCTGTAAATGAAAAGGAATTAAGAAGAAATCCATACGTTTCAAACCCCCTGCAGCCCTACCCCCTGTTCTTCGTTTCCCAGTCTGCATATGCCAGACCAGCGTATATCATTAGAGAAGCAAATTAAACATTAGCTCTTCGGCTGCCAGTAGTTTGGGCTAATTGCTAATCAGCAGTAAAAGTTGCCTGGCACGGAATATTGCTTACCATAAGCTAAAGGTAATTTGCAGCTCGAGACGAACTAGGCCGGCTCGTCTGTTGTTGTCCAGAGTCCATTCCTAATTACTGCCGCAGGGTGATGACAGTCATTCAGTGGAGATTAAGACCGAGGTGGAAAAAATGGAAATGCACCAAAATGCAAGAATGAGCTAGAAGTGCTTCAGTCTGCTTTTCTTTAATACCTCTCTCTCTCTCTCTCTCTCTCTCACACACACACACACACACATTTCTTTTGCCTCCTGCATGCAGTTTATTACTGAGAAGGATAGATTCTCAAATGTCTAGTCAACAGCAGGGGTGGCAAATTGAGTGATATGAAAAGCTGCATCATACATTGCGCTTAAGATGGTGAAAAGATGGATTGAGCCTTTCTTAACTAACTCAGCCCCTAGGCCTTGTCAGCTTGTGTCTGTACGGATACACACCGTTTTATAACAGTTCTTTTTTTTCCATAGTTTTTTTAACAGTGATTAAAGTACACAAGTCTTAACAGTGTTGTAGAAATTGCATATGATTTTCTGATTGCCTACTGATGAGATATTATTATTATTATTATTTCTACTTTGGTTCTGTTCTGATCAAAGGTCTATCATACAGTATGGACATTGAGCTTGGAGCAGTAATACACACTTGGTGGGATGCGAGTGTAACCACACAAGTTTAGACCTTCTGGGTGATGTAGCATAGCCAATGCTTTTGGACGGTGCGAGAAAAAAACCAAATGACCCAGAGGAACCCTACACGGACATGTAGAGTAGCAAAGATGCCAAACACCACACGGACAGTAGCCAAGCTGAGGACTGAAGCTCGGACCCTGGAGCAAGCAACCTGCTGTGCCACAATGCCTCCGAGCACCTAATATGGCTTCTGCTTTTACCAAATGTGACTTCTGTCATTGATTGTCCAGGTTTCTCATGACCACATGTAGTGAAAAACACAATGTTCATGCTGAGTTTTAATCAACTTTTTTTTTCGGTCCTGTTGTTGTTCGCCTTCATGTCAGCGAACCCGGATATTCTCACGTCCTGCAGGCTTTCAACTGCAGGATTAAATCAGCACCTCCAGTTATCATAATTAATAATCACCCACCTACAGGGTCCTCGGTCTAACCTTCAAAATCCAATCCAGTTTCTCTTCTGATCCCCTTTATTGATAGATGTGCATGTAACCAGGAATATGCACTGTAAATATGTATGTTCGTGGTAACTCAAACAACATTGGTGTCTTTCATCTACAGGTTTGCAGTACACAGGGAGATGAATGCACGCAGACACACATACTTTTATCTAATGTCAGACATCAAAATGTCATCCCTTGGAAGAAAGAGAGAGAGAGAGAGTGCGGAGAGGAGAGGAAGGGAGGAGCCGTGGGTGTCTTACACCTCCTGGTCGAATCCCAGTACAGTTGAATCAATACGTCGTTATAGATCTTAATCACGTGAAGCGTATAATCGCCTAAAACCTATCAATTATAGAGAGAGAGATAGCTAGGCAGCCAAATCCTGGCCCGCAGCCCCCTTCCTCCTTGGATTAGGATCTGAGATTGGGTCAGGATCATAGGAGGTGCACCCTGCCCGGCCAGATAGCACATTAATGACCACTCCAGGGGCAGCTGTCTCTCCGGCTGCATGCCGGCAAAATAAATAATTAATCATTTAGGCTGGAGCTGACATAATTACCAACTAAGGAGTTCAGCGTAGGCCAGCAAGGCCAGTAACAATGGCAGCTAGAGGATGATAGTCAGAACCCTCTACAGCGATTAGCTCGGCTTTCTAAAGCTCTCTGTGTCCTTTTTTTTTTCTTTCTTTGACCATTTTCTATCCCTCTCACCCTGCTTTAAGTCTTCTTTACTTATTGCTCCCAGAGAAACATTCCGCACCAATAAGAAAATGAAATACGTCAAAAACTCATCCCCGACCGGGCTTTTTTTTTTTTTTCCCCCACAACATAAACATGTGAATGGATGCCTTTAACTCTGTAAGGTGGGCTACAATAATGAAAGCAATTTCTCGCTTCCCTGTTGAGAGAATTGTAATTAATTAGAGGTTATGGCCTACTTACTGTATCAGTGGCAAAATGTACTACCGGCAGGGGAGACGTGTTGCATGGTAGATTTAAGAATGGCATATTGACCCAGCCTACATTTTAACCACCCCCCAACCCCCCCCCCCCCGCCCCTCCGCCATGTTCAGACACCTTGTTGCCAGTGGCGATGCAATTAAAGACAAGGAGGACACATTTCGCATGCGCGTGTCTTCCGCAGTGCTCACCAATGAGAGGCCTCCTGTGTTTGAATTAATTTTCTGGACCTGCCTCTATTTGTTCTCGGAGAAAAAGGATGAAGATGGCGTACAAGTAAGAAAGCACTGGTCCTAGAAACAAACATGTCCATATTTTTCATGCACCTTCTCTCCCTAACTGTTCTGCCCTGTGCCTCTTCCTCCAAGTCTCCTCACTGCGCTGTCCAAATTCAAATTCAGAAATATTTTCTAAGCGGATTTCCTCAATTTAACCATACTTTTAATCTTTGGCAAAAATGAGTGATGACTTCTTTTAATGGGAAAAAAACCCCTGACAGGCTTAGAACGCACACCGACGGATTAGTTTCCCGTGGAGATGAGGTTTTCCTTTGTGCCGGCTCGTGTCTGTTTGATGGGGGTTTAACAGTAAGCGTTCACGCTGAAATTGGATGCAGACAGGGATAGTGCCGAGATGGCCAGGCTTCGATACAGACCCCATGCGGTAATTCTGTCCTAACAGAGCCTCATCTCTTTCTCCCTCAGGTCTGTCAGGCCTGCAGGTTTAACACCATGTGGATGAAATAGCTCGAATCACATACTACACAGGCACACTGCCATCCCATTCGAGGCTACTCTCGTGCTCACAACCTGACTTGGCTCCGGAGGAATTTTCAAACACATATTTCTTGCTTGTTAGTGTATTAGATTTCACATGTGTCATTGCTTGGCCTGTTTTTACACAACCAGAGACAGCCTGAGAATAAATACCAAGGATAACTGGTGGATAGGAGCCTGGTAATGCATAAGATGAATCTGGGGGCTTGTTGCGTAGAAACAGGCAGACTTCCACGATTAGCACAATGAAGGAATGATGGAAGAAAATGTAGCTTGATTGCAGCACTGAGGAAATCAGGTAGCTCAAAGCCATGCCATTATACGCAGTTGGGTAATCATACTGTAAAATCAGAACCTTTGTTAAAATGAAAACCTTTATTCACAGAGTACACACAGTACAGGGAACCTGGTGCAGGTGCCGACATAAAGTCCATCGGCATAAAGGGGAAACTGTAGGGCCACTGTAAAGAAAAGGTTTCTCAAGCGTCCTAAGTTTGTTAAACAGCAGCCATTTTAAAAGGCATGGAAGTGCTTATCATATTTATATATTATTTAGGCTGTTCAAATGTACTGTATATACATTATCTTGCAAAATGAGACGCATCCATAAGAAGCCAATCACATTGCTTCTTTCTGTCACATGGCTTTGGTAAAATAGCGGCTGCCATGAGTGGAATAAACGTGTCTACTGGACTTTTGGGAAATGTTGAAGCCAAGGAAATTGATGGTTGCAGTCTGTTACTGCCAACAGGATAAGGTGCTGTTAAAACTGGTAGATGATGCATTGTAAAATGATTTTTTTTTATACTGTCGATCCCGAACCTCTACACTTTTTTCCTCGTTCCAAATTGTTCTCATGACTGTCTACAAAAACACAGCCAAAGCCTGACTTTGCTATGCATTCCTTAATTAACCTCCACCAACATATTATTGATACTAAATTACATGGCAAATAAACACAGTTGCAGGCAGATTTATCCATGGTGACGAAACTGTGGGAGGTGGATTTACAGCATTTTGCAAAATCCTGACATGACCTAAACAATTTTAGCATTTGTCTTTTTGGATTTTTGCCATCTGCGCTGATTAACTTCTTTGTGACTTAAATAATCCATTTACAAAATAGTCTCAATCAGTTTATAATACTTGTATAACGATTCACGTCAGTAATAATAATGATAATAATTCTCATGCACAGGTCTTTTAGTAAATATGGCTGTATAGAGATTGATTGTCTGGAAAAGGTCCAAAAGTAAGATGAAAGGATGTCAGATTTCATATACTGCAAGCAGACAAGCCACACATCCAAATACTTCACGTTAGTATGTCTTTTATATTGTACAGCTAATAAATATTGTATCACTGTTAGAAATCACAATACACCTTAATATATAAATTAAAATAAAGTATATAGTACATACACACCATGCACACAAAACATTATCTAAAAATCTAAAACTTATAATCAAATCAAATCTGTATCTAGTTAAGACTAGTTAGCACATAGCATGCTGTGGCTTACATAGTAACATGCATAAAAAAGCTACAGGTTTTAATGGAAGCTACAACTAAAAATGGCGAGAGTGCATAAGCCTGGACAAAACTGAAAACTCTTGTCCTGAGAAGTCCATGTAAGAAGTATCTTACAAACACAAAGGTGTGTCACTTTTTGAAACTGCTTTGGCAGGTTGCTGGGGGAAAAAAAAAAAAACCTTTGCAAAAAATATTTGCATCATTTTTTAAACTGAAGTTACCAACACTGAATACAACCCTAAAACATGATGATGATGATGATGATGATGATGATGATGATGATGATGATGATGAACCTTAAGATTTAAATTGTTAAATACTGGGGAAAAAATATATATATATATTCACACAGTAATGTAATCAGATTTTGTAACTCTGCTATAAGAGCTCTGGTGATTATCCTAGCCACAGTCAAAGAATCATTTTATATCATTTTGTTCTGTCAAGCAGATGGTGTTTCCTCTTGCTTGTGAGGATAGCACTGAAAAAAATAAAAAAACTCAACCTGAGAGCTCACGTAATTAATAACTAACAGCAACGATGGTGCAAGGTGCAGTAATATCTTGAGGATGGAGCTGGAAAAAAAAAATACTAGTTCCTCAAATACATCAAGACAGAACCAACAAAACTGGGTTCAAGTGCATTAAACATTGACAGTGCTTTGGAATTTATGAAATCTATCTGGTAGACCTAAATACTGAAGGAAATTTCAAATTCAAGCAAGCAAATCCCAACACAGGCATGGTTCTCATGGTCAGTGCTTGCATAAACAACTTGGTCATTCCATTTGAGCATTTCTAGGGATCATTTCAGGTGCTACAGGACTGAAGAAAAAAATGTTCCTCCTGTAGCCTTGAACTTAAGTGCTTGGTGGAGGTGGAGTCCAGTGATGTATTTAGAAGTTTGTGCAAAAGCTTACAGACATTCAGGGTCTCTTCTAGTAACCTCAGCACAGACTGTAAGGTATTTGAAGACACCTGAAATGGACTATGAAGCTGTCTCCTGGAGGATTTTGCATGCTGAGCGCTTTCTCACCTGTCAGTGCATTTGTCTAGGCCAAATCAGAGTGAAATTGATATTTATTTATTTTTTTTGCCTAATTGGTCAGATTCGGTTTCACACTGCATCTGAATTAAATGGACTAGAGGGAAAAAAAACATTGACTGAGAGACAAGTAGGAAGAAGGAGAGAAGCGGGGGAAGTCTTCAGTCAATATGTAAATAAGAAACATGAAGCAACATAAATAAACAATGTATTCAATATTTTTTTGTAACCTGTGTTCAGAATTCAGTTTTTGTCTTCAATACCCAGATATGAGAAAACATTGTACTTCTGACCCACAACATGTTTGATAAACTTCTGGCAGGTGGGTCAAATCAAGTATGATTTGCATTATGCAATGTAATCTTATTCCAGTATTATGTTTTTTTTTTTTGCATACAGTGCATACATACACTAATATGCAAAATCCACCCATCATTGCTTTAAATAAAGTGAAATTAAATAAAATAGAACAAACGTCTTATTGTAACAGGCTGCAAAGTACCTAAAGACAGTTTGAATATTGCATGTTTATGTAACAACCTCAGCAGCAACCTCATTTCCCCTCTCATCTGTTTCAACCACTCATTCAGCATCACCGGTATACTAATCACCGGCCTGATCATCTGTCATCACTGGTCTGTGCCATAAGTTAGATCTTTTTTTTATGCTTGATGATTAATAGTCCACAGTGTGGTTTAAGAAGCAAAAATATTTTCCTGAAGCTGGTCAGGTACAGGGACTGGACTGAAAATGAGAGCCAAAACTCGCTAAAAATGAGAGCCAAAAGGTTCTTCAGGAAGCCTGGAGAAATATTCCTCAAGAATACCTTTAAAAATACAACAAAGTCTGGCTCTTTGGAAGCAAATATAAAGTAGAAGGGCTCAAGACTTTTGTACATATCTCCAATATTTCAGTTATAGCATATTATAGAATTTGGATCTGTGTGTTTTTTTTTTTTTCCGGTGTTTTTAAAAGAATATTTCTGTTCATTTTGTTGAGCCTAAAAGTCAGTGAGGAACTGCAGTACAGAACTGGTTTTGAGCGTCTGAACATGTTAGTCATCCATGGCTGGAAATCCGAAGGAGCAGAACTGGTTGTTCTATCTGGATGGGAGAAATGGTGTTCCTTTCTTCCCTGTCAATCAGAGCTCCAGTAGCAAACTGTGGCCATCTATGAGCTCATGTATTGGATATAAAAACTCAGCAGTCTGAAGCTTGTGCCCAGAAAAGTGTGTAAAATGTACTAGAGGTTCCATGAACCCTAGGTATCTATGGCGGAGACTAGTTTCTACTTAACTTTTGTCAAAGACTTGAGTATCAAAGTACCATTTATGTTATTAATCTTGTTTGGCTATGCATAAGTTTTGTCGTAATCAAAGCTGACCAGGATTGTAAACATGACACAGCTCTCGCTTTCCTAATTTCTACATGAACACTCAAGAGGAGAATGTTTGATTCAGGTGAATTATCAGTGCAATATCAATATCAAAGGTGCAAAACTGCAATATCAATAGTCTTCCCATACGGAACTTATTATGGAACGCCTTAATGTATAATTTTAGAACACTGAAAGCAATTGAACTCTCGTTCATGACTACAAGCTGTGTCTCAACTAACAATAGCCCAAAAGTGTATCCAAAATAACATGCTTCACTAGCATCCTTTGATGTTCACGTGCACTTAACTGGAGCCGCTGCTGAGTTAGGCGCGCGATAAACCGCTGGGCTGAGTTGCTACTCTGCAGGTTTTTTTTAAAGGCATCAGAGGAGAAGAGAAAAGAGGTGTATTGGCTGTGCCTTTTAAATCCCTCGCTCTTGACCTACTTTTTCATTAATGGGGAGTCTGGGTGCGAAGACGAGCTGTTTATCAGGTGATGAAAAGCGTAAGGACATCATTCATTCATTCAAGGCCAGCACATGGGCCAGATAGTCTAAAAAGGACCTTCTCTTTATTTCTGCAAGAGAACTCAAAGTAAATCAAAATCCTTTTTTCAAGCAGCTTTCATATATTGCTTGTCTCACTGAGACACAGCTGGAGATCAACACATTACAGCAACACATCATGTATAGGGAATATAGATAACGAGATCCTTATGGCAGGTGGCACAATCATCAGAAGATGATTCAGGTTCAGGTTTGTTCACGATCTAAGCAACACTTAGCATTCACACCGAGATGTGTAATGACGAATGCACTGATCATTGTGTTAGTGATATACTGTAGAAGCTTCTTCAGCGTTCGTGCTTTTACAAACACGTTTGTGGAGCCACGGCAAGCGGAAGTGAGGAACTGGTTGGTGAGAAGTTGGTAGTGCAACCAGAGTTCGGAGCTCCTCTCCCAGAGGCGTGTGTCCGTGCAGGACCCTGGTGAGTGGAACAGGTGGAACAGGAGAGAGGAGGTGAGTTTCATCTTCTCGGGCAGCAGGGAACGGCCACGTGCTGAGTGCCAGCAATTAGAGCAGGTCCTGCTTGGCGAGGTGTGCCTCACTTCAAAGAGAATTATTCAGCTCTTCTCTTTATTTGATTACGGCCAGTCCCCTGACCTCCCCTTCTCCTGTGAACCACAATGAATTCGGCCAATTAGCGCCAGCACCTGGACGCAATTGATATGTTGTCAGAGAGCCGGGCTTGGTGTGGAATGCTTAACAGTTGCATCTCAATCCACAAATTATTCGCTAAAGGATATAAATATTTGATTTCTGTACCTTGCAGCTGCATATTGGATTTTTTTTTTCCCTTTTACCCCAAGGCCTGCGCATGGGCTGTTTTTTACTCCCATAAAAACACAGATGTTTTATATAAATATTTTAGATCAGTCTCTCTCTCTCTCCTGTTAGTCTCTCTCTCTCTCTCTCTCTCTCTCTCGTTCTGCCCCTCATTTACTATTTGAAGCAACTATTAGTATTTTAACACCACAGGAAAGCGGCTTCATTGAAATGCAATGAAAACTGCATAGAAAAGGCAAAGTTAACTAATGGGCTCAAATTTTCAAACGAATGCAAGATTAAAGTCAATTGAATCTCCCATTGGGTTTTGACTGAAACTCTTTGAAAAGAAGCCCCACAGTGGGTTTCAGAAATGAAAAATAGGCCTTGTTCTAAAATATTAATAACATTTTATACTCTCATTATAGCAAAGCAATATGGTTTCTTGAGAAACTTATTTTAGTCCTTACCTCGCAGTGATTTGCATGCTCTCTGCATCGGGCAGGTGCTAATACACATAGCCCTATTCACACCTTAACAGCCTCAAACACTACTCTCCAGATGTATCCCACTGACACATCAGAGGGGAAGATATAATTTAAAATACGCCATGTTCATATTTTATCTGCTTCTCCCCATCCCAACCGCCTTGCACGGATTTCTTAAGCTGAGTGGGAATAGTGAAACAGACACCGTTCGCCGTGTCTGTGGTTGTCTGTGAAGGAAGTCAGAATTTGTGATCTTAGGTAATATGAAAGTGCAAGTGTACCTCATGAGCTTTCCAGGAGAGAGAAATTAAATTCCTTCTGAGCACATTATATTATTGTTTAAAAACAAGACGTCTAGCATCAACTATCCCGGACTTTTTTCTTTTGTTTTCAACGAAGCGCCATGAATTAAACACATTACACAACACGTGAGCTGGAATGCGTAAATGTGATGCGGATGACAAAATGAGCTCCAAAAGGGGATTGAGCAAAAAAAAAAAAAAAAAAAAAAAAAAAAAAAAAAAAGTTGCAGTTGACTCTTAACTTTTCGTTCCTCAAGCCCTTGGAGTCTTCTTCTCTTGAGTGAGTCCCGATGTGTCAGAAATCACGCAAAGAGCATCAAGTGCATGCATACACACATGTAAACACACACACACACACACACACACACACACAAACGGGAAAGAAGATTCAGAGCTCGTCTCTCATTCTCGCCAATGTGCGCTCCGCCCGTAATGGGGTAGAAGTCATTAAAAACATCACTGCAGGCCTAATTAAGACGGGACATCTGGTCTCTCCTCACAGAACGGATCGCAGCTGAGTACAAATAACTCCTCCATGACAAGTTGAGAGGTGTCATACATCTCAGTGATCGTCAATCAACAGGGGACTTGGGCAACTCTTTCATCATTAACGAGCGAATGCTTTGTTTCCCTTTTATATGGGAAAACATTTCGACAAATTTCAAAAGGGGGTTGGGACACAGCATGTCTTCTGTCATTTTTCAATTCCCCCTTTTATGTTGCTGCCAATTAGTTGGTATATACTTTAAGTTGCCTTTGACGATGATGACTTTTGCATAGCAAGTGCCTTCTGGAGGCCTGCGTTGCAAGAGCTCGGCTGAGGGCAAATGGAGACGGACTTTCGATTTCTTCTTACAGAACAAATTGACACCATTACAGAAACGTCTAACCTAATAGCAAGCCTCATCTCCATTTCTACTGCTTTTCTGTAGATCGTACTGCTTATCCACAGGCAGCAGGCAGCCTTAAACAGTGCTGATGCAGTCAGTGCATTAATATCTAATGTCTCATTATTCCATGTCAACAAGGCTGATTTTAGCCTTTATGTAGAATTATGTACTTAGAATCATTAGGGCTCTGGCTCAGAATATCCAAAAGGCCCTTCTAGGGTATTAGCTCAGAATGCCCCAAAGGAAATGCTTCTTATTAAAAAGAGATCAAACATATATTCAATAATGTAATAAATAATTCTCATGATTTCAGTGTTTGACGCACAATGGTTGCACTGTGTAAGAAAAGGCAGAAAAGGTGAAGGATAATAAGATGATGAAACACAAAACCATTCCTCAAGAAAAAAATAGGCCCCGTCAGTTGCAGTAGGATACAATGCATGAAAATAATTGGAGCCCAAGGGGTGATATTTGTTCTCCTGAAATAATAATTACTCTTCTGGACTTTGCTGCACAAACATTCTAGCACTAAGTGCGAACAAAATCCACCATTAGGTTTCTATCAATAAGGGATTATGTGGTCTTGTTTTGTTATGTTTCACTGTTATCGCACCATTATCGGCCTTGTGGTTTCACAGATTAAAACACCTTGCATTTTTAATTAACCACCTAATGACAACATTAGGCATTGAACTCGTGAAATGCTTCGTTCAGGAAAGGTGCTCTTCAGCGCTGATTGTGTGCAATTCCAATCAGAACCATATCATCTTATAGAAAGGAGACAGAGAGGTAGATAATAATGTATAAAGTAAAGGTCCATATCAAATCTAAAATAAGGCAATTTCTATGTAAATCGTCAATAAAGCAGAACTTTCGCGATTGCTTAGGGCTTCTTCCATTACCGACATGCGGTTTATTCAGAAATCGTTTAACTGCTTGATAGTGGCCATACTATCTCACCAGATATTTGCTCACCTTTCCTCTTCCATTAATGTTCCCAGCAATATTAAGCCCTCTTCCCAGCACATGAATATCTGTGCTTGGTGACCACTCAGGTTTTAGCATCTGATTATGGCGTGCGATAATTCCATCACGCGCCGGATCCGAACTACGGCTGCCCGCAATATTAAGTGTTTTATGAAGAATCACTATTGCGCTCGAATTGAGCTCCGGAATCCATTATTGATTGTCTCAGCAGTGGGCCATAGGGATTTGACACCAGACGTCAGTGAATAGCATAGTCATGGTTAAAAGTGGGTACAATTCTTCGGGGGTGAGAGATTATTCTTTGTTTGCATTACTTTACTTTCTGGCTTAAGTTTGGACTTTGGATGATTAAAGAAATCTGGTGTCAGCAGTTCTGTTCTTTGACCGGGCCCGGTCCACCCACGGGCTTCCTCCAGGCGTTATCATTATGAATTAACTCGTTTGATGTCATTATATCACAATATCTTTAAAAAGTACAGCTCATGGGGAAATGAAACCTAAACTTGATCATTCTTATAATAGTGACAATCCAATAACAGCATGCCGGCCCGACCTGTGTTTTGTTTACACCATAGCGATTTTGCCAATGTTAACAGTTTGTTCAGTAATATTTAGCGCTTTTTTTGGAGTTCCATTCAATTTTGTAGTATTTTTTGTGTTTTATGACTTACATTATGGAGGCTATAAACAATCATTACAGCATTTTTATTTAAAGTTAAAATAGAGAAAAATAAGCAAGTCAAAGCGCTCTTACAAAGTTACGTAGTGCTGTCACTGGAGACTCCTTCCATAAATGTCAAAGAAAGGTTTCCATATAAAAAGCTTCACTATATCTTTTTTTCTTATTTAAACAACATGAAGTTTTAAAAAAATATGGTGGTGGGACCAAAAGTATCGGGCCAAAGTGCATTTTGATGATTTAATGGCACCCTTATTCATTAGTCTACTATACTACAGGATAGCGGGGGCGGCTGGTGGGGGGTCACATTCTGGAGCCTATGCCAGAAGATTTGGGGCATGAGCCGGGGTCCAGACAGAACAGGCTGCCAATCCATCGCAAGGCATACATATAAACGGGCCAATTTGTGAACTTCAATTAGCCTAATCTGTATGGATTTGGACTGTGGGAGAAAACAAGGGTACCCAGAGGAATCCCACCAAGCACGGGGAGAACATGCAATTTGAACCCTCAACCCTGGAAGTGCAAGGCCACAGTGCTAACCACTACGCCACCTAATGACATTCTCAATTTTTTTAAATAATGAAAATGAAGAAAACATAGGACATAAAGTCAAGTTTGCAGTACTCTGGTGTCGCTCACTCAATCCATGCCTGATTTGATTACCAGAATGAGTTTTCTTGATCACTACTGCCTTCTTCACCTTCTTCATTGTCCAAAGGTTTACTACTGAGTTTAGATCCGGAGACGGCCCAGGCCATGGCTCCAGAAGCTGAATGTATAATGACGCATTCTCACATAGCCGGTTTCCACTAGTTTTTCAGTTAATTATCAAAAATCTTCAGCCAGATAGGCTAGACCTAATTAGTGACATCACCTGTTTTGTGCACAGGAAGAACTAATACATGGCATATGTTCTTTTAATACCTACAGTACATATATAGTTAGAACAACTGTCAGAATATCTCTCGCATAAAAAAGAAAAAATGAATGATACATTGATTTTGAAATATAATATATACATTAAACTTTGTTTGTTTTTTGGAAATCTGTTAAGATGACGAGCAATGGAGGCTAACGATCAAGAACTCCATCTTCGCACATGCACCGTCTAATACAGCTTGCACGCACACCTTCATACCTGCCTATAAATAGCGCCTTAAGCCTTAAATTTTCGTGTTAAATCTTTTGAGTGAGGGCTTGAAAAAGTTAAAGGTGGCAGCGGCGTGTAAACAGCTGTTCTTAATTCAAAGTGGGATTGCCGAGCCTTGCTGCTGGGTGTTGGGCTTGAGTTTCATTTGTGCCACTCACAAGTGTTAACTCTCTTATTTAAAAGTGCTGACAGCTTGAATCAAACAGAACACATTTCGGGTGCTATTGCAGAGATGTAAATTTAACAGTCGCTGTTGGTTTAATAACCACATTTTAACTACTAGGCCTGGGGGCTGGATAAATATGTGTTGCTGCTATACTTCGGAGTTTCTCATCACAGTAGAAAGCCTGAACTCAGCACATCAACACAACTGTCCCCGCCCCACCCTGAAGAGATTAGATTCCGCTAATAAAAAGTCGGTACCAAATTAAAAAGTAGAAATTAACGTTAAAGTGTTTGACTAGTGGAACAGATTCGATTCCGAACAAAATGTTCAGTCTGTTTACTGTAACCTTTCTCAATATTTTGCCATCAGCCAAACTCACATCCCTTGCATCTTGTTGTGGGATGCTGATTTATTCATATCGCCTCCTTTAAATATTCACATGGTGGGGAACCGGGGAGATCCATTGACTGTCTCGTAAGCACTGTTAGGAGTGATACAAAGCTGAATGAGATGGACCGGCTGTGGTTAATTATTAAAAATCTCCAAATAATCGCCATGAAGCCGTGCTAGCCTCGAAGCTGCTCTATAACTGAGACCCACTGAGCACGTCACAGGTACGCAATGGCACACACTTAGAGCAACTAAGGAAAAATGCAGAGCTTTTGAAGTACCTGGAGAAAAGCACCATGCATGATGAGTGAAATGTGACCTCCATCCAAGTGACATGTGTCACCACTGAAAAGCACTTTTACCTGGATTTATACCGCTTTGTGTGCGAGGCAGACCTCATTTAGAACTCAAGGCTGCCGTAGGAAGCGTGAATAGAGAAAATATGGAATCTTAATAAAATTGTGAGGATACAAAGGCTTTTAGTGATGAATGTGCAATTACTCCACTGGAGAGCCAGGATTTGTTTAGCTTCTTGATCAAGCATTTATTGCAAACCTGTCCATTTCATATTTGGAGGATTATACCTTTTGTAAGGACATGATGTTTTAATTTAAAGACCTCTCAAGCTATTTGCTTATGTTTGCTTTAATGCATAACCCTGATGTACTGTATGTAACAAGATAGTGGATTTTAGTATCCCAAAATAAAAAAGATAGCACATGTTTTAATGCGGTTTAAATGTCTAATTCAGATGACGCTCCTGTAAAATAAGTGAGTGTGAAAAGAGAACTGGTTCTTGTTATAGTAAATCCAGTTAGGTTAGATATCTTGTTCAAGAGCATCCCTTGAAAGCAAAACTAATGGAATTCTGTGTGGCAGGCTGTCTGGCGTATTCTGATCACTAGAAGATTGCACTATTGACCAAATGTCAGGCACAGAGCGATGCGATGATTGAATAAAAGAGTATACATAATCGAAACCGAGAACTCTGCCAGGGCTGCCTTCTGTTGCCTCTCTAACTACACCCTGGGAAACTCTAAAAAATCATTACCCCCTTCCACCCTCCTGCTTCTGCCACACACACACACACACACACACAGTGTGAGAGAAACATTGACACACATGCACTAAACCAATTTTACTCCTAATGAAATGCTATTTATTTTTCACATTAAAAGATTTCATTCTCAATTTTACACTGAGCTCAATGGTCAAAAGATTGTATTGCAGCATTCACAAAGGAAAAGCTAATTAAGTGTTTTTGGACTAAAATAAATGTTACATGAAAAAATTAATTAAAATTGAGAGACAACGATGACAAGTGCGCCTCTTAACAGAATGTTATTTGGCATGAAATTTGGGGTTGGCCAGGTCTACAACTTGACAGGAGAATTGGTAAATTGTGACTTGAATGTTTTGCCTACATAAATTTAATTAGGGGTCCAGGCATTGGAATTTCAATGAAAAATCTTATTTATTTTGATTTAGTAGCAGAAGCCATAAAAAAAAAATACGCTATTCAATCAAATTAATTATTTGCATAAAATGAAAAAAAAAATAAAAACTTTGCAATAGAGTCCCATCTCCACAAAACTGATGTCAGAATATTCATTAGAGTCTAAAACTCAATAATACTAATTTTACATATATTTACTATGTGTAGCCAGCTGTGACATGAATATAATCACCAGGTGAATCGAATAATGTTGATTATCAACATTAATAATGTTGATAATCTTTGGTCCCAGCGAGTATAAATTAGCCTTGGGTGGCTATGATCCTGTTAGCAGTTTACTGGTATCAATTATATACCAGTAAACTGCTAACAGGATCATAGCCACCCAAGGCTAATTTATACTCGCTGGGACCAAAGCCTGGTCTCATAGCAAGCAGTTGATAGTGCACACACACACACACATATATATGTGTGTGTGTGTATGTATATATATATATATATATATATATATATATATATATATATATATGTGTGTGTGTGTGTGTGTGTGTGCACTATCAACTGCTTGCTTAAAAATGTACTCCACTACAACTTCAATTTGGATAACTTTCAGCATTAGTGAATTCTGCGGATAAAGAAAACCCACATTACACCAGTGCAAGTAGTCGCTCTGCTGTGTTTGTAGTTTTATTTCAAGGGAGCTGTAGCTTTTTTAGATGCTAAAAATAAATGGCTAATTAACGTTGTTAAAAATAAAAAAAAGGATTTCAGCTCTAATTTTCAGTGGTGTAGTCGTCCAGCAATATGTCTTAAAATTATGATAATCAACACAAAGAAATGTGCTTTTTTCCCCCAAAAAATGGGATAATTAAAAAAAAAAGTTGCTGAAGTTAATGGAAAGGTGCTGAATTGTGATCCCATGACTTGTTGATCGTGACAAGATTTGACATTAATTAAATGAATTGCAAGCAGAATTGTTAGAGTCTTTAATTTGGTAGTTAAACTACATAATGGCTCTCATTGCTACCCTGTATAATACAAGAAGTCCATGCAGTTAAACATAGACATACTGCAAGCATACAGAATACAATAAATGATGTGCCAAAACATTATAAGATTGTTATAAGAACTCTGTTGTTATTAACATGTAAAACAACTATTTTGCTGAGTCTGTTAGCTAGTTAGTTAGGTAATTTTCTGTGATCATTAGCTATATAGTAACAAGTGACTTTTTAAAAGTAAAAAGCAATATCATAAAATGTTAAGAGTTTAAGTAAAAAGTATCACAATTCGAAAATATATGATTTTTTTTGTATACTTAATGTATACAAAAAATACAAATGTATACAAAAACTGGTAGAAGAAGAGCTTAATTATACATTGTAAACATGATTTCTTTTGTATTTCCTGTATTGTTTAATAACCTCACTCACTCACTCACTCATCATCTATACCGCTTAATCCAGGAGTTCTATATCACTATATGATACTATATGTTCATATTTTACACTTTATTTTAATATGTAATAATATTTTGTAAAAATGATACTAGCTTGCATACAATACTGTATGTACATTTCCACAACCACAACTGCAAGCTGATTTACTTATTGTGACAAAACTGTTGGGACGTAGCATTTTGTAAGATAATTTTAAAAATCATACTGATGAACCAAAAAATAACATACGATTTGTTATAAAGTGTAATGAAGACTGTAACTTGTGTAAATGTAAAGACAGTATAACCGTCAGGATTTTCATGGTTTGGTTTGACTGGTTTTATTCACCGTGAGGCCAACTAATAGGCTAGCTTTGACTGTTCATGGAATTCTTCTGTCAAGCAAACCTGCTGAAGATATTTAGACCAATATTGGCTTTTGGTTCCTTATTAGAGGAGGAGTGTGCTGGGTTGACCCCAGAGGAGCGATCCTTTCAACGATAACTCACACACTCAAGGAGGTTCAGGGAAAGATGAAATTCTGATTGAGGAGTAGAGAACCCAAAGGAATTTACAGTCAGATGACAAGTGTGTGAGTGATGTTTTACCAGTTTGACACCTTTGTGAACATGCTAACGATTCAGCAACATTTATAAATACATCAAAAAAAAAAAGCGACATGAAAAATGAGATTCCTGCATTTTCCCATAGCGCTGGGCTAAAGTAACATGTTTTCCATTTAAACAAGTAGCTAGATTTTAAAACCTATAAACCCTATAACCTACATGGAGCAAGTTTGCAAATAATTATCTATTTGGTAATAAAAATGAATAAATAGCTCTTAAGTCATTTTCTTAATTGTGATGCCAGTATTTTTCCACCATTAAAGCATTTCTCCTTGCACCTGTGTAATTGTGGGTATGACAACATGCACCCACGAGTAATTACATCCAAATGTACTGAACAGAGAGCATTTACATTTTGTGAGCCGTGACATAACCAGGGAGGTTACAATCCCCTCTTTTGTCAGAAAAGCTCAGGTAAAGGTAAAATCTCCGGATCAATTTGCTGAATTCTCATTTACAGCTGTGAGAGGATGGCCCCATCTGTTCCATGGCAGGATCCCTTCCAGCAATCTTTCATATCACTGAACACTATTAGCCAAGCAAGACGCTGGCCTAATGGACCTTCAACAGCTCATTTGTTTGAAGCAATTATTTGGAGGCTACCCCTATTTTGGAATTGAGAATTGCCTTCACCAAATAGTGGTTTATTTGTTGTGCATCTGTGAGTGAAAGCCACAGGGAACAGCACTATGGCCAAAATAACAACGCAAATGTAAAAGTTTTACACAGAGGTTTCAATAAAATAATCAAAGTAATGATAAAACAATCTAGAGCAATCAATGCTCTACCTGTCACGACTGAGAGGCAGAGAGCACGCAGTTGCAGATTTGCCTTTAAGTCTGGACACTAGAATATGGCCCAGAGATTACGAATATGAAATATACACTAACATTTGAACCACAGAGATGCAAGACCAAGACATGGAACATAAATCCCCAAACTAATCAGGAACAAACACACACCAGGCGAACATGATACATGCTGTAGTTCAGAGCCCCCATGGAGCTACTCTGATATAGCCCCCCTCCCAAATACAGTCCTGGACGGTCATTAGAAAATGGGGTGGTGTTCCCCTTAGAGTGGGGAGGCAGAACGATGTTCTCAGCAATGTCGGGTGATGCAGGGACATCAGAGGCACGGCAGGATGGCAGAGCCACAGCGACGTTGCAGAGACGCGTCATTTGACGCATCGGCATCGGTGGTACAGCAGGAAGACGGGGTGACACCCCCAGAGCGTTGGATAAAGCAGCAGAATCTGCCGTGGTGCAAAGAGATGGCGATATCCACCAGCCACAATACTGTCCTCAGCGCGGACAGATGGGTTGATGGGTAGGCAAATAGCTCCTCACTAAATTCAGGGACTGAGGTGGGATTGGCACAAAAAGACTTCTTCTATTCTTTTGGCTTGTACATTAATGACATAACTCTAATAGCTTCACCAGACACACTGCCATCCCTGAGATTTGGGTTAGTCTCATTGTTTCATGATAACATACTACTGCATAAAGTTCATGTGCAAATTTGTCCAAACAGTGCAGGACAGTACAAGTAGCACCAAAAAGTTCCAGTGTAGTGCTAACCAGTACAGAGTGCTAATTGAAATATTGATATATTCGAAAGAAAATATAATAAAATGACAAAATGCCAGATCTGCCATGGTGCAATGGCAGTAAACATATTTACACATCCATCCAACCATCCATCCATTTAGGAACCTCTGTAATCCAGCTGGATGGCCAGTAGTGAACACCATTGTATTTATTCCCATTTTACCATCCGGGTAGGGCGTCCAGTCAACATTCATACGTTACAGACTGTTATCCTAATATGCATGTCTTTGGAATGTGGGAGGAAACCGGAGTGCCCGGAGGAAACCCACCAAACACACAGAGGAACATGCAAACTCCATGCACACAGAGGCGGGAATCGAACCTGGACCCTGGAGATGCAAAGTGACAGTGCTAACCACTACACCACCATGCTGCCCAGACTACATATTATCATATTATATTATCATATTATACTGATTACCAGGATTACCCTGAGAAATCCCACCAAGGACAAGGGGAATCGAACATAACCAATAAGCCACTATACCACCATATACACACATACATACTGTACATACAAACACACACTTCAATTGTCAATATCAAAGAATGTACTGTATATCATTGTACCAAAGAGTGTAAAAAAAAGGGTACACATCTAACAGATTATTTTTTCAAATAAACATTCTGTTGACAAATGGACAGAAAGATCAGAATTACACCATCTGGTCTATTTCCAATTTTAAACCGTGCAGTTTCTGTGAACCTTTACCTACTGTAGCCTCAGATTCCTGTTCTTGGCTGATAACAGTAGACGTGTGGTGTTCCTCTGTTCGCCGCAAAGTTTAGCGTGCACTGAGACGTGTTTTGGGATGATTTTATACTCAGCGCAGTTGTAAAAAATATTTCAGTTACTGTGCATTCCTGTCAGCTCAAACCACCTGCAGGAGTCTGACCATTCTGTCCTATCTAAAAAATATATATATATCCCCAGAGAACAGCAATTTCTAAAATACTTAGACCAGTCTGTCTGACATCTATAACCAAGCCACAGTCCAAGGCATCTGAAATCTTTCTTTTTTTTTCTTAAGCTTTTATGCATTGTGTTGTTGCCATGTAATTGGCTGATTAGATAATCAAGCTGGTATATAGGTGTTCATAATAACGTGGCAAGTTCTGGAATATATATACATATATATATATTCTGTCACTAATGACTGAAAAATAGAGCTTTTCCAAGTTAGCAATTTCTTCTCAGTTTCAGGGCTTCCTAAAAGAGCTAAGAGAATTTATTTACCTCCACAGCAGACTGTAGTGAATCCCAGTTTAATGAAATCTCTCTTTATTATGAGTCACTCTCACATGGGGCTTATAGTATGTCTCATGCACAAAATCATAGAAAGGACAAGTAAAAATGTACAAGTGGTAGAGGGCAAGTCAAACCTCTGTAAATGTACTATTAGGAAAGGAAAGAGGTGAGTTTTACCTCTACAAGTAGTACATGTTTAATAGCGCTGAACAAAATGGAAGTTTTACCTTGGCAGCAGGCTCACTAGTTATGCATCCATAATCATAGCTTGGACCAGAACCGAAGGATTTCAGTCCAGGACTCCACGCACTGGCATCAAGATTTAATGAGTTTGCGATTTATGTTGAGTCTATTTGCCTTCGCTCTTACACCTTCAGGTCAGTTCTTCAGTTTCAAACAGAGAAACACTGTATTGCAAGCGGCCCTGATTCATCTGAAAAGAGAAAAAAAAATCTGATTTAGACTTTTCACAAATGTGTACCTGGGCTGATTAGTCCTATTTTCTGAAAGAAAAAAAAAATATGACTGTTGTGACAAGCATCACGAGCCTTTCACATATACTCAGTGGGTCCTTGTCACATGTTCAATATTTCACAGAGTGTGTTGTTTATGAGGCACTCACAGCAGCTTTTGACTTGTTTTCCGAGTCGGTCTCTCACTGATCACAGACGTCTTTTTTCCCCCTCACTGATGACTTGAGTGCTTTTGAGAATATCACTTATCTGAGCCATAAGAGTGCCGAGGCACAGAGAACATCAAAATGGCTGCCTTGGATGACAGCCCCAAAGTGAAACGATTAGCGAGGTCTTTTATGGTTACACCTTTTTTTTTTTTTTTTTGCCAAATGTATGTCTTAAATAATAACAGTAGCTAGCATTTTGCAATGAATGGAAAAAGTTCCTTTATTCTCTACTACATTAAGGTAACACAGTAAGGTTGTAAAGTTAAAGATGGTTACATGTTTTTTTTTCCACATACTATTTTTCTGTTATTTTTCCCTCCATATCTGCAGTCTGGGGTTAGACAATGAGCGAGTGATGTAAAAACACAGCCTGGCAGATTCAGTAATGCAGTCAATGGTATAAGCCCTGCTCCAATTTCAAAACCGTTTATCTGAGCTGAATCGAAATGGGAAATTGCTCCCAGTTTTCTTCATAAGCACTTTGCCTAGGATGTGTTCATCTCTGCACAGACACTCTATTCACTAATATATTTGTTCCATCCATCCACCTAGGAACCTGTGTAGTCCAACTAGGGACCATAAAGGCCAATGGTGACCATTGTGTTTTTTCCCATTTTTTAGGGTAAACCCTCCTAGGGTGGTAGGACATCTGATCAACATTCGCTCATACATTATGGGAAATTTTGGAACACCAATTAGCCTAAACTGCATGTCTTAAATTTTAATTTTAACACATCTCCTGTTATACTGAACTTCCAGTCTTACACATTATTATGCTGATCAATCTCTGCTATCCGTTATCACCCAGATGGGGATGGGTTCCCTGTTGAGTCTGGTTCCTCTCAAGGTTTCTTCCTATTACCATCCCAGGGAGTTTTTCCTTGCCACCGTCGCCCTCGGCTTGCTCATCAGGGACAATCTTATCATTTTGATTCATACACATTGCATACAAACTTACTTCTTTTGATTGTGTAAAGCTGATTTGCGACAATGTCAATTGTTAAAAGCGCTATATAAATAAATTGACTTGACTTGACTTTTCACTATGAGAAACCGGAGTACCCTGAGGAAACCCATCAAGCACGGGGAGAACATGCAAGCTCCTGTACTTAGACCCTGAGGTAGGAATAGAACCTGGACCATAGAGGTGCAAGGCAACAGTGCTAACCAATAAGCCATATACACTTGTTGGCCAACTTAATAGGAATACCTGTATATCACTCACTCACTCATCTATACTGCTTAATCCTGTATTCACGGCCGTGGGGGGCCTGGAGCCTATCCCAGGAGACTTCGGGCACAAGGCGGGGTACACCCTGGACACAGACCTACACACACCCACACACTCATTCACACATTATGGCCAATTTGTGACAACAGCTAACATTAGAACAACTCCATGCACACAGAGACGGGAATTAAACCTGCCCGCGAAACGAACCCGGACCCTGGAGGTGCACTGTAAGGCGACAGTGCTAACCACTACACCACCTGTATATCTGCTTAGCCAATTAGCCAATCAATCAATAATGTGGCAGCAGTTTAATGTATAATATCATGCAGAGAGCCTCAATTCATCTTCACATCAAATATGATATCATGTGACATCAGTGATTTTGGCATCAGTGTTAACGCCAGATAGGCTGGGGTGAATCATCTAATAAGCAGCAGGTCTACTTGGTAAGAGGGCTACTTGCAGCTCACCAGCCTCAATATGTTGTATATGGAGATGCTTTTCTGCTCAACATGGTCGTAAAGAATGATAGTCTGCCCATTCTCCTCCAAACACTCCCATCAATAACTTTCCACACTCAGATCAGTTGTTCATGGAATGTTTCCACCCAGCCCATCTCACAGACACGCGTAAAAGTAGGCCAGTAGAGTGTATAAAGTCAGTCAGTGGTATAAAGTAAATACTGCATAGTGCTGAAATATTCAGTAATATTCCTGGAATGAGGGGAGACCAGCTACCTGCGTAAACCCACATTCAAAACCAGTCAATGTAGCATGTTTTCAGCAATGTTATGTCATCATAAACAAAACCTGTCTCCTTATTAACTGCTTTTAAAGTTATTCTGAATTGTATCTGAAATGTACATGTTGTGTTTTGAAGACAGGTTAATGACTCCCCTCACTCTTTTGTTCATGGCTAACACGAGCAACAAAGCTAAGTAGGTTCTAACACAAGGCTGAATCCCAAATCTCTCCCAAACCCCTGAACAAGGGCACTAAATATGTGACATAAGGGATTATACACTCTTCATAGCTCAATAGCTTTCTATTTTATTCTATCTGTGATTCAGTCCTGGAACTGCTATTTAGCTGAGGTTATTCTAAAGTGGAATAAGAGAAACCTATGAGTTTTACAGGGCTGTGCATTACCTCCATGTTTATTCTTCTCACCATTTGGTTAAATAATGTCGGTAACATTAATCACGGCTCTACAGCCAATCAGGAGTGTCTGACAGCGCTGTCCTCCAACTGTGTTACTCCGCCCCCTACAGTGCGTGAGCCAGCATTTAGAAAAGACTCGGTCGGCTGGCGTCACGTGGTCCGGAGGAAACACGTGATAGTCTTCGGCCCAACCGACTGAGTGGTAGTAGTAGCCTTAATGTGGAGCCCCCTAGTGACGGGGAGGAATTGGAGAGGACTAAATTAGGGAGAAAATCGAAGAAAAATCCAGAAAAAAAAACCCTACAGTACTTTTAACCTTACTCACGCCAACAACCATGCCAAAGTTAAAGTCTCAAATTCTTCCACTCCTATATTTGATGCAAACTTTAGCCGAAGCTTATCTGCATGACTTTATATATTTATGCCTGGCTGGTTGGATAATTGCATAAAGTAGCAGGTGTACAGGTGTTCCTAATAAAATTGTTGGGGAGTTTATATACCTCAAGGTTAATACACTGGAACGTTTTTACAACATTTGAATATAATGACAAGCCATTATGTCTGAGGAGTGTATGAACAAAACAAAGCCTCATAACAAAAAATATTGCGGCTTTTTGTGGACTTGTAAAATCTTGGTACACTGCTTCTTACTTTGGCACGTTCTTGCTTTTACCTCGTAAGCAAACTTAAAATTCAGATGTGAAAAAATTGTGCAGACCTTAGTGAAAGGTGCAGTTCTTGATCAGAGTGAAGCTGTCCAAAAAGTGTGTGGGGTATACATTTCTTTCTTTCTTTCTTTCTTTCTTTCTTTCTTTCTTTCTTTCTTTCTTTCTTTTTCGCATACTTCAGGAAAATGTGCTTCCTCCAGTACCTTTGTGTTTAAGGTTGGTTACTGTGGAAATGGCATGTAAATCATCACAACCAAGGGTACAATAGGGTGTGATGTGAGAAGCGGGTGCCTGGTGTCCCTGGTCTCCTGAGAACACGATCTGATGTGATCATCACAGGAGGATTAGCTAACTATTCCGCTGAGACCTAACAAGCAAAGTGAGCAGCCAATTAAAACATGAATGAGCAGACTCTGTCACTTCTACACAAAATAGGGTGGGTGGGATGATAGTGGGGGCATAAAGGCAGGGGTGAGATGTGAGGATTCACATTTTGAATGTGTATCGGCTCTATTTTTCTCCGTTGTGTTTTCATCGCTTTTGTTTTATTTGTGTCTTGAACGACTTTGAAGCTCTAAGGAGCGAGAACCTCGTGCCTAATTTGCAGTTTTGCGCAGGCACGCGAGAGGTTATGACATGAGACGCTAAACGTGATTAGCAAATCACTTCTTCTTAATGTTTATTCATTTGCTTATCTATTTGCTGCCCATAGCCTGGCTGGTTGGCAAGACTTCGCTATGTATGAATCTCGCTGTCCCTTCTTCAAGGCTAGTCGCCTTAACGTGGCCAATTCTCATTATGTGCTGACATGACGCTTTGCATTTTTTCACAGCACTGACGCTAACATGCTAATGAGGAACTGAACACCACAGTTGAGTCTGAATCAGTTCCTTGCATACCATGTATTCTCAGTGGACGATCATATTAAGTGGATCATTTACTACATTAAGACCCGTACAACACCAGTGTACCACCAATACAGTACCACTGCAAAATAGTAACATGATGCACAGTGATTTTTTTTTTAAGCTTGAACTTGATTTTAACATATACTAGTAGAGTTTAATTATAACTGCATAATAAAAACTACAGTTCATACGTAATTATAATTAAACAATACTAGCATATTTTTAAATCAATTTCAAGCTGGAAAAAAAAAATACTGTACACCTTGGACAGGGTACCAATCCACCGCATGGCATACATGCATTCTCATTCACACACTATGGGCGATTTGGGAACACCAATTAGCCTGAGCTGCATGTCTTTGGACTGTGGGAGGAAACCTGGAAGCACAGGGAGAACATGCAAACCCCGTGCATACAGACTGAAGGCAGGAATAGAACTCGGTCCCTGAAGGCGCAAGGCGACAGTGCTAACTACTAAGTCACTGTGTGTCACCAGACAGCACTCAACTCTTCTTTATTTTTATGGTTTACTTTCCATGTACAGGTTGGGTGAAAAGTTGTCCTGTACACCTCCTCCTTTGCGTAGCCCCACATTAAATATTGTCTAGTTAATTTTTAAATCTGTATTTAACAAATAACTTTCACACTTTTATATGTCCTGTGGTTGTTTTGCTACACATGGGGGGTTTAAGGAGTCCCTGTTATTCAAGCTTGTGTGAAAATAGTTCCCCTAATTAGCTGTTGTCTTCAGCATTGTTACTTTCTTCAAAGTTGTTAGTTCTCCAGGATCGATCAGTTAGCACAGCCCCACGTCTTCGCAAAAGGTTGAGAGGCTTCTCAAGGATGCTGTCACTGGCCTTAAACAGCCAGTATGGTCTGCACTTAAATCAAATAAAATTTTTTAAAAAATCTACAAAAGCACTCCAGCTAATATTTCATTTAAATTCTACTAATATGGTCTTAACTGAATGGCACTCAACAGAGTAGTGAATAAACCGCGTTCTTAAGTTTTATCTGTCGAATTCCACTCAGCATCAGAAACCTATGCTTCTCAGGATCTGTCATCTTCACAAGCCTCAGTGACTATTAAGATTAATAGTGTTCATTCAGTGCAAAGCGCTTCATGTATTTATAGCATAACCTTCTGAGCCGCAGGAGCTCCTAAATGCATGTTTTGTCAACTTAATCCTACCCCCTTTCGTTTTTTTTTTTTTTAATTTTTTTTATTCATGGTCAAAGTAGAGCTCTCTGTTCACACATTTTCATCACTCTGTTCCCTACCATATTGTAATGAAGCCAATGTGTCATGTCTGTACCTTTATCACATGTGGAGCACCTCACAATCCATGCGTGTATGAGTCAATTATTGAACAGTGAGAATGAGAATAGGCTGAAGGTTAATAGTATTAATGAGAGAGGAGGTGTCCTTCTGTGCAGAGTTGGTTGCTCTAGTAATGTCACAGCAGAGCATGCGGGGGTAGATGGGAGGGGTACACTTAATGTCATTAACCTTTTTACTTTCTTCAAGCAACAACCTGCGATCATTATATAAACCATTATATATGTCTAAACAAAGAGGTTTTCATTTCAATAATTAATAATATTAATGAATTCATTAATACCCACTTATGAAAAAACGTAAAAACTTATGCTTATAGAGACTCAGACTTATTGAAGGTCATTCTGAAATCCTGACATGCATTAATGAAATCGCAAACTACATTCTGTGTGCGTGAACAGGCAGTATTTAAAACATGAACAGACTGTGTATCCAGGTCCAAAGAACGAGCCAAGACAGTATCAACTGAAATATGAGGCTGGCAAAACCTACAGTAGTACATACTGTACTAGAGAGTCATAAGATAACCCAAAACTGTTTGGCAGACTATAATTCTGGTCAATTCTTACTCTTAACATGCATGGAGGAACACATTATCTCTGGAAGGGAATTCATATCTCATGCCTGGAAAGCAATAACGTTAACATCAATGTCAGTCTCTCATCTGGTTACCGTACTCAAGCAAAAAAAAAAAAAGAAAGAAAGAAAAAAAAGAAAAAAGTAGAACATCTGAATCAAGAATTTGGAAGATTCCTCGGATCCTATTGCTACAATAACTCGCATGACCTCCCGTGGTCAGATGTGCAGATATGGGTTTTGACATTCCGCTCAAACCATTTTATAACAGTGGATGTCTGCATGACAAGGTGGTGGTAATTCAGATAGGAGATGACAGGTGTCTTGTGAACTGGAATAATGGTGGGCCTCATGATGCACAAAGGAACGACTTGACAGACTTAGGGACAGTAGTCACCTCTGTGACTACTCTTGCCGCAGACTTGCAGCATCCGCTCATGTAGTGTGAGCAGTCCAGCAACTTACAAAAAGCCTGTATTTTCATGTATGTTTGATATTCACAGAGATTATTTGTATATTGTGAATATATATATATATAGCCCTTCTGCTGCTAGTAGTAAGAGCGGCACCAATAAACAACCAATGGGAGTCCAAGAGGAAACTGAATTCCTCTTCTATCCAGCAGATCCCTTAATTTAGTTTACCATTCATAGATATTCGGGAGGGCAAAAGGCAAACTGTAAGCACAATAATAATGCTTCTACTGTATATTAAATCATTCGTCATACCCAGATGGTTGTAAAGAACAGTAAAAAATGAAAACAATCATGCCATGATTTCTGGTGGTGCAGAAGCGAACAGAACACCATCATTCCACAACCATCATGTCCCCAACATTTTTCTCTTATTTTTCTTTTTTTTTTCCCCTACATGTAGTATGTGGATGATTTCACTTATATAATGGCCACTAAAATTGATGACTGCAATTGATTAAAGATTTGGACTGATCTGCAATAGAACACCAGATTTGTAGATAAAAAGCTTGATTTGGAGATCCAGATCCCAGTAAAACGTCTTCCAAACGACTTCCAGACTTCCAGACTAACCTCTACTATATTGTATAGTATACCTCTACTAAAGTATTTGCTCGCCTGCCTTCACATGCATATGAACTTGCATAACATCCAGTTCTTAATCCAGAGGGTTTAATATGATAGTGGCCCACTCTTTGCAGCTATAACAGCATCAACTCTTCTGTGAAGGCTTTCCACAAGGTTTAGGAGTGTGCTTATGGGAATTCTTAACCATTCTTCGAGAAGCCCATTTGTGAGGTCAGACACACATGTTGGGTGAGAATGCCTGGCTCACTGACTCTGCTCTAATACATATTAAAGATGTTCTATCGTTTGCAGGCCAGTCAAGTTCTTCCACACCAAACTCGCTCACCCAGACATTTTGGACAGTTTCATGCTCCCAAATTTGTGGGAACAGTTTGGGGACGGCCCCTTCCTGTTCCAACACAAACCAAGGTTCATAAAGACATGGATGAGCAAGTTTGGTGTGGAAGAACTTGACTGGCCTGCACAGAATCCTGGCCTAAATTCCATAAACAAACTTCTAAAACTTGTGGAAAACCTTCTCAGAAGAGTTGAAGATGTATATAGCTTGGTAGACCTGCAAAGGGTGGGTCAACATCATATCAGTTAAGAATTGGATGTTTATATGCATGTGAAGGCCTGGGTCAAATACTTTGAATACTTTTGGCAATATTGTGTATGTTGTAAATCCTGTCAGTGTCATGCCATGTCATACTGTCATTGGGTACCAATGTGTAGCCATCTCTCTTTGAGTGCAAAAACACAAACATTTTTTCTCCCTGACTTCATCAATTCCATTGCCCAGTGTTTTGTGAAGAATTCCAGCCAAATTGACCACCCATCCTTTTCCATCCCATTTTACCCTGACAACAATGTTGATAAACAGTGTAGCTCAAGTATGTAAGGGCAGTAGTTGGTATTTCAATGACTTGAGTATTTAGTGATGAATGAATGTAAAGAATTGTTTATCGCTCGTACTGTTTTAACCACAAGGTGATACAGACATATACCAATCACTCTAATCCTCCATTTGGATGAACCTACCTTTACTTTGAATGGCAGACATGGGTCAGATGGCAGATAATAAGAGCAGTGTTGTAGCATTCTTTGACAGTTTCAAGTCTCATGCTGAGTCATTAAATTTTACGTATTTGGACTTGCACTTGGTTGGTCATGTGAGATGGTTGGTCACGTAACTGAAGCCTTGGGTTAAACTCCAGTAAAACTGAAACCCTTGAGAACCTCAATGTGAAAAAAAAATCTAAACTCTTGTTTAACAAAGACATTGGAGAGATGTGAAAGGACCAGCCATTTAGGTTCTTGTGTTCTATGGAGGACAATATGGAGATGTCATTGATGTAAACTGTCAGAATATAGTACACTAGGCACTCCATTGCCAGATATTCCTAGTACTAGGACATTTGCCGAGATCTGGATTAAATCATATTCGTATATATGAGTTTTGTGAAGGAACGTGTACCAGATACCTGTCCTAGTGCTGATGGACTAATAGTAATGTAATAATAGCTAACAATGCAAAGGTCCTTGTAATCATTTAAGAATCATTCAACCCTTTTCTCTTGTTTCTTCTCCAAATCCTCCTTCACACAGGTTTTAGAAAATGAGAATAAGTAGACATGACTACAGTATATAGTGGTGATATTGCTGGTAGACAGTCTATTGGACAATCCAGTGGATGATAAAATGATTGAGAACTCACTGGCTTTAACTTTGCTAAAAACTACAAATTGCTTAGAGTACGGTGATCTGAACCTTCTTATTTATTTTAGACCCACATGTTTAGGTTGTCCTGAAGTGTGATTAGATTCAGCTACTTACAGTATATTTTGTGCTCCATGCTCCATTTTGTGCTCCATTTGTCCATCAATTCTCCATCACTCCAGGAGATAAAAGGGATGTGAACAGAAAACCAGGTGATGCCTAGTACCATGTGAAGATGAGACATGGACATGGTAATGAAGTAGGAAATGTACTCAGTATGTGGGAGCCCTGAGCGAATGATTAGCAGGATGGGGACTGCATTACTCTTCCTTTTCCCAGGAGGTTTCCATCAAGATAACGCATGGTAGGAGGCAACGTCTTTTTGTAACAACTCAGATTGAGATTGACGATCAATGTGACATATAAAGCGTTGTGTTTTGACATATATAAAACCATGCACTGGAGATACAGAAGTTTTTTTTTTTTTTATGAGTTTGGTGAAGTATAGACTTTATTCAAAAAACTTAACATGGCTAAACATTAAAGCTAACTGAGATTTCAAGCTTAGCATTTGCTTTGGTTTCTATTAGCACTGCTTAGCTCATAAAAAAAATCTGGGCCTTTTTTTTTTTTTTTTTTTGGTAGCGTCAGATGTATTATAGACACGGACTTCAGAAACCAGTGCTTTTGATCAACTGGTAACTTGGTACTAGTTAGAATTAAAAACAAATTCCAGTTTTATATTCAGGGCTGTTATATAGCCAGCAAGATAAAATAGAAGCCTTCTCTTTTCTATCATATGTTGTGTACAAAATGTTTCGCTAATTGGATGTGGATTTTGACAGGGAATTTACTGGATGGCTGCTCATTTTGCACTGACGGTTCTGTCTGAAATCACAAATGATTATTGATTGGTATTCAGATGAGCGCTGAGGTGGGAAAAAAAAATGCACCTTGCAAGATATGGCGTTTTATGTGAAATAGATAGTCAAGGGAGAGAGAAGACATATGACACCTCGAAAACCTCTCATTTTACAGCAAGAGTCTTTTCATGGTATATTCACTACCCTATATTCGTACATACAACAGAATTCAATTAAAGGGTTGCATTTATGAAAGTGAAATATTAATGATACATTACCAAGAGATATGGTTCACTTGGTGAATCTTATAGATTGTTTCACAGCGTACATGGACCTTAAGACTTAGGGTATATGCTAAAAAAATTTTCAATCGTATATAAAAAGGACCTTTTATGTCGCCCATATGCAGAGGGTTCCATTGCAAAGTTCAATTTTACTGTCAACTGACATTCTGCACTGCAATCAAGGATTGTCTGTAAGAGATTAAAAGATATTTTCCTCTTCAGGCGGAGTAAATTGGTTTTGGATTAAGGCTGATTGATTGCCGTGGAGGTAGGTATACAGCAGTCGAAATGCTCAGTTCTGAGCGCACAAGTAATTTCAGCCAAACTACTCAAGGAAAGCATGCTGCATAGAATCGATTGATATTTTGTAGCAGTTGCCAGTATCACATTGCGTTGCTTAAGGTTATCATTAAAGGCTGAAAGTGATAATATTCAAGGTTCATCTTCTTGCTGGTTTCGAGCAAATGTGCTGCAAATGCGCTATTTGTTTCTCCGTACGCGTAGGGCGCCCTTTATTGACGCTAGAAGTCTATTGTGATAGACGATGTATTGGAAACGTGAATAATGCTAAGCGCTAAAACTTTGGTTCAACCCAAAGGATAACATTTACATCAGACATTCGTTTTACTCACAAATGCCCCAAATCTTAGAGTTTAGAGTTTAATATCTAAAACATCTCGACACTCGTTATACAGTATACTGTAGCGTTAGTATGGTTTTATGAATCCTGTAAAACAACCTTGTGTACATGCACATGCTGACATTTTCTTACAAGGTCGTGCAGTCGCTATAATGCAGCATTTGCAATAAATAGTCATCATACAGCATTCGCTGACCAGTGCAGGTTCTGAATGAAACCCTGGTGATTATCCAAGGTTAATAAAAGCATTCTAGTTCTGCTCTCGACAAATACCAACAATGTCATGTGGAACAGGACTCGGCTTAGGACTGTGGTGAAAGGTGCTCACTACACTGGCGCCATTGCAAGGGGTGAAAAAATTGTATAACTTGCATATAATGTGGAGAAAGAGCATGGACACATGGAGACCAGTCCATTTATAGGTCAGGGTCAAGACATCATCAGCAAGCTGGAACTCAAACAGGAATAATTACTCCTAGCATTATTTTGATTAACACTGCAGGAAAGGTCCAGCAATACTATGGGTACCTCTCTGGGCGCAGATGCCACTCTAATAGATATGGACACCATCACAACCTATTGCCATCCTGATAATCAATATAATATGTTCCCTGGGTGGCACGGTAGTGTAGTGGTTAGCACTGTCGCCTTGCACCGCCAGGAGTGATGGAGTGTGCATGGAGTTTGCATGTTCTCCCCACATTTGGTGGGTTTTCTCCGCATACTCCAGTTTCCTCCCACAGTCCAAAGACATGCAGATTAGGCTAATTTGCCTGTAGTGTGTGAGTGTGTGTACAGTATGTGTGTCCTGGAATCAATTGGCACCCTGTCCGGTGTGTACCCCGCCTCGTGCTCTAGACTCCAGGCCCCCCACTACCCTGTATACAGGATTAAGCGGTATAGATGATGTGTTGTCTCAGTGGAGCATGTGGCAACTTCTGCGAACTTGGCAATAATCAGGTCACTGCTCTAATTTCTGCAGGAGAGTAGCTAATATATTGCCTGTGTGTGCACAACATAATGCATCACCTGGCTGTAGTACATCATCTGGGGAAAAAACAAAGGACATGAGAGTCAAACACAGTGCTGTCGATATAGTCGATTTGGAGACAGCGAGCACATACAGTACGTAGGTGATGTACATCAGGGATCTTCAACTCCAGTCCTGTTGGGCCAGTATCCAACACAGTTTGGTGTTGTTGTTTTTTTGCTCAAACACAGCCAATTCAATTAATCTGTTAATTACTACATTCAGCAGGTATGTTTAGGTGTTGGTTAATTACTAGCTGTGGCGCTTCAGGACTGGAGTTAAAGCCCCCTGCTGTGCATGCTCACCTTCCAAAGATTTCAAAATTGACTGTATGAGCCGAGGTCACGTATTTGTGGCAAAGCACTCCGTATAACATACTTCATAGTGGGTGATCGTCCTAGTGTGTTTTTTCAAACTATATAAGTTTCAAATTAAAGCTTATATAAGTTTTAATAAGCCTACACTTTACAGAGACATAGCCTCAGTGCTGGCACAATTTAATAAGAGTTTGATCAGTGCTGAAGGAAATCTCTTATGTGGGTCAGTGATAAAACCCAATACGATGTGTTGAGCTTAATCAGTTTCAGAATGGGCAATGATCTTCAAAGAAAAAAACAAATATTTTATCAGTGTTTCAATTTAAGGAGGCACTGTATATGACTTTTTATTTTATGGTAACAGTGTAGGTTGGGGCGACATGGTGGCTTAGTGGTTAGCACCTGTCGCCTTGCACCTCCAGGGTCCGGGTTCGATTCCCGCCTTAGGTCTTTGTGCGTGGAGTTTGCATGTTCTCCCCGTGCTTGGTTGGTTTCCTCCCACAGTCCAAAGACATGCAGATTAGGTTAACTGGTGTTCACAAGTTGCCTGCAGTGTATGAGTGTGCCCTGCCATGGATTGGGACCCTGTCCAGGGTGTACCCTGCCTCATGCCCTAAGGCTCCTGGAATAGGCTTTAGGCCCCCCGTGTCCCTGTATACAGAATAAAGCGGTATAGACAATGAGTGAGTAAGTGTAGGTTGGTAAGATTAGATATAGGATGCTTAATATGCCAAATATAACAAAATCATTTTACACTGAAAGATATGGTAAATGTCAGATATGTTTAAGCATGGACCATGCCAAATTATGATTAGCTAGGCTAAACAGTATTTTGTAACTTTTCCCAAATTTTGCCATATCCTTGTTTGCTTGCCTACTTGCCCAAAGGTATACACAAACACAATTTTTTCACTGCCTCATTCTGCCTAGAGATTCTCACACTTGGACTAGCCTTTGCTTGTTTTGAACAAATGAATTGCCAGTTGAATTAAGTAATCTCCATCGATTCCTCCTGGTGTAATAGCGGGACCCAATTTCCTGTGCTCTGGATATTTTTTAAATCCAAAGGGCTCCCTTTAGGCCCATTACTAAAGGTGATCCTTCAGACTTTGTCAAAGACAGTCTCCGTAACTCACAGTAGTCTCCTTTCTGCCAAAAGCTAAATTTGGTCAGCGGGGTGGAAAGTGAGAGAGCAAGAGAGAGAGAGAGAGAGAGAGAGAGAGAGAGAGAGAGAGAGAGAGAGGAAGAAAGAAAAGCAAACTGTGAGAGAAGGATGGCATTAAAAGCTATGCATCCCTTGCCCCTACTTGAGGGTCACCTACCTGAAGCAATTATCAAATGTCCCTCTGAGGAAAGGCTCTGCTGATCATTAGAGCAAAGTCACACTTGTCCCCCTGAGACTTCGGGTGGTGGGGGTGGTGTTGGGGGTTGAGTCAGGAAGAACGAATACTATGTGTAGACTATGTGTTGGGGTAGAGTTCATTTGTGGAAGCCTTCGTTTGCAGATATTTAAAGTACAACATATGTTATGACTGGAACACAGGCCAGGCTCCTGTGGCTTTTTTTTTTTAAATGCCAGTGAGCCTCAGCAGAGGGCCTCAGTCAGCAGGAGAGGGATATAAATCAACACAATAAAACAACACATGGCATCACACCTGGAAACTAACACCCAGAGTCTCTTGGCAAGTGAAATAGCATGCATGCACCTCACTCTTCTAACTAGACAGTCTCTGCATAGGCACGTTTAGGTCTAAGTTAAATAAATGCTAAAAAAAACAACAAAAAAACAAACATTTTTTTAACAACCTACTCAATCTATGGCAGGAGACATCTTTCGGTAAAAAGGCAAAACATTTTGGTGGACTGAACAGAGCCCTTAATGCAGCAGAGAAAGTCTATGTAAGTCCTGTTTTTAAAACATGAGTAGAAAATCTTCTTTTACGGTTTGTCCAATCACATACAGGGTTAGAGACATTAGCCGCATCAGAAAGGCTTTCAATTCATCATTGACTCTCTGATTCATCTGATTAGTGACGTGATTATGCTTGTCCTAAGATAAATGAAAAAAGTTTGAATAAAGTTGACATTGTGCTTTGCTCCAGGTGGCACCACACCTTTCAGTGTTGATTATTTTCCTCTGACAGCGTGCCATGTCACATTTTGTCCCTTGCTTGTAAATTAAACTGAAACTCTAGAGATGGAACAGCATTTCAGAGTAATAGAGTTGTGTTTTTGCATTAAATAATGATTATTCATGATAAATTATTTTAGCAGAACATTGCAATCTAAAAGCAAACATTACTACCTCCCCTTCTAACGCCACAACGCTATCGCAAAAACCTTAACAAAAGTAATTGGGATAGTTTTTACTGTATTGCCTTAGCATTTAAAAACTAAGCAACATCTTTAGTAAAACATTCTTATGTTTCTGTGACCTTTTGTTAGTATGTAATGATTGGAGTTTTGAGTTTTCTTCCTACGGTTAATATTTTATCTATGTTTATTTGTGAAATTCAGCAATTGCCCTTAGGCTTCCATTATAAATATCTTTCTGGTAAACTGGTAGAAATTCTTCTCCATTATATGTATACATACACTACATGCTAGGAATATACTCGGAATATTCCTTTGACAGGTATGTTATACTGTGTGTGTGTGTGTATGTCGAGTGCTTTAAACTTGGACGTAATTAAAGTCAATTTGTGTTGCTGTTCTTGAATCTCGCCGTTTTGCATTCGACAAACAGATGTTAAGATGTATGGTTTGCTGTTTTTGAATGTTGACTGCTTACAGTCAGATATGTTGTGTGTATGTGTGCGTTTGTGTGTGTGTGTGTGTGTGTGTGTGTGTGTGTCAGATTTGAAATGCAAAAATTGCACACAAACCTGTGCTCCAGGAAAAAAAAAAAAAAAAAAAACCTGCCTGGTTATGATTGGCATCAAGTGCATCTGCAGTGCTTCTATGTGACGAAGCTGTCTCGCCTTTTAAGTGAAAAAAGTGTAACATTGCAATTCCCTTAAGTGCTCCAGGTTTTAGCATGCTGCTAATTAGACGGGTAATGCGAGAGGCTCTGATTGGCATTTTAAACACTCCGCCATCACTTCACACCGTTCACACCACCCGCCTCTCTTTTTGCATCCACCCTCAAAGTTGCCATCAGAGGAATCATTAAAAGATGAAATGACATTACAAAAAAAAAAGACCCTCCCCTGACAGAAGTTATCATTACCACCTTTAATCAAAAGTAAAACTCTCTCTCTCTCTCTCTCTCTCTCTCTCTGCTTCCTCTTGGCCTCCTTTCATCCCTTTCTGTCTTTTCTGTAGGCCTACATCTCATGCATCATCCTTCGTGCTTTCCCAGGGTTTTTCAGAGGGGAGAAGAGAGTGAGTGAAAGAGAAAGAAAGCGGGAGAAAAACGAGAGATGTAGGGAGACAGGGAGAAAAAGAAGACTAAGCTCTGTCAATTGGAGTGAGTGCACTACTAAGTTTGGCTTCACTACAAAGGTTAGCAGATCTGACTGTCAATACTGTCAGAGGAATGGAGTCTTTGGGAGGGGAGGCAGTGGGAGGAGGAGGATACACGGAGGTGAGGAGGAGGAGGAGGAGGTGGTGGTGGTGGTGGTGGTGATGCGGGTGGAAGGCAGGAGGGTTTGCTTTGAGAGAAAGAGATACTTTGATATTTCGGAATGTTAGAAGGGTGAATACGGAGAGCTGGAGGTTGGGGATCTAATTACCGGGCCATAATTGGGGGCTGGGGAATAGGCCGCCGTCCTCTCAACTCGCTGCAGATCAATTATGTTAAGAGAACATCTGTAAGTAGAGCTTAATGAGGTCCATTAGAGCAACATGCGCTGCCTCTCCCTAACCGGGCTTGTCAGCTCCTTGGATGAGCCGGAGAGCGCTGCTAACTGGGGACCTGCTGGAGGTGCTTAAATAGGAGAGGAGGGGAGGGAGCGAGGGAAGAAAGAAGGCAGAGAAAGGAAGCGCGCTCAGGTCGGTTGCTGCCAGCGGAAGATACGAGCCTGTTCGCGAATGGAGCTGGACGAAGGGGGGCTTTGAGGTCGAGAGGGATCCAGAGAGCGAGCCGCGGCAAGCGAGGAGTTTGATCCGAAGCGCACGAGCTCGTCACACGCACGCGGCAACTTTCCCTCGGTACGGTACGCTTTCCGAAAGGCGCGCGGACGCACGAGCAGTAACGCTCATTGTCTATCTGTCTATATAACGTGTGCATATGCATAATCTCTGCGTCTCTGGGGGTGTTCGAAATGCTACATTTGTTATATATATATATATAGAGAGAGAGAGGGAGATATGTATATATATATGTATATTGTTTTACATTTGAGAAATATCGCGAGTGTGCAGCATCGTCTAGTGCTTTAAGGAGCAGGGGATCCCGTGGAAATGCATGATACTGAGAGAAAGAAGGCTTGTGCTCTCAAACATTTCTGCTTGCTCCGGAAATGCCTCTGCTCACTCTTTCGAGAAAAAAAAAAAAAGACTTACACCGCACTCGTTAAGCACTGAGTTTTCGTGTCGTTTGGTTTCAGCAGGGATCCTCGCACTTTGCGTCCTTTTGCATCGAGTGTTGTGGAGTGGATGGAGTGAGTGTTTGGATGGAGCGATAACATCCTCCTACCGGCTGTGTAATCAGTGTGTTTGGGAAGAGAGAGAGAGAGAGAGAGGTGTGTGTGTGTGTGTGTGTGTGTGTGTGTGTGTGTGTGTTTGTGTGTGTGGAGGGGTGTTATGAACAAATGCTCCGTCGTTATTACAGCTTCATATGCTGAATATAGTCATTTATCGCCATAGACATTTAGCCATTTATTCTAAGTGTGAAGATTAGAAATTGTATTACTTGCTGTATTTTAATATTTTTTGCTGGGGGGGTAATTTGGTTTATGGATGTACTGTTGGGAGAAAAAAAAATCAGTGTTACTACTAGTGTATGATAGTCTCTGTATAACAGTTGATTTGATTATTTTGTAATCCCCTGGTGCATCTGAACGCATGTCTTGTATAGGCAGCTCACATGCGTCCAGATGCACCAGTGGATTACTTAACACGAACATACATGGTGTGAATTTTGCTTCTAACACACCTCTGACATTTTGCAGACGTTGGCAATAGAAACTTGTACAGAGTTGGCTTGGCTATTGTGAGCATCTCAGTATCGGAAAAGTACCTTTTTCATATTATGTTGAAAATAAAACAGAAAGAGACCCCTGCATCCTTATGTGCTGATCACCGGGGAAAGAAATCTGAACGATTGAGATTCATCAGGATGATCACATGAACAGATTAATAAAACAGACCAGTGATTTGTTGGAAATCTCCGTTGTACAGTATGTCGAATCAATCCTTCTCCATTACTGTAATCATGTTTGATAATTGATGTTATAATGATTGATAAGGGTTGCATTGTATAGCTGTATAATCACTTCACCCTGCCCAGATTGGCTGGAGTGTTTTACACACAGAGTAACGCACTCTTCCTGTGCATGGTGTGACGATGGCACTCTCTCTAGCTCATCAGTCCCAATAATTCAGATATCTTTGGTGAGTAATTGACATGATAACATGCATTATAAAATGGAGGTGGGGTTTTATTAAAAAAAGAATGAAGAAGTTAGAGCCCCCCCACAACTCCTTTCCTATTCCCTCGCTCTCTCTCTCTCTCTCTCTCTCTCTCTCTCTTTCTCCTTTACACAAATGGCATGATTACGCAGATAGCTCCGCTCTGAAATAATTCAATCCATGACAAAAACCTAATTACTGGCAGGTCATATACCCTGTCAGCTTTAATGCATCTCATCAGTCATAATGGTGGTGAGGAGCATTTTTATGACCCATCTCATTACCGCTGCATTTTAGGCACAGTGATTGGCAAGAGGCCGCAATGCTAACAATCGAATACACCAAGTCTGACACCATCTCTCCCACTTCTTTTCTTTTCGCATTTCTCCCTGCTCTCTTTTTGAAGGATTTCACACTGAGACTGAGAAAAGTTTTAGTCCATTGTCAACAGCAAAAAAAAGCTAATTGTGTGTGTGTGTGTATGTGTGTGTGCACTATGAATGAGCAGGAGGCCTTATGCATCATTCTCCTTGGCAACCTGGGCATCAATAGGCGCTAATTAGAGTGTGCAGGTGTAACCAATGGGTGAGGAATAAGTAGAGTTACTTTGCACAGGGGATCAGAGGAAAGATTTAGGCCTTTGCATGACAACACAGGGACTCCACTTAGTGAAAAAAAGCAGTAATTACCGTAGTAGAGGATGCTACAACTGAGAAATGAGAATAAGTATACTGACCCAATCAGTGGTTGCAATGATATTAATCAGACTGCTCATACGCATACACACTATACACACTCACTGTCTGACCTCTAAGGTCAGTGTAGGTGGAACGGACATGGTTTCATCTAGTCTAAGTGGTTAGATTATGGCATGACTTACTAATGATAAGTTCTTCTTCACTGATACATTAAGACCGAAAATGTTTGTTTGGTTACACAAAAACATTTTGTTTACAATATGCATACAACTTTCTTTGCCTTTCAGAAATAAAGTTGCTGAACTGTGCTTTCCCTTGCTGTTTAATTAATCCACAATAAATCAATAGTACATTGGCACCCTTAGTATGCATTTTTTTTTTACCTGAAACTGTGAATATGGTGTATATATAGAACTAATTTAATGGACATAATTGGACCTTAAGGACCACTAATGTGCCATTAAAGCTTTGCACTTTCTCAAGAAATGTTACATACGTTTAGTATGTGTACAAATGGTGCAGGAGCGACATGGAAAAAGTACACTTTGGTCCTTTTTTTTTTTAAAAGAAATGCATGGTGTAAGGGTGATAGACCAGTGTTCAGTCCAACAGGTTCCACTGGAAAAAAAATACTCACAAAAAAAGTGTGCTTTTTGTGATGTCTCCATGATGGGGACTGAAAAAACACTGTATATTAGATGGTTCTTAATAATTATGTTTGTAGTGAAATAATGGGAAAGCAGATGTTGGGTCACGACTCCACAGGTTCCTTGGACGTTCCTGCTAATGATCGTACGTGAACGAGTCCATGTTGATTGGAATGTCAAAACTACAGCACGCCTCTTAGGAAGGCAAACTGCGCGTATACACCAAAGCAGTGCTCATGTGCGCGCGCGCGCCAGCGCAAAGTTTCTCTAGGGAGCGCGCGCCGTCACTCCGGCTGTCTCTTATTAAGCTAACGACCTGTTTTTTTTTTTTTTCTTTTGCTCGTCGTCTAGTTGTCTTACTGGTGAGGGATTGGCTCTGCACGATAAAACCAGCATTCGCTACTCTTCGAGACTCATTCGCTGCTGAGTTGCAAGTTGGTCCGAGCTTTCCGCTATGCTTAATCAGTGATCACTCAGGCGAAAACACCTGTAGCTTGTGTGTGTGTGTGCGTATGTGTGTGAGTGTAAGAGTGTGTGTGCGTATGTGTCCATGCACGCGATCCACACGGACCTCGTTATTTCCGAGCGGAAGGTAACCGTGATCTGCAGCTCGAGGTCTCGAGGTTTCGTGAACTTTTGATTATCTTGCTCTAAGGAATATAGAGTGGGAGTGTGCACCGGTGCAGATACTGAACTTCAATCTTCTGCATAAGTTGGACAAGAAGGTGAGTGAGTTGGCGAGTGGAATCAAGCTTTTTTTTTTTTTTTGCTTCGTGTAAAAGTGCTAATGCGATAAGAATGCATGTGCTATGGATGAAATGCTGGTGTTTTATGTACAGTAGTATGATCAGAGTTTAGATGCATCACTTAATATTATTCTTAATATTATTATAGTTCGGATACTGAGCTTTGGTGTGTGTGTGTGTTTTTTTTTTACATATTTCTTTTAGGTATGGGATTTTGCTTTATGTTTCCTTACACGATGTTGCCAACATTAAGCTGTCCTTTTGCATGAAATACGTTAACGTATGAAGCGCGAGCGGTTTAGTGTCATTGAGCAGTTCCTGCGCGCGCACCCCGACTCGCGCCATGCGATGTAGGGATGACGGCACGCGGAGGGGTGAAGAGAAGAGAGGAGAAGAGTGAACGCCTTTGTCGTCCACTGTCATTATGCTCTCTCTCCTCTGCCACGGCGGCTGCTGCTCCTGCTGCTGTTACTAGGGTTAATTTCATAGTCGCGCGCTGAGCTCGAGCCCCGGTTTTTTTTTTTTTTTTTACCTCCTCCAACCCCCTGTGTGTGTGTGTGTGTGTGTGTGCGCGCGCCTTTGTTTGCCGTTTTCGCGTTTCCTTTTTTTTTTTCTTTCTTTCTCGCGAGGCGAAACAGGATTGTTAGCTGTAACAAAAGCGAGCCGCCCCCCATCCAGCTGCTCACTTCACGGAGAGGAGAAGGGGAAGCCCTCTCGTCGCATGGTGCTGTTTGTTTTCAGGCGCCGGAGCGGCTCGACAAATGCAGAAAAGGGAGAAAAGTTTCGGTAAGGTCTCAGCGTCTGCGGTGTTTTTTATTTCATATCGGAATATCATTATTACCGCGAGTGAGCTGCTCGGGTCTGCGCAAATTCTTGACCATTATTCGTATTGTGTGTGTGTGTGTGTGTGTGTGTGTATGAATGAATGGCTGTATGTGTAGTTTAAACGCACCGAGACAGCGTTTTAATACAATTTAGTGTTTTTAAACACTGCTTTTATAATTCGTGCGTTGACTCTCATGTGTGTCGTGATTCTGCGAGTCCGAGTTTGGTGGTCGTGCCTCGAAAATTGGGCTCCCTGTAATAACGACCAACGTTATTGGCCTTTTCCGAGCGCTTGGCTGCCATGGCAACAGTAATTAAACTGATAAGCGGGTGAAATGTCAGCACCGCCGGCTCGCGCAGCTGCTCCGCGCTCGCGCTCTGACCGAAAGCCGAAGGTCCCGCGCTTGTATTTCATCACGAGAACAGTTGCACCACTGTGCGGATTCTGTATAAAACAAGCAAAAAAAAAAAAAGGACACACTTCAACACTTCAGCTCGGACGTGGTTTATACTGTACGTGTACGAAGAAGAAAACGAAGCTGTCGTCCACCGCTATCGGTAACATTAACACCACCCTGATTCCGTACAGTGCTTCGAGCCTGAGGAAGACTGTTGAAATCGGTGGTGTGCAATCACTCGAAACTCGAAACTTTGCCTCTCTCTCTCTCTCTCTCTCTCTCTCTCTCACTGGTAATGACCGCGGTGTGAAGCGGTGCGGATGAGCGCCGCTGATCGGGAACGGAGTTGCTAATCAGCGCGCGCGCCTCACGCCGTCCCACCCGGGCAGATTAAAAGGTCAAGAGTTTAAATGCAGATCAGCAAAAAAAAAAAAAAAACCCAGGCTGCACAAACATCTTGTCATATCATACCAGCCCATCCAAGGCATCTTTTTGATTGTTTTTTCTTTTTTAATTTTACTTTGAGCGATGCACATTTATCTACATTTTTGCATTAAAATGACATCGAGCCTACAAGCTGGGTGTCCTTCAAAACACTTGCATGCTCTTACCATGTGTGTTTTATTGCATTTTTGCAAACACTCAAACTTTCCACACATTGTATTCCTGTACAGTTCCTAGTACACCAAAGCTATATTAGTTTGGAAGATTTTTGTTTTACATGTTTGCGATGCTTATAAGAATCACAATGCACTACAGTTAACAACTGTTGCTTTGTACCAATCACATGTACACTTTCTGTACAGAAACACCAAAAAAAAAAAAAAAAACTCCCTCCTAATTTAAAGTTTACTAACATGAATGGCGTCTTTCTCCTGGCGTGTTTACGAGGTGAGTGCGAGGAGGGGTGAGGCGGATCGTCCCAGTGTCAACACAAGAGGCACGGATCAGGCACGCTTCTAATGGAGGACAAAAACTATTAGGACAGGACAAAAGGGGAACCGGGAGTGCAGGCGCCGGGTAGAGCTCACTCTTGGCTGTATGGAAGGAGAATACTAATTACAGGCCGTCTGCATGAGCCTGCATTGTAGCCTCTCTACCCAACAAAGCCCTTTCACAGCCTAAATGGGGGTTACACAATGGCTGCACTGGGGGCAAAGCTTTTCCTGGCCCCCCTCCTATGGAGAGAGAGAAGAAAGAATGAGAGAGAAAAGAGAAAAGCGAGCAAGAGATGGGAAGAACGGTGCAGCTGTTGTGTGATATTTTTTGTTGTTGTTGGATTAAGTGTTTGCATTCCAAGTTTCAAGTTAAAAGTAATAGTCTTGCTTATTCTTCCCGGGTTTCTGGTAGCCATATTTCAATAAAGTGTCACTTTCCTTTGTATTGTTTGTAAGTGCCATTGCAGTGTCAGAAATTATTGTGTTCTCAAATAAGTCTCTTTGGATCTTATTCTGTTCGGCAGGTATACAAATGCTTTCCGTCCAGCCGGACACCAAGCCAAAGGGCTGTGCCGGCTGCAACCGGAAGATCAAGGACCGCTACCTGCTGAAGGCCCTGGACAAATATTGGCACGAGGACTGCCTAAAGTGCGCATGCTGTGACTGCCGCCTTGGCGAGGTGGGCTCCACGCTGTATACCAAGGCCAACCTCATCCTCTGCCGACGGGACTACCTCCGGTAAGACCCTCCACCAAATTCAAAACAGCAATTAGCACCCATTTGCGCTGGGTACTAGATAAGAGCAGCATGCATTGGGCTAATGCCTTTGGCCTATGTGTTCGAAGAAAGTCAATTTTAGGACATGTACTTTGTTTCCTTTCTTTCTCTCTCTGTCTCTTTTTTAAAAGGATTATTTTTGACTTGGGATATAGAATGCTGAAAGACATAGGAACCATGACCTAAAAAAAAAAAAGAAAAGAAAATGAGGTCTACATTGATCAAGACATTTCTTTATCTTGAATAGTGGGATGTGAGATTTTTTACTTGATTGATGCCTGAAATCAATTTCCAAGCCACATCGGTCCTCACGGCTGCATTGACAACATTCAAAAGCAGTCTTTTCGGTTCTTCTTCCCAACACTGTGTGAAAGCAAATGCCTAAGAGCCTTGATTACTCCCCACATTGAGATTCCGAGTATTCTCCCGTGCCTTTACATATGCTGTTCTCTTAATCGAAAAAGACGGATCTTTATGAGCCAATAAACCGCTAGAGTTTCTCCTTCGGTTTGAAGGAATTCACTTGTTGGATCCAATTAGTGTGCTGGACCACAGAGACTGGAGCATTGAGTTTAAGACCACCCCAGATCCTGCTCATTTTCCTCTCACTAAAAGAAGGCTGAGTGTCCAGTCTAGCGAGGACTACTGTGCTTTTCACACTATTGTACCACTCAAGACTGACAAGCTTTCATTTGTTTGCACACTTTTCATTAAAGTTTGGCTTAGCTGTATGCACACCGAGCTGCACTGATGCTGGCCCAATTTTGGTTCCGCTGGGACAGCTTGGGAATGTTAATAAACCTATTGGAATGGTGAAACTATTTACATTGATTTAAATGTTGCAAGTATTTCTAAAATAATAATAAAAAATAAAAAAACAGTCTGATGTAATCATGTCTGCATGATGTAAGCATCTTAAAAGGAGCACGGACACCAGAAATGTAGGGAAAAAGAGGCTAAAAAAACAAAGTATTCTAAAACCATGCATAGTTGGAAATAAATTTGGAATTCATCCATGTTAGATTTACTTGCTCGTATTAGGACATCACTTTAACGTAGTCCATTTAGTCCATGCCAACGTATGCTCATAAACTACGACTCCATTTCAGTTATTTCCCCAGCTACCTTTTTAACATGGAGCAGAAAGGCATTCTTTAATGCACCAGGTCTAGTTACGTATGTGTCTATTAACAGACATGTGTCTATATAAGCTCACCGCACCGCTTCGGGAACGCAGGGCCGTTATTTGAACATCGCAAGATCCGCTACAGCAGTTCGGTACTTTGCAAAGGCACAGTTCGTTTAATTTGGGCAGAAGGAATGAGAGTCTCCATTAGGCACGACACAGACGAAGAGACTTTTGTGGAGATGAGATGGATACGCGGCCAGAGGCTGAGGCTATGCTCAGATTACTTTCCTACAGTAAGCCTCATTTGCTGCATCCTCCTAAAGCGCGTCTCTATTCATGACAACATGCCTGTGTGCTTTAAAACAACAGCTCAGGAAGAGAAAAAATAAATTTGCGCCATGGATGATAGCATTGTTTCTTTTTTTTTTCTTTCTTTTTGTTCGTTTATAAAATATAAAACCCAGTGCTCTTTTAGCAGATGTAAGACACAAGGGCAATATGCAGTTTATGTTAAACTGATGGATTTTAAAAGTGAAGTTCATTCTCTGTCTGGTTGTGTAGCACAGTAGTTTTTTTTTTTTTTTTTTTTTTTTTTTAGTCGGTAATTGCCCGAGATCTTTTTATTCTTGTCAGCATTTGGGAGGATATAGGCACTGCTTGCTTGCTTCTTCTTTTTCTTCTTCATCATCAAAAGTTCAAGGTGACTGAATTGATTTCGCTGTAGCTATCACGCACACCTTTCCTGCCTGTCCCTGCTGCTTGGCATCTGCTCGCTGGCTCTTACAGAACAGCAAACATGGCAGAGGCCTGGCTCCTCACATCACATTCGCAGCCCCACTAACAAACACCTCTCTCCATTTCCGAGATAATAAGCAGCCACTCTTACAAAAGCAGTACCCCTGGACACCTGATCATTCCCTTATTTACTTTTCGTAGGTTACCACTGCAGTTGGTCACAGAGATAAAGAGCGACTCGAATTCCCCTCACCCCTCTCTCTATTTGTCCCATTTCTGTTTTCTATTTAAAAGTGAATTATGCTTGGATTTATTATACACGGCCACCCAGCCCCCATCACACCGAATCAATCCAGTCCTGTTTAGCAGTGTGGCATGTTATTAAGGCTGACATAACCAGGGTTAATAGAATTCTTCAGGGGTCTACAACCATGAGCAACCAAGAGCAATGTGGTCCCACCATCTGAGAAATAATCCCCATCACAACACGCACACAAAAATAAATGAAATGAGGAAAAAAAAGGGGGGTTTGTTTTCGAAAGAACAATTTTACCGGCTGTTTAATTTTCAGTTGGTCTGAAGGTGTTATTACGTTTTCGTAACACAGCAGAGCCGGCTATAATTCATATTCTAATGTGTTATTATTCCTATAGTAACAGTATTCACAGGGACTAGTACAGCTCTATGTAATGTAATAATAAAATGGTAAAAATACCAAACATGGCAAAGACAATAGCAAGCTGCATTTTTACTGCAAGAGAGAGAAAAAGCTATAGTAATAACATTAACAATAGAATTATACATTATTATTTATATGTAATAAAATAAATAGCGGCACAGATGCTTTGTTCTTTTTTAAACTCATAAAATATTGAGATATTTCGTTAGACGTTGCTGGGGGACAAGAGGAATTATAAGCGCAAGATGAGAAACAATCATGACCTGTTGTTTTCTTAATTCCTTATTCATCAATAGAAGATGAGAGGAAGCAGGAAGCAGTTGCTCTACAGCTAATAGATACTGAGGACATAATATTAACCGATTCATGCAGGCAAAGTACGGATATGTGGCGTCAGACAATTTTATCACCAAAACGATTCTTTTGATACTGTGCCGGTGTCTCTATTAACGATAAAACCTAACAGCACTAACCGTGTTTATACCGGTGCTTTTGCATTTCAAGGCAAAGCGCGATAAGGTTAAAAAGCCCAGACAAAAAAAAAAAAGCGAGCGACACATTTAAGTTGGGAAGGTGGCGGAAATAAACTGCTGCAGCCCACAGAGAGTAGCCACAGACATGGAAGCAATCCGCCAAGGCCAGGATGCAAGCAGGGGGGAAAAGCTGTTAGGCATCAGTTAATGGAAAACTGTAAATTTCAGGCATCCATTTTAAAGACAGCACAGGGGGACCACTTATTTATTTATCTATCTATTCATTCATTTTTTTTAATCCAACTTCAATTTTCCTCTACAGTGGTTTTACTAAGATTGTAAATGCAAGCAAACTCACAGAAGTCGTCGACATGACTGGATTTATTACCATTTTGGAAAGCAGGCTATCAGTGAAAGATAACCAACATGTGTTGCATGGTTTAGTCGTAATAACTTCTAGTCTTCCTCACTCATTCAGAGGCAACTTGCTGGACCACATCCACCGTGTCCTGTATAAACTCATGGAAATGAACCCTGAAAATGTATCTCAGAGATTTTTTTTTTTTTTTTAAATATTTACATCTGTCATATCGTAGGCAGGGCAGAATTTATGCGTATAGAAGTCCGTACTACAAGTCTGTACAAAAGATCGGCAAAGTGTGACAGGTTTGCCTTATCTGGATAAAGTTGGCAACTGAAGTAAATTGTCTTGAATATCTTGTAGATATGTTGGCAATATTCATCTGGTTTCTTTTTGACTCATGCAGCATTAATGATATGACGCATCCTTTCAAACAACATCAGAAATTCATGACCTGAAACAGGGTCACTGCATGAAAATTTAGATGTTAAAGGGAAGATCTACTTCTTTTTTTTATTTTATAAATTTGTCTAAGCAGCTACTCTTAAAATATGCCTGGAAAATAGTAAATAATGAGAAACGTTAATGGGGCGCAATTATGTATTTTTTTTTTTAATAATATACTTTGACATCTCTACTTCATAAAGAGACAAACGTAATAAAACAGACTGATGTGGATAATAATAATAATAAATACTGTACTAAATTATTATATTATTTAAAATCATATAAAATAAACGTACATGCATTTCCTTTCAAAGTTAATGTTATTTATTTATAAAGTAAGTGGTGCATCATTCTGCAAAAGACGAATAAGTTAATAAAAATAAAAAAACATAGTTTTTTAGTTTTATATATAGTACAAAAAGTCAAAATTCCCCAGACTGTGATACAAATTTTCCCATCGGTGTAGGTGTTCATTTGTGCTCCTATAATCAGAATTGGTTAAGCTTCTTTTTTTTTTTCTTCCTTTACGTAGCACAACTATTTAGAAACCTCAGTCAGAAAGTTTCTAATCGCACATTTATCTCAGTGATGAATGAATCACTATAATAATTCATGTCAGCTCATTAGTAGTTTGCTGATGACACCGTGCAGCTGTGTCATCTGAGAAAGGTTAGCTGGTCTCTCCATTGGGGATTGGAGCAGTGCACTTCCTCTGAGACTAGCTGAAAGATTGAGGCCAGCTCTCCTCCTAATGACCAGCGCATATGGAGTTCTCTCTCTGCACTTCACTACTGTGGAGCATCAAGCATGACTCCTTGGTCAGCTTCTTTCTCTAAACAATCTGGCCACCTTTATAAAACAAGCCTACAAAGAGTATTCTCAGCCTGCAGAAGGTGTATGTGTGTGCACCCATGGCCTGGTGTACAGCATATACTACAGCTGGGTAATAAATTAAAGGGAAAAAAAACAGCATAAGGTGCCTTAGCGAGGTGCTGGGCCACCATGAGCTACCAGAAAAGCATCTGTGTGCCTTGGCCGAGAATTCTTCTTCCGAAAGAAAATCATTTCCTTGGTGCTCTGCTGAATGGTTTCAGTGAAAACATGTTGGTTCTATAGTGAACCTAAGTCGAATGCTAAATTTGATACGATCAATCTGCAGACACCAAAAATTGATGGGAGTCACATAAGGCTTAGATTCAAATCCATAAATATATATTTTTTTCGTAGCGATGTCATCAGTACAACTTCTGGTAATTGCTCATCCATTTGCCCATATCATTTTGTTCTGAAGTTATATGTATGCCCAAGTAATGATTTTTGTTTATTTATTATTATTGCATATTATTCTCAGTACGAAACTAGTTTATTGTTTTTATATTTCAAGGTCAGTGCTCCATTTTCTCTATTTTTTTTAGGCATCAACTGATTTTTTTTTTCAAGTACCACAATTTCTTTATATTCAGCTTAGTGCTTTTAAATTTTCTTTGACTTCGTATTCAAATTCTGTTTGTTTAATATTTTCATAATTAAGTAATAATTGCACTATTTAAAAAATGCATTAACAAGATTTTACTTGAGTTTTTAATGAATTCTTTGAGATTGCAGATATCATGGGCAACAACAAAAGGCATGTTGGAACATTTTATTCATTACTTCTTGCTACTAGTTCATGGAAACCAGAATGAATTACAGTTAATTTGCAGATATGAAGTCGTTGAAGCAGTTGAATTAGTCTGGGAGCAGTGTGTGTTCCATGGAATGGTTTTACCTCGAACAAACGAACATGCTGTTATTCTAATTCCTATTTCTGTTGTGTTTATTTAGCTATGAGCAGTGCGTAATGAATACATTTAGTTATCACAGCCTTAAACTGTAAATTAAGAGATGCAATAAATAAAAATGAAACATTATTTAATGCAATATCATTTAATAGGTGCTCATAGCATTTTGGTGTCATAACAGTTTTTATTATTATTATTATTATTATTATTATTACATTACCCATTTAGTTTTTTCACTTTATTGTGCCAGAAAGAAAAATACATTTTAGGTGTGAAGTGTTCTGGAATATTTAAATTCAGTTTTCAAGGTGAATGAATTAGCTGCCTTCCTTAAACTCACAAAGAATAATAATTAAATTCTTTGCTATATTTAAAACAATCTATCTCTCTCTCTCACACACACACACACACACACACACACACACACACACACACACACACACACACACACACATAATATTGAGTAGGTTCCCTTTGTCACCGAAACCTGGTCTAGACATGGACTCCACTATACCTCTGTAAACCTGTGTTGTGGTTTATGACACCAAGCTGTCAGTAGCAGATCTTTTACGTCTGTGTTTCCAGCACAACACACAGATATTCGTTTGGACTGAGACCTGGAGTATCTGTAGGCCAAGTCCACACCTCAAACTCATTATGTTCCTCAAGCCATCCTTGAACTATTTTTGCAGTGCAGCAGGGTGCATTATCCTGCTGAAAGAAGCCGGTGTCATCACTGAATGCTGTTTCCATGAAGGGCTGTACTTGTTCAGCAACAGTGTTTTGGTAGGTGATACGTGTCAAAGCAACACCCACATGAATGGTAGAACACAAGGTTTCCCTGCAGAACATTGCCTAAAGCATCACACTGCCTCTGCCGGCTTGCCTTCGTCCCGTAGTGCATCCTGTTGCCGTCTCTTTCTTGAGCTAAACAACACACACACACACACACACACACACACACACACACACACACACACACACACACACACATCTGGCCATCCAAGGATGTCAAAGAAAACACGATTCATCAGATCATGGACATTGCTCCATGGTCCAGTTTTGTTCGATAGTAGGAGCTTTTGGCTGTGGACACGGATCACCATGGACACCCTGACTAGTCTGAGGCTGCGAAGCCCCATTATACAGCAAACTGCGAAGCACTGTATGTTCTGTCACCTTTTTGTTAGAACCAGCATAAACTTTTTCAGCAGTCAGTGTTACAATGGCGCTTCCATTGGATCGGACTACACGGACAAACCTTCACTACCCAGGTGCATTAGTGCACCATAGCCATCCATGGCCCTGTCTCTTTTTCACCAGTTTTCCTTCCTTGCTCTACTTTTGGTAAGTCCTGACCACTGCAGACTGGGACCTTCTCACAAGAGAAGTGGTTTTGGGGTTGATCTCACCCAGACGTCCAGACATCACAATTTGGCCCTTGTCACTTAAATCCTTATACATACAACGCATAAACTTTAGGAACAAAACGTTCACTTGCTTCCAGGTGCCATCGTAATGTTATTCACTTCATCCGTCAGTAGTGGTCATAATGTTGTGGCTGATCAGTGTAGTAATATACTATAAAGAGCCCTAAATATTTTACAGGTGCATTCGGATAAAAATGTAGTAAGATTTTTTTTTATGTCATATTGTGGTATATAACTCTTATTAAATATTTACCTATTATAAAACTTCCTTTAGTTCTAGCAGATGATGTGGGTTGTATTGTTGGTGCATTTTTATTTTACTCTCATATAAATATAACCCAAAGTGAAGACTGCAGTAGTGAACAGGCGGAAAAAAACAAGTGCTTGCTTGCTTATGTATTTATTTACTGTATGCATTCATTTATTTATTTATGATAGTGGTTCAGACTACATATGCATGGTTTGTTCAGGTTAACTCTGATATGTCTGAAACCGACCTCATTAAGCCAAGTGTAGGATTAATTCATGCTGTCGTTCTCTGGATGTGATCTTGTCATTGTAGAACTTCAGTGTTGCTTCGATGGTTTAATTTTGCATTGTGTTGTACGCAACAATTAGGCATTGAGCTGCTGGCAACCTGACCCCTTAAGTAACCGCCCCAGAAACAATGGATATATCTCCAGGGTGGGGAGTATCCATTGCCCGATGTGACGGGTGACACATGGATGGACCAAAATACCAAAAAAACAAACAAACAAAAAAAAAAACTTTTTTTTATTTTGACGTAACTCTTGTGTGAACCTGTACGTTTTTAATATTTGAAGGAAAGAAGATTTTCGGTAACACGGTACAAAACCTGAATTCAAACAATATTATAAATATCCTTATATTTCTGTATTGAAATTCATTTACTCAAAATGATTTTGTGATTGTTCATAATTTTTTCCTAAATTACATATACTTACTTTTCTAAAATTGTTTTCTAAATTTCTAAGTTAACATTATTGTTTATAAAGTACCCCAAATGGCATTAGATTGACTCATACCTTTCGGATTATCAGGGTATTACTAAAAGCACATGATGAGAGCCGTATGAGATACATTTATGGTATGTGGTTATGTGGAGAGCGCCAGCACATCAGAGAGTTTTTGTACTTGTTACAGGCCTCAGGCCTCCTGTTCAGATATGAACACAGCTGAAGTGTGGTCTAATATTCAAGTCAGATTAGAAAGCATCCAGTTTGTTTGTTAAAGCATTCATTAAGTCTCCAGTCTCACGGCACAAACTCATAAAGTCTCGTTTGAAAAGGTGGTGTGTCTATGGCTTTTAAGGAGCAAATCCTTCTGGAGAGCATGCACTATTAGGAGCTGCCTTTAGTCTAGCGGAATCGGGAGCACTTGAGGTGTGGATACAGCCCTGGATAACCTTGAGTCTCTGTGGTACTTGTTACAACAGAGCACTCTGTGTGTACAAAAGGACCTCTCCTGGTCAAGATTTAAATGGGCCTGCAGCAACAGCGACTCCCCCCCCCCCCCCCCCCCCCCCATCCGCTCAGTCTCATTAGATAGCCCCTGCTGTCCCTTTCTACTGATCCCATGTCCTCACTAGTACCCCTAAGGGCCCTTGTGGACGCAAGTTTTTCTTTATCAGTCTTGTTTATGTCATCATAGTGTTATAAACAGCAAATTTGTCTTGTATTTAAAGCGTAACTGGCTAACATTTACAAAAATGATGAACATGTTTCGTGAGAGGAAATAGGACACTTGTGTTGAGTTTTTTTTTTTTTTTTCACAGCAAAAGCGGCTGACTTTAGTAAAATAATTCACTCAAGCCAGTCGTGAGGGAGGGTTTCTAAAAAGAGAAGCCTGGAAGCCATCTTTGTATGGGCACAAGAAATGGCGTGAAAAAAAAAATGCACATCTCTGTGCAACTACTGAAAGAAAAGGTTTGGGGTCAAAGATAGAAAAGATGTGGGTGGTAGCTATAAAGGCAAAGGCTGGGTTTAAAGGTAATTAAAGAATATTTAAAGCGGGAGGGAGGGGGGTCGTGAGGGGTAGCTATATGTAGAATGGATGGCTTGAAACAGTTTTAATAGAGTAAGTATTCTGACAGATTAGCAATAGCCTAAAGGCAAATATTAAGAAATATTTTTGAATCTTAGAAAGACATGGAGATTTATAGTCTATAAAAGGTGATTTAATCGCACTAAACTGGCAGTGTGGTAACAGAGCTTGGATGTTAAAACCAGTCATCCATGTGGCTGAATTCTGTCCAGATAATTGACTATATATATAATTAAGTAAATAACATGCAAAATAGGTGTGGCATAAATTTATTCTGTAAAAAAACAAACAAAAAAAACAACCTTAAAAGTCTGAATTGCAAATGCAGTATGTCCCAAAAGATTCTGTGATCAAGACTGTATAATCTTGTTCACTGAAACTTTTGTGACGCCCTCTAATTAGGAATTTGGACATTGGATGATTCGGGGTGGTGGAGTGTGAACATGAATAGGGGTATATAGAATGTCTGAACTGTCAGGATTGTTCAATAATCAAACGTACAGATAGATCAGACGGACACACTAAATATGGCTGTTAAGTCAAGATATTAGATGGTATCAGAAAGTAAGAAATTAAGAGCTTTTCCAGGGGTGATCATTGCGACTGTACAGAAACTTCTAGAAGCTCAATCCTCCTCATCGACGACTGTATGATTTTTTTTTCCCTGTGGTTTGTTGTATGATTCCTGCCTCTGGAGACTCTCAAGCCGGCCTGCGAGCCGCAACGGCCTCTCCATTGCCACAAGGTGAACTATTCCCCGCTGTGCGTTATTATTAATAACTGTCAGCCAGAGGGGGTCACCCACGACAACTCCTTGAAAAGAACCCAGGGCGAGGCAAGTAGGCCGCAGCTGGGTGCCTTGTAAAACAATACCCCCCCCCACTACTCCTCTTCTTCCTACCCCCACATCCCCAGACATTCAGTGCTTAAGGCAGGAATAATGCATGGGGGCGATTGGGGACCAGCACACGGCCATGTTTGCAGCCGTGAAAAATTAAGATGTCACCACCTGGCACTGTTAAGCATACCTTTTGCTCCATATTAGAATGGAGCAGGGCAAAGGAAAAGTCTTTTCTCCTGCGTTTTGTCTTTTCCACATTTGTTTAAATGTACTCTATTCAAATGATTATGGATACTGAAGTTGTAAATTTATAATTTACAATTAACGTACGCTGTATAATATATTAATCACTTATACATTTTTTTGAGTGGTCAACAATTTAAAAATAATGTTTTTTTAGATGTTTTTTTTTTAACATCTTTGACAGTCCTAATTCCCAGTATTTTTATTTTTACTAAATGTCATTACTCACGTGTGTACATTTTGGCGGCATGTACATTTGGTGGAGTCTGGGTAGCGACAGCAATTTATTCGTCCTAATATCCCTTCTTGTATACTTGCTCTTTGAATGCATTACAAATCCCGCTTTAATTTTCTCTGCAAAAGCACATAGACATGCAGCTACATCACTGCAATCTCTTCAAATGAAATTGGTTTCAGTGGGGTCAGAGTTCGTCGAGTCGGTGTGTGTTATGATTTCCATCTAATCTGGGAGAGGAATATAAAAGGATAATCTTCCCTACCTTTTCCAGGCACGGTTACATTCTCATGGCAGCCGAGTGGAGCCGTAGAGAAGTGGTGCTGCTGCGATGGTGGGGAGTGGAAGGAAGGAAGGGATGTGGGGAGCCACACTTTTTCACTTCCTATTTGTTTTGTGGATTTATGAGAAGCGAAATGTCGAATGGCTCTGACTGTGCTATGCGTGGACAGACTCCATGAGTCTGTGGCTAGATTAAATGTCAACTTTGACCCTGCTGCTGATCAGAAAGGGCCACCCAGGGGCTGGAGATGGGGTTGATTTGGTCCAGAGGAGGAAACAGAGTGGCTGTGGATTTATTGCAGAGGACTGCTGCTGTTGCGCTGAATTCCCTCACTAGCACATTTTTCATCATAGCCTCGTGATAGAAGGCAAATGTCCTTTTCAGAATTCAATTTAAACACAGTTCGTAGTCCTAATAGAATAAAAGTTTTTTTTTTTGCCCATTTCATCTTTTCCCCTTGATTTCACAGTGATCCATATAGTAGTTCTAACTCCCTTGGATCTGTTTTGAATCTGAAACTTATAATGTATCGTTTTTGTCTTTCACAGCTTATGTTGTCCGGATATTGCACAGTCAAGAGTCCATAAAAATTACTATTTACTTAGAAATGGCAAGGTGTGGAGGAAAGATATCAGTTTGGATTCATTGCAGTGAGCTAGAACGGTCCCAACCACGGCTTGGTGAATGCGAACCAGCAGCATTGTAGCAGAAGAGCACAGTCAGACACCTGCTGAGTGCAATATTATCTTTTATCATCCCAGCAGTGGGAGAAGCTGTTTGTCCGCAGCTTACCGCTCCTTGTTGTTTTTGTCGTATCGATTCCTGCCATTATGTTGCCATTACTTGCTATGTAGTGATGCAATTCTCCGAGGTTTGATTTGTATTGACAGAGCAAAGCCTATGAACAAGAGCCGCGCTATTAAATATATTCATTACCTCCTTGTGTACTGTATTTGCCACTAGCCGCTGCGTATAATAATACACCTGATTGTTTGTACACCCTGGTTTTTATGTACTGCATGTGTTCACAAGGTGCCCGAATTCTCAAGCGTTGTTTTACTGAAACTGTTCGGATTCCGTAGCTTTTTCGTCTTAACGATGGAACCACAGCAGTATAGAGCACGTCGCACATTTAGGTAATATTTTAGGTAGTTTTGTAGCAATAGCAATTCTGATGTAATTATATAACCATTTTACATTTACGATACAGTGGTGGCCAAAGTATCGAGACAAAAGTCCTTTATTCTTCAAACCCTGCTAGACCAAGCTGGGCATAGAGTCACTCGCTGAGTTCGTGTCTGCTTGATTGCTTCTTGAAGATCATGTGGAGAACATGGTCTCTTGACTGCCATGCCTTCACCACGGCCCACCAGTTTTCTATCGGTTTGCCCCAGGCTATACCGTTGTCATATAGCCAGTTTTTCACTAGATTTTCAGTTAATTAGCACAACTCTTCAGCTAGATAGGCTAGAGCTAATTAGTGAAATCACCTGTTTTGTGCACAGAAAGAACATGGGAAATGTTGTCTTAAAAGAATATATATACACACAGAGTGCCATACACACATTTTGCTCCCACATATTTCCTATTTCCACCATTTCTTTTTCCCTCTCAGTGTACAGACATGAATTTTCAGGAACTGCGACAATCTTAATGAGGAAATGAAATCAAGCACCTGCTGACTACACTCAGAGGGGAGATCATGTTGGCTCTCCACCAGACCAAATGTAATTTTTACCAGCAGACAATTCTTGGCAATTTCTTTTTCCTTGCCCTCCAAACCACTTGATATTCTTACTCCTCTGAGATGAACCTTTACGCCCCTCATTGACATCAAAGATTGTGGACAGCCTTCTGGGACGAGGGTCTCCGAGCTTTCAGAAAGTGCTAGGCCCCAGATTCCCTTCACGAAGAGTGCTGATCTGAGACAAACGCAAATTGCACTCTTCTTTGTCTTATTAATTAAACTCGAGCACATTTTGGGCGCTGTTTGACCTCTCTTTGTGTGGATTGCTGCAGGTCATTTCTTTTCACATATTACCAAGAGTTCTTGGTCTAATCCAAAGTATCTTGAAGCTTAACAGCCCCTCCTTTTTTTGGTCAAGTGATTGAAGTTTCAAAGAAAATGGAGTCACTTTTGTGCTCTAAAAGGAGTCCCATTTTGCCTTCATCAAATAGCATGTACATTCCAGTTCCTTGATGCGTACAGTGTCACAGTTATGGCTCCAGAGGTCTTCTGCCTCGCACATACTAATTGAAGATCAGTGACTGTTATTTCAAGGCCTGGTGGAAACTCCACTAGCTTTGTAGGGGGGTGGTGCGGTGCTGTTGCATACTTGGCTGGCATCTCTCCTCTGCCAGCATGTGAGAGTGTGATAACCAGCCTTGCCGTTTGACACGTGCAGACATGCAGGCCCCCCGCTGCCTCCAGAGCTTTGGCAGACACCGATCGGCTTTTGTTTCTGGACTCTGAGCTTTGGAATCCTGCCGTCATCCTGGCTCGAGACAGCAGCACCATCCAAAAAGCTTGCAGCTTAGCCTCCAACTGGCACCATCCCTCCAAAACCTGCTAGCCTCTCACCTGAGATAAAGCAACACGAGCAAAGAAGTAAATGCTCAGGGGGTGTGGTGCCGTGCTCACAAAGGAAGGACCCTCCTTAGAGGTTTGTGCAAGGAACAAAAGCGCTGTCTCACTGCCTTCTAGCTTCTTGGTTTGCCCTTTGCCTAGCAGTATGTGAAAGCACGAGCCAGGCTGTGGGATTTTGGTCATATCAGCATGAAGAACACCTGCTTTCTTCAAAAGACATTATTATAGATACCCAGTGAAGCATGTTTATTATTCCGCTGCAAGTTAAGCATTGTTGCAGCTAAATGCCTAGCATTAGAAGTAAATGCTTTGCTTTGGCAATATGGTAATGGGTGCGGCAGTGGTGCAGAGGCTAACTGTGCTACCTCACAGCTCAAGGTTTGATTCTTATCTCAAGTTACTGTTTCCTTCCACCTTCCTAAAAACATGCTGGCAGATGGATTCTAAATTGCTCCTTGGTGTGAATGTGCATACATGGACTATGTGCATGTGTGCACACGGCATGCTATGATGGATTAGAATCCCATCCAGGGTGTTTTCCCATCTTGTGCCCTGTATTCCCAACATAGGCTGTGCTTCCACCCCAACCCAGACCAAGATTAAAAAACTCATGAATAAATAAATAAATAAATAAAAATCCGATGCCACATGACAAAATATACTGTGTGAGGTAAATGCAATAATGAGATGTCACAAGATTATTTTCTGAAAATATGAAATGTAGTAAGATTCATCCATCCATCATTGCTGAATGTAATAGGCAGCTGATTTATTGTTCAATTAGTTGCTCCCATTCTGTGGAAATGTCTTCAAGCACTACGGTATGATATTTTTGACATGCAGTTTCACCTGGAAGATGCAGGACCAGCTTTATGCATGGTTTGATCAATTGCCCTCCCCCTCACTAATGAACCCCAATCTTGAATTCCAAACCTAAAAGCTTCGCTGCATTTCTCTGATATGACTGCTGTTTGATGCACTTAATAAGCACTCTACTGCCCATTAGCCTGCGCTACAAGGGAGGGCTGTTCTCCATTCTGTGGCACCACCCCCTGCTTAACAATCCTTTTATGAAGATGAACTAGGTGGTTGATTGAAAAGCGAAAGGCCTCCGCTCTTCCCAGCGTGCCGGGAGAGAGAAACCTTCAGATGGTGATCGGTCCATGTCAGGCCCATTTTACGAGAGCTTGATTTGGATAGGGACTGAAGGGCAGCCTTCCCCCTCCCTAAACTGAAACCCCTGAGTGACTTCTCAATTAGTGTGCGGCCTAGCGGAACTGCGAGACATTGCTAGATGCTCCAAGCGGCGTCCACCCCTGAGATCTCCTTCAACCACGTGGTCAAGGTTATTTTACTGTGGATATAGCATCAGTACACATACTTATATCGAGCCAGACCTGGCTGTGGAGATAAAAGCTGCTGTGTGTTTTTTTTTTTTTTTTTTGTAACAATGGTTGCTAGCATGCAGCAGTAAAAAAAAAAAAAAAGAGAGAGAGAGAAACAAAAAAATAAGCCACTTCTGGATTATCGTATCTTTATGGACGACTTTTGATATCTGAACCTATAAGATTCCGCCTTGTTCTATTAAGTGCACATGAAAGAATCTGAGGATTTCTTTTCTCTCAACCTGCCTAAGTGAGCCCCATCTAGTCCAGTCACTCAGCTGTACTTTTGTAAAATGAGATGTAAATGCAGCCATTTTAACAGCTTGATTTATTCATGAGCGAGCCAAAAGAGAGAGAGGAATGCAAATGAGCTGCACTGGTTTTGCCCTTGGCCCGGGCGCAGCCACAAACAAGCCCGTCTCACTGAAGGAATTAACAGCTTTATTACATTACCTGACAGTATGGGCTGCACATGACAGCTAGCACGGCTTCCCGTGCGAATGCTGATGTCATCACACTGAGCTGCGTGTTGACGTGTGCAGTGCAGAGTGAATGTCAGAATTCCCTTTTAGTTAATGTAGTTACAATTTTTGCAAGGCGAACACCGTATTGTTATTCCTCATGCTTCATCTTCTTAGTATCCCAACAGTTTTCAGAAATTAATTCAACGTGTTTAGACTACCTGTTCAAAAAGCAACTATTTATATCTTTAAATTGACCGACTTTAAATCCAGGATGTACTTCCACCTCATGCCCAGAGTGAAAAATATTAGTCATTTTTCTTGGATAAAACGTGCAAATTCTTTAATAAAAGCATGAAATTAATAAACGTATCTGAACTCCTTGAAGTTTTTTAATCACCATTAAGCATATAAAACAATGAAAAGCAGAATGGAAGATTTTCTTTTTCTTTTTCAAAGCCACCTTTCAATCCAGCATGCATTTCAATGAGTAAAAAAGTTGAATATTATACAAAGTATATTAGAAATCACATCACTACCTGGCTACCCATAGAATAATATGAAAAAAATATGAAATAAGTTTCATTTTGTTGTTGATTTCTTCCTCTCTTTGTAATTGAAGTCTTTCGGCAGGACATGGTTTGCCATTCCCACGCTTCAGAAATGCTGATTTTAATGCAAACTTGAAAGCTGAGTTAACGCTAGTCAGCTGATATTTCAGGAATTTAAGAGGTGCGTCCACGCCATTTACATGCATTTAGCCTTCATTACAGTACTGGTCACAAGGGGATTTCCCAGCGGCCAACTCATCTACATGTGCACCGTGTCACCCCCCCCCCCCTTTAATACTGTCTCCTTTTTTCTCCTCATTCATGCATCCCCTTTCATTGTTTCCCTCTTTATATTGTGCATGCATATTCCTCAATTTTTTTCTTTTTCATTTTCTCTTCTTTCTGTATTTTCCTCTCATGTTCTGTCTTTCTATTTTAGATTTATTTCTGCTCTTCTCACACTTCGTCCTGCTCTCAGTAACAGTGTTAATTCTCTCTTTAATTCCACTCTCACAGTCAGACCTGTTCGCCCGTGTGCTCTCTGATGTGTGTTGTGGGGGAGGGCAGTGCTGTAGAGCTGTAAGTAATCAATGCAGTCCTCAAATCACATCCTGGCTCTTCATTAAATACCTATCTGAGTGTGGGGAAATAAGGGCACCGGATTAATCCAGGTGTGTGTGTGTGAGAGAGCGAGAGAGAGAGAGAGAGAGCTAGCTGTGGCAGTTGCGGGTGGTTGTGTATTGATTGTGCTGAATCTCCGCCGCTTTTCCATACAGTTTTAATCTCTCTGAAATGCTAAGGAGGCAATCAAAAGGAATCACCAGTGTGTGTGTGTGTGTGTGTGTGTGTGTGTGTGTGTGTGTGTGTGTGTGTGTGTGTGTCAGGCCGGTGATTTCTCAGCCCAGCTCATCTGCATTGGGTCTGCACACCCCACACACGCACCAGCCTGGTTGCAGAGGAGTTGTTGTACTGCGACTAAGCTACACGCTGTCCACCGTTTGCATGAATACGAGCTACAAGGATAAAGCTATTACTGTTCTACTGATGTGTTTCGACTGAAGATGTGTCCTTTAATCTCGACCACTTCCATTCAGCATCTCTATCTACATATGACACATTTATCTTCAGTCACCTACAAGTAATAGTTTAGATAACTGCATAACCGCATAATTCATAAGAGTCTGTAATTATTTCAAGTTGAAAGAAGTTCCTTTGCTGAAGGGGAAAAGGTATGCCATAATGAAACAGTTAAGTTTTTTTTTTTTTTTCTCTCTCTCCTTCTGTCAGAATTACCCCAGCGCTGTTCGTGCTCACATTCTAACAGCTCCAGATATTTGGATTTGATCAGGCCTAAGGCTTTTGTGTGCTCTCATTAAAATAATTGGCTGCTCTTGGTCCATTCATTAGAGACTCCTCTATTGTTAGGCATGGGTAGCGAGATCATTTGCCCTGATTCTTTCCTCCCTGCCACACATTGGAATAATAAAGAGACATCACACTCGGGGAAGTGGAGCCGCTGCACTCGGTAACGCATTACTCTGATACCCATATGTCCCTGGCACAAAACAGAGGAGGCTTTTGATACGGAAAGGGGGCGCAGATAATTAATTTGATTTTTTCAAATGGCAGAGGGAGGGGAGAGCGTATTGATCACGAGTTCATTTGGCTTTATCTTTATTCAACTAATTACTTTTAGTCTGAAGAACATTAAGGTGGATTTTCATTTTAACCAAGAGTGGGAATTTTTCACAGAGCGAGGGCGGGGCTGGGGAAAAAAAATCCCCATCTGTATTTTAGCAGTGATTAAAACATTTCAATCATTATGTCTACAAAAAGTCCCCTCGTGCTGATTGTAGGGAAGCCATTTAGCGCTTTCATCTAATTAAAAAACTATATTAAGTATTTTTTAACTTCTTTTTGTTTGTAAGATAAAAAGAGAGAGTTAATCAGGCAGGTATTGAAGAAATTTTTTTTTTTTGCTGACATTTCTTTCCTCAGCTATACTGTAGTCTACGTGTTCTGGTGAGGAAGTTTGATCGAGCAATTCTAATTACATTAATTCCAGATTTTCATTTCTTTTTTCTTTCTTTTTCCGTTTTTTCGTATAACACAATTGTTCTGTTCACTGCAATTATTTCGGAACATCTTAACAGAGATGGACAGGTTTGTCTGTTGTGACAGGAGTCAACTGTTATTGAAGAATGTGAACATATTAGCATGTCAGGGAAACTTGACTATGACTACAAACAGCACTATATTTCAGGTTAATGTAGCAATGAATCAATTTATATTTCTGACGTAGATTTTTTTCTTCAGACACCCTTTTTCAACAGCGTGTTCAAATGCAAAAAGATAAGTACATAATAATAATAATAATAATAAAATAATAATAATAATAACACAAAGAAATATGTTTACGCCTATTCTGTTTTTAAAGCACCTTCTAATTGCAGTGTTTGTGCTTGAGGGGGAAAAAAGAAGCTTGACCACCATTAACCTCTCCGTGCTACAATTTAGTCTAGGCATTAAGGCTCATTCTTGCAAATGTGTGTGTTCTTCACTTCCTGTAATTAAATAGAGCTTTTCACATGTGATCTGTAAATGCAGCGAGGTCAGGACGAGAACCTTTAGTTGAATCTAAAATAACGGCACAATTACCGAATCATGTTTTCCTCCAGAGCTAATTGTCACGATTTGAAGGGTCAGCGTTTTAGCCGATGGTTCAAGGGTACGACGGCATTGTTTTCGTTTTTCGGCCTTGACAAGCAAGCAATAAAATGACACATTCACAACGAGCCTTTTAATGTTTTAGCATGTACGTTTAAAAGAGAAGCTCCTTTTTTTGCGCTTCTTGAGTGGAGCCTACGTAGCTTGAGCCTAAGAAATACTCAGAGAAGATTAAATTTCCAAGCAACGCATCAATAAGAAAATTGGGAACATTAAAGGTTAAAAGGCATCTTGGAACATTCTGTGCAGTAAAAAGTTAAAATAAATGTAGTTTTTCCAGAACTTTCACTTATTTCCCATCACGGTTCAGATTCTTGTTTAAGATTAAGAAAAATACAATCAATTTATGCACTCCGTTAGGGCTGTGTTCAATTCCTACACGTTCTGATCGCAATTACGACTTGCAGTATGGAAAGACCAACAGAGAGGTTCTTCATTCTGTTTTTCTGTTTTTGCCGTGATCCCATTATTATAAAATAAAATGTCACGATTACGATAAATAGTATGCAATGTAGCCCTATCTGGTATTGAATTGATATCAGATGTGTGCAGCAAAACATGCCTGTTTTTTGACCTAGACACATCACGAACAATAGCCACTGTATCCATTTAGGAGCTCTTCACAACCACATTGTCCCTCTCCATCATTTTGCTTCTAACAGCTAAAGATCACACCAGCAGAATTTCCATTTAAAAATGCTTCTAAATGGTTTTCGAGAATCAGTCGACTGGACGCATTATGTTTTTGGATGGTCCCCCTCCAGTTGAGATTAGCTTAATTAGCTGTGAAGAGCACCGACTCGTGGGACCACGCGTGTTTGGTGCAGATAATTGCAGGCCTAGTGTGGTGCACCCTGGCACTCAGCTTGTGACTGCAGGTGGGTTGGCACTATCGAAGTGCACATCTGGGCCCTGCGGGGGTTCAAAACTTTCATTACACCCTCTTCAAAATGCCCTCCCAGTCCCCACACAGTGCTGCCAAATTTCAGTGCTGAAAGGCCTTTGGTTGTATTTAGCAAGGGCGTAATTATTTTTTCTTTGTTTCACTGTGATTTTCTGTTGAAAAGAGGCACAAAATGGAAGCCCGTACAGTGGCGTTTTTGATTCTGGCAGTGCCTGTACATGCAAATGCGAATGTTTGGCTTTTCTTACTCCTTTGTAGGCAATTTGAGCCACTGTCTTATCTGATATTTGTTCATCTACGCAATCATATTCTGAACTCATTTTCTTCTTACAAAACTGTTTACAATGAATTATCTTGTAGTGGCAAACAGAGGCAGTAACCTTGGCTGTCAGGAAACAGTTACCCTCTTAAGGAAGCATGTGTCTCCATAGTAAATGTCCTGGCTTAGAGAACTACTGTACCGGTGACCGCGAAAGAGACAGAGAGTGGAAGGAATAGGGGACATAAAGCCTCATCAGTGAGAGATGCTCATGAGACACTGAAACGGGTCTGAAACAGTCTTTCCTGTTGATTAGCTTGAATCCTCTGCACCACAAATGGACTGACATGAGAGCGGAAAGCCGTCCGTACTGCAGCAGCAACAGGAAGAGAAGAGAAGAGAGGCGCATAATTCATCATTAGGATATCAGAGTCCAGGTGCAGATTAGAAGTGATCCAGCCAGCAGCCAGGCAAAGCAGGGCACTCAAGGAGGAAAATCTTATCCCACAGCCAATTCCCAGAGCATGGCTGCCCTTAATTGAAATAATTTTGCCCCAAGAGTTGTTTAATCTTTAGAAATCGCGCACACAGGAGGGTATAAATTGAAGAAAGCAGACGTCTGATCGCATTGCCATCCTTGTCCACTCTCCATCAAACAACCCGCCCTTCTCCTTCTCCTCTCCCTTTCCCCTCCTCTCACACTCCGAGTCTCTTCCCTTACTAAACCCCGACGTCTTAAAGCTTACTCCAGCGCGGGCCACGGAGCCGGAGCCGCATGCTGGCGTGGGGCGCCTGCTGCTCGAGACGCAACAAATCATTTGTCTGTTATTAACCCTGAGCCTGTAATTATGCAGATTGCCATAGATTTTCCCTGGGTGCCGGGAAGTGAGATCCAGGGGTTGCTCTCAGCGTGGCAGGCGGACGAGAGAACGGCCGTGCATTACTGAACTTGCCACATTCATCATGTTGACTGATGGCACGCGGAGCTGGTCCCCGGGTCCCGGTGGTTAATGTAGTGGGTAATTAACTGTCATTTGCCTGGTAATAGGCCGATGATCAATGGTTTGTGAGGAAACAAATTCTAATTCGGCAGCTGATGAATGCACGCCGAGGCCAGAGCAATTGAAGTGGCGGGGGTGGCAGAGGGGAAGGGGAGGAAGGAGAAAGAGGGAGCCGCTGTCAGAATTTCAAATGGCTCTGGAGGTGGCGGCGGGTTTTTTTTTTTTTTTTTTTACTTTAAAGGGAAAAAAAAAGAAAAAAAGTAATGATTGGCCCTGAAAAAATGTATGCTTAATTTGTTGTCCTTGATGTTTAGAGAATACTCAAATGGTAGAAGAGAGGGATAAAAAAATAAAAAATAAAAAAAGCATTGGACACACTCATAAAGGTGCTTTGAGCCTTCTTGCTTTTACTTCAGTTTGTTTCTGCATATGATAATAATAAAATGTTCTCATTCGAGTGTGACAGCCAGTAAATTATATGAATTGTACAACTTGGTGAGCATGTTGAGGTGACATCGCTCGTGCTTTTTCCAACAGGCCGTTGTCTAATCATCACAGGCGAGCTGAGTGCCTGGGTTTCGCTCCTGCACCCACTGGGCTAAAGCCTTGTGGAATAATTTAATTGGTATCTGTTTTTCTCTCATCAAATAGATAGCGTTCAGCCATGAAGTACTGCTGTGCACCCTTTCTCTCCGGTAAGGTGCTGCCGAAATCGACGGCGCTATGAATGCTAATTCTAATTCTAATAAGTGTTGCCTCTTTCAGGCTTTTTAACCATATTTGCTGTTTTGTCGAGCTACGAGTGGAAGCGAAAGTGATTTCCTCTGTAACAGGCTTCCCACCAGGCACCTGACAGACGTAAAAGTAAACCGCGCCTCAAGCTAATCCACCAACCCGAAAAACCAAGAGCGCGTTTGTGTACCCTATCATCCAGTGTCGTTCTGAGCACATCAAGGGTTATACTCGGCTCCTTTTAGAGACCGCATTTTTAGAACATGTGCCCTTTGAATTCATTACTAGCCAAGCACACTTAATTTGCTGCCTCCCCAGAGAACCATTAGCGTCTATGGCATCAAACTGACGGAGCAAGGAAAGACAAGTGGCAGGTAGAGCTTCATCCATCGCCCGCTCCCTCCTTCCTCTCCTGCGCGGTGTGGACTCGGGTCTTTCTCAGGAGACATCGGGATTTGGTGCACCGTCACTATCTGTAATAACTCTAACCACCAGACTTTTGATAGAGTGCATAGTCGACATGTGACCATGACAAATGTGTTTCATTTTGATCATCTTACCTGAGTTTCTTTTAAACCACTCACCATATTCGGAACATTATAAGTAAAAAAAAAAAAAAAATTAGCCATATTATACTATGATATTAATATGAATGGTTTCTCTCAAGTGTAGCTGTGGTAACTAATGTCTTAAATTTTAATGCCTTATAGAACAAAGATGAAAAGCAGAGTTTCTATTAGGACACGTGCCTCCTTCTTTATTCATAAGCTTTCTGAAACTCAAGTTGTCAGGCTGAGGAACAAGAGACGAACCAAATTCAAAAGTGCTTTTTGCTTGAAAACAAGTTGAGAAATATATTCCCAAAATACCTGCGCTCATTTTCCCCCTCATTGTTCCTCGAACATCTAAGGAAGGGAACATCTTTTTTTGGACATTCATCGCTTACGCGATCAAATCCCTGCATTTCCTTTGTACACTTTTTCGGTGTGTCTTCTTATGGGACACAGGTGCGTTTGCCGTGCGTAAGCAGAATATTAAATAAGGCTTAGATCTCAATAAGACTCCTGGAAGATTAAACTAAAACATGCCACAACTATTTATAATTACGTGCCAGGCTGGTGTTTAGCTGTTTCACAAAATTGCTCAAAAAAAGCAAGAACACATGAACACGATATTAGGAGTAAATGCGTGCATGAAGTATATGTAAATAAAATCTGAATCGCTGTTGTATCCACAATTTCAGAAAATGAGAAATATACAGTATTAAAGCAAAACTTATTGCAAACCAATAGTGTCAGGAGAGGTCGGAACCGAACGCAGGTTTACTAAAAGTTTCAAACTATACAGCATTAGGTCAAATCAAAATGACGTGAGACTAAAACTGGCCAAGAGCAAAACTTGAAATTGTTAGGAATATGTTCTGTGGCCTTTAGGACGACGCTAAGAATCCTTCAATTCTGGAATTTCCTTGGGGATCAATAAAGTACCCACTGTATCCATCTGCATTAGATTAAGTCATTTAAAAAATCATTTGAGAAGAGATGATTTTCTTTAAAAAAAAAAAAAAAAAAAAAAGCTTACATATTAGAAACATAATACCTGTGTTTTGGTCATGTTTGTTAACAGGTGCTTATTTAATTATTATTTTTAATTGATTATAAATTGGCTTATTTATTAAAGAATAATTAATCAGCTCATTTAACAGTGGTAATCCTGTGTAGACCCTAAAGTAAGCTGGCACGCATAAACCTCGAGCAAAGTATGAATGATCAGTTATCATTTATCAGTCGAGATGTTTCATAATCTTTATTTTTTATTTTGCCGTTATGACTAGAGATGCTTATTGCTCTGTGTGTATCTGAAATCCACTAGCAGTCAGGGCAGCAGTGTTCAGAGTAAGCACTTGTGTTCCAGTTCTTGCAGGGCGTTCAGGATCCAGACCTTTCTTTGGCCCTTCTCTGAGCATCTGATCTTTATGACAATTTTTCTACACATAATGGCAGTAAATACAGAACTATAATGGACATGGCACTCTGTCATAGCTTTTTTTTTTTTTTTTTTTTACTGTCACAGTGTTGTTGGGTGTAGGAGTCCCAGCAGTGTGTTGTCTAATGGCCTGTTAGCAGTTGTGCTGCAGCAAGTTCACCTGTGCACTTGTGTAAAGCACATTATGCTCGGATTATTTGTTGAAATGCACTACAGGTTTGGACAGTCCCGAAGCGTACAGCACAAATTCAAAAGGTTTAGATGAAGATATTTTATTGGAAAAAGCACTCGGGTGTAGGCACATGTAGAATTATTGGCATTATGGGCAAACTTTTTCAAATTTTAATTTAAATAGCACACTCCGATGATGTCTATGAGAATTTCAGTATGGTGTATTGTACACCTGTATGGTCTTTGCACTGGCCTTTATTCCTTTTCATCAGTACATCTTATTCTTTGGATGCATACAGTGACCTCTCATACAATCTTTAACCTTACACGTGCTGCTTTGTACTCGCAGTCATCAGTACCGCAGTCCGTTGTGCTGTTAAAACTGTTAAAGCCGCCCAGCTGTTGATTCCCCACACTTTTGGGGTGAGGCTTAGAGACAGCAGACAGATAAAGGCAGGTTTATTCCTCACTTAGGGGGACAAGCAGAGCTTTTTGTATTTGGAAAGCCCACAGCGCTGCACCCGCTCACTCAAATGAAAATAGCGTGACAAGTCCATTTAAAGGCACAGGCCACTTTAAATTTGCAAGAGATGGGAAGTCGAAGGAGACAGATTGTGTGAGTGGGGCAAAAAAAAAAAAAAACTCCAGTGCCATTTTGATTTGACCCGACAACAAGAAAAAGCTGTAGGCGTCGCTTTTTCATACGGGCATCGTCTGTCATTCATCAGGTGAATGTTTTTCCTGCCTTTATCAAAGCAGGGTGTAATCATACCAGGTTTTGGAGACAAACACGCGCAGGTCCGACCGCATTCCTATTTTAATTTTGCATAATCATATAAAAGTATAGTCTCCTGGCTTACACGGCTGTTTAAGGGGACATTTGATCGCACCATAAATCCAAGGCGCAAATTTACATTCATATTTAGAGGTTTTAGATCCAAGGCTTCTTCCAAGGACAGATGTATCATTCCATCTATTTCATATTAAGCCCTTCTGGCATTTGGAGAGAAATGAGTAGGATGCAAGAGATAACACAAATGTAGCTATATTTAGACAGCATAAAAGAGAAGAGACGTACTTGTTTTAATCATTTCACCACTGAACTAACAGCTGAAGGCTCCGTCTGCTCTACCTTAAGCAGCCTGACTTCTGCAGACCATGTCCTCTTTTGTCCCGTGGTGTGTCGAGGGTATCCCTTAATTCTGGAGGTATTCATAAGAGTGCGGTCTAATCTGCTGTGTTCTTTGCCTGTGGCGAACATGCTTTTTTTTCCCCTGAAGGTTAATAAACAACCCTGCATATCGCAGACCTGGAGATCATTTATCAGATTGCGATCTCTTACAGGCTTTGAGAGTGGCATGCAGTTTTATCATTTTAACAACGATGGCTAAAAGTGCCTGGAGAAGCCTGCCTAATAGGTTATTTTGTTATATGATTTTGTTATCAGATCGCGCGCTCTCTCTCTCTCTCTCTCTCTCTCTCTTTTTCTTTCCTCTTTTTACTCCGACTAGGTTGCAGCACAGTCACAGCTATGAATCTCTAATGAATCCTCTCTCTCTCTCTCTCTCTCTCTCTCTCTCTCTCTCTCTCTCTCTCTCTCTCTCTGTTCTGAGGACACCCTCTCAAATAATAAGATCTTCCCTGGGCCAAGTCCCTGCTCGGCCTCTGTGGTGCTAACCTTGTCGAGTCCGTGTCAGCAGCACTAGTCATTGCCATGATATTTCCAGTGCACTTGAACTGTCGCTTTTGCCTTTAGGGCACCTTCGAAGCCATTATTATTATGATTGTTTAACCCATCACACTGAAACGTAATGAGGAGCTGTGAGGAGAAGAGCCAAACCAAAGAAGCAACCCGGTGCAATCTATTGCATTGTGTTATTGAGCCTTGGTTATCTAGTGATGGTCTTTCAAAATACTCGATTCTTCCTGTGTTTTTGGCAGGTTGTTTGGCGTGACGGGGAACTGTGCAGCCTGCAGCAAGCTCATCCCAGCCTTCGAGATGGTCATGAGAGCCAAGGAGAATGTCTATCACCTGGACTGCTTTGCCTGCCAACTCTGTAACCAGAGGTGAGCGCGGACTATCTGTCTCTACCCATCCTCACAAGCTTTGATCTGATGCAGAGAGTGTTTGCTGATATTTTTCATCAAACCCTGAAGCACGTGTTCAGGAAAAGCTGCAAGGAGTAAAGACTCACTTAGATATAGATAGATGACGTCTATCAGTTATATTTTTACATCCTGATCATTAGTGAGGATTTTTCCCCCCATCATAAACACAGATCACTCCAATACACCACAATAGGTGTAAGGCATCTACTTTCGTATGATTATGTAACAATGAATTGTAGCAATTTAACAAAAACTTAAGTGCAATAAAACTGTATTAGCAATAAATGTGTTCTGCCCAAACTCAAATATCTCGATATCTTTGAATGCACCGTCAAGTAGTTTCTCTTTCACGCAGTCAAAGAGCTCACTAATCCACTAATCAACTGTTGACTAGCCGTGCCTCGCATAAATGTGTTTGCCGATTTTTGAAGGTTCTTTGCAACCACTTGCTTTCCTAAATTACTTACTCATAGAAAAAGACTCTCACTGATGACGGCTTCATGGAAATGTGCTTTTTTTTTTCCCCGCCAATTGATCAGCGGCTAATGTTCCGCTCTCATCCACAATTAAGAGGTCAGTTATATATTGACAGCAAATTCAGAACATCTCACACACACACACACACACACACACACACACACACACACACACACACACACCCCTCAAAACTGTTATTGCAATAAGTGTGACAGCCGAGCATAATTTAATAGTAGAATTTTTAAATAGTTCTGAGAAAAAGAAAAGTTTGGGATCTGTATGTGTCTGTTGGGGTTTCATCCAGTGCTCCAATTTACTCCCAAAAACATAACAATATGTGGCTTAGTATTAGGGACGGAAAATTAGGGGGAAAGCGGATACTATATTATCATGACGCCCAGGTGTATTGCGTTTTTGTTTCCAACGCAATTTTATTAAATATCCCAGTTTAATATGATTTTTTAAAAATTTTTAAATTTATCATTTTAACGCTGCCTATCAGCGTGTAAATAGTTTAGAGTGTGCCACCTGTAGGATTATAGCGGAACAGCAACATTTTAACACCTCAAATTCACACATATGTAAATGCAAAATGTATTTTTTTTAAATCTATATTCGAGTGATACATGATTTTTTGCTACGAGTGTGTGCTCTGGGATCTGCCTCGTGTCCAGTGTTCTCAGGATAGACACTGAACACATGTCTCTGACCCAGATAAAATGGTTACTGAATACAAATAAACAAATGAAGGAGGAAATACAAAGCAGACCTTTAGTGAGAACGTTTTTTTAGTCGTGAACAATGCCACGGTTATAAACTACACAATCATGAGGATCTTGTCACACTCTGTGGTGTAACTTGCTCTGAAATTCCCTCTCACTAGTGTGTCTTGTGAACGCGCGGAGTGCTGCTTGCTTAGTTCAGCTAGTCAGACACCTACAGAGAGCAGACATGGTGTAAACAATGACAGAGGGATGCGACACCACAACTTTTTTCTCACTAAAAACAACACTTTAACTCGGCGGTGTGGGAGCATTTTGGATATCTAAAAATGATCGGAGTGTCATCCAAGATGAAGGATATCCAATTTGCAAAGAAGTGTGCATTTTTAAAGTTGGTTCAACATTAGCCTGACTGTCGTTTAAACTGTTTCTCTGTTTGGTTCAGAATGGTTTGGTTCTCACTAAGGTTTGTGCACTTTGGGTCCGCGTCAGCGTCTATGTGATCACTGTTCCTCAACACACAATAAATGCAGTAGGAAAAAAAACACTCGTCACATAGGAGAAACATCACATTAAATTTTTTAACACCTTTTCACCATTGCTAGTAATGGCTTTGTCCACTTTTGACATCACTACAGGACTTCTTCTGTGCCAAGAAAATCTCTCGCACACCATTACATCACCAGCACCAGCCTGAACCACTGGTACAAGGCAGGATGGATCCATGCTTTCATTATGTTTGGGCAAAATTCTGACCTTACCATCCATATGAAAGTCAAAGCAGAAATCAAGACTAATCTGACCGAACGATTTTTTTTTCATTCTTCTATTGTCCGATTCTGGTGAGGCCATACGAATCGTAGAGTTCCCTGCTCTTAGCTGACAGGAGTGCCACTGATGTGGTTTTCTGCTGCTTGAAGCCCATCTGCTTCAAGGTTCAACGTGTGATGCGTTCAGAGATGCTCTTAGACATTCCTCGGTTGTACAGTAGCAGCATGTTATTTCAGTTAGTCTTGCCGTTCTATCAGTTCGAACCAGTCTGGCCATTCTCCTCTGACCTCTGGCATCAACGAGGCATTTTTACCCAGAGAACTGTCTCTCGCTGGATATTTTCTCTCTTTCAGACCATTCTCTGTAAACCCTGGAGATGGTTGTGTGTGTGTGTGAAAATCCCAGCAGATCAGCAGTTTCAGAAATACTCACACTAGCCTGTCTGGCACTTACATTCATGCCACGTTCAAAGTCACATAAAATCACCTTTCTCGCCCATTCTGATGCTCACTTTGAACTGCAGCATGTCATCTTAACCATGTCTACATCGAGTTGCTGCCATGTGATTGGCTGATTTAGAAATTTGTGGTGTACCTAATGAAATGGCCTGTAAATGTAGACGATGCATTTTGTTATATAATAAAGAAAAATAGATAGTTAACAGTGATTATTCCTCACAAAATCTTCAAAATCTCCAGTAGTTTCGCTGCTGGTGTTTTAGTGTGAATAATCCCGCAGTGCATGAGCAGTACTGCACCAGCACACTTCCCTTTTTATTGATTTATTCATTTAATGATCATTTCTTGATGTCAGTCCAATCTTACTGGTTACCATAGACAACTGAAAGCATCAATCTTCTTCATACCTCGAGACTCGGTGGAGTGGGTACCTCTGCTTCTCTCTCTCTTTCTCTCTTTCTCCCCCCACCACACACACATACACACACACACACACACACCCTAAGTGCAGTGCACATCAGAAGGGCAGATTGCAGGTTCTGGTTACGCACAATTAGCACCGGGTTATTGTCTTGCCACTTCACTTGTCTGCACGAGACACACTCTCCTAATGCAAGGAGTCAGCTAATCTTCATCAGCGAGCGCCTGGCCTGGTCCACTGGCCTTCCCGGGCATTAAAACCCATTTAGAACCAGGCAAATCTTTCTTTTTACATTAGGGCAGCCAATCAAGTGTTTAATAAAATCGACGTCAAGAATGCACACTCACTGCTGAGGCCTCTCTGCGCTGCCACGCCTGCCCATCACAATTTCACCCGCCCTCACAACAAGATTTATGGTGCGGTGTCTGCACTAATTGCTGCTGTTTCTCACCCAGAGGCTAGACTTTTTCCTGCAGTGTCTTGACACTTGGAGACATGGGTGCTTATAAGAATTTTTAAAGGAGGGTCTCGGTGTCGCCTGCTACTTCAGATACGTCCGTATTTGTGAAATGGCTGAAGTCTGTTGGACTCCAGATTTCCGAGAGTACTGATGTAAAAATCATGACTGACAATTAAACGCAAGGTGACAATGCACCTGCAGAGAAACACAAGCCGAGCTTCAAACGCACATCTTTTCAATGCCGAGAGTTCCAGATTTGCAGATTTAGCTGTCAGTTCACCGCATATTGGCGAGACCTTCTTTCTTTGTGAGCCGAAACCACCGGAGAATGGAGCATCAACAGCGTGATATATAAATCCACCTCATTTGCCTGTACGCCGATTCATTTGTCAGCAACTTGACAAGGTATTATCTCTACAGACATACATAGACATGTCATCTGACACGCCTACGCGGCTTTGTTGTTCATCGTTTTTCATGAAAAGCACCTCACGAAACTTCACGCACTTCTCTGAATGGAAAACAGAAGGATAAATGGCAAGCCTCTCCATTACAGTTCTGTCAGGTCTGCAACCTTGTATCAGCTTACCAGCACGCTGGTGTTCCTGGATAAACATCAGTAAGGCCAAACAGACTCTGTCAACTGCCTGTGATGGCAATAGATATTTTAAAAAAAGAGAGAGGGAGAGAGAGAGAGGATTTGAGGGTGGACACACTCCCATCGCTTTCAATTGGCACTTGTGCTGAATTGGGTTTGAATGTTGATTTGCTTATCAGGAGCTTCCAGTGCTCTGCACTCTGGGCCTGCTTTCCACATTTAGTTCAAAGTACAAAAGAACCAAAATGGGGAAATCACAAGCGTGAAAATGAACTGACTTTTTTTTCTTTTTTTTTTTTTAGAAAAATAAATAACAACCGGCAACTAGAACACCCCTAAAAGCCCAGTTTAGCAAGAGATAAACCCTGTTTGGCATCTAAGAACATAATCGGCCATGTTTCCTTTTGGAGACTCGGCTATGTATCGAGAAGGATGTGCCCATTTACACTTAGGATAATATTATACATGAAATTAGAAAAAAGAATAATGATTAAGCTGGTGAAAATAACTAAAAAAAAACAGAAAGCTTTGCATATGTTTTTTGCCTATGTTTTACTTATTTCACTAACTCTGCATGACACCCATCTCCATCTGGAACCTCTGCTTTTTCATTACACTGGTTCAAACCTAACATAACAAAATGCCCTGGCCTTTCATAAAGACATCTAATCTATCTAACAAAATGGCTACATTGGTCTAACGGTGAGCTTGTGATGCACGTAGACGGCTGTTTGAGGTTAGCAGGGTTCACAGCACGTAATTATTCTCCATCTAAAGGGTCAACCGTGGCCCAGCATTGCCATTCTGCGGTTAAAAGGATACAATCAGACTTGTACACACACTTCAGTCCCCCCCCCCCCCCACCACCCCTCCATCCCCTCCCACCCCTTCCCCCATGCGCACACATTTACACAACCATCATCTCCTTTTAGCAGCTTTATTAGTCACCGCAGCCCACACAAAAGCACAGCTGAGAGGAGAAAATGTTACATACTGCCAGCGATTAGCCCGATTTCATCGCACTGAACTGCACTGCATTCCAGGCCCAGGAAGCCATTTAGAGAGACATTTTAGAAGGAAATATAAAGCTAAGCTTTTGTTTGTATCTGAATTTATTCCTCTGCTGTGAGATGGACAAAATGCGAATTGGTTCCACAGAATAACATGTATCAGATATGATTTATGTGTCTCCATTCAAGCAAGGAGATAATCATTCCTGGTCACTGTATTTCAGGATATATCACAATACCAAGCTCTGGCAGGAGCCTGGTCTGATTTTTAAGGGTTACACCAGAGTTTTACAACCTGACAAACTCTGTAGATATTTCTTCAGCTTAGTTAATGGGCACTGACCTGTCAGTGTGTGTGTGTGTGCGCGCGTGTTTGAGATTTTGAGTGACTCGAGCGACCCATTAGACACAGATTAGAGCTAGGGGAACAGTTAATCGATGAGTCTGTCGTCCACTCTGGCCTCATCAGGCCGCTATAGACGGCTTGGCTTGTGCTGATGAGGCTGGCCACTGCTGCCCAGAAGGCCTCTAGGGACTGCTACAGGCACTCAGGTCACAGGTACAAGGCTGTAGGAGGTCACCGTCACGGGTCACACTGAGCCAGGGAGCTTTCCAAAGCCAAATTGGGCAGTTCGCTGCTGTGGGGACTGAACTTCTTCAGTCTGTGTGCTGTCGCTGGTCAACTCCTATCACTTCATATCAAATGTTACTTCTAGGAAACAAAGAACTTGCATAAAGGAGTTGCTTTTATTTTATTCTGCTCTTTTCTGATTTCTATTCTTTCCAGCTGCTTCATGTTCTCCCTTCTTCTCTCTATCCCTCATTTAGCAGCTGCCTGTTATTTTGTCCTGGAGATGTTACTACTATAGTTAACATGGACCTCCGAGGCAAATCGCAGTAGTAGTCATACATCATTAGGTGCTGCCTTGGAATCTTTTCTTCAGCTAGATGGGTCTCAATAGACATATTCATCACAACTGTCAGACCTGAGGGGGGCAAGTAGGAGGAGAAGGGGGGGGGGAGGAAAGGATGAAAGGAAGGAAGGAAGTAAAGTGGAGAAGGAGAAACAAACAAAAGGAGGAAGGGAAATAAAAAGGAGAAAGAAAATAAATTAATGAAAATAAAAAGTAGTAGAAATAGAAGTTAGGAAGGAGGAAACAAAAAATGGGGTAAAGACAGAAAATGGATTGAACAAAGAGAAACCAAGAAGGAAGGAAGGAAAAAAAACAAGAAAGAAATAAGTTAAATAGTTAGGAGGAAATGAATGAAATTGGAAAATGTAGGAAGATGAAGGAATTAAACAAGGACAAGAAAGGAATAAATAAACAATTTTTAAAAAGTAGAAAGCGTAAATAAAGGACGATAAAAAGTTTTAAAAAAGCAAAGTACATTAAAAGAGAAGGAAAAAGGAAGTAAAGGAAGGAAAGAGAGCCGCTGTCAGCTTAAATTCGTACATGTCCAAAAAGTAAAGGTACCGAGACAGCAGTGGAAGCCAGTGAGAAAGTGTTATTGGGGGCTTCACACACAAAGCTGCGGTTTTAATGCTGGCGGTTGGAATATGTGGAGATCTGTAATGACTGCGAGAACTGCAAGATGGAGGGCAGCACAAGGGCATTTATTACTGCTACCTCTGATGGGCTGCCTGCAATATCCTCGTCATAATTGGCGCTCAGATGTCACCAGCACTGTTGACATTTCACCAAGCAGAAACAATTTGGAGCTGTGAAACAGGGCGGTGACGGGACAAAAAGGCAGCGGAAAACACAGGCTTTAAATAAACACAGAAGGTTCCTGTTAGCACGAGAAAGGAGATGGAGAGGGATGGCGGTACGAGGAGGAGGAGGAGAGGGTCCCGGGTGTCAAACAAGATGGACACTAATGGATTCCTGGGAAGAATGTGTCATTTAGACAGGACGTTTTTATTGGCGCCAACGACACCATTACATTAAGCACACCTCTGCTTTGTGTTAATCACCATGTCAACAAGCACGATTAATGGATATTACTTGTTGATACTTGATCCTGCCTAATGGCTGCGGCTGCCGGCTGACACTGTCACCTGTGACTAATACAATCTTTTACAAACTTTCACGGGGAAAGAGTTGGCGATTAGACGCGGTTTATGCAGGGCTGTCTGTGCTGCTTGTTAGGTTGCTAGATAGATGGAAAGGTTAACGTATCTCTGTTCAATTGATCTTTTTATTCCCTAAAACAATGCAGTGTGGTCAGCAGAGCACGTTTAAGAGATCTTGATTGGAGGCAAATGGGCTCGCAGGGGGATTGAAGCCTGCTGAGTTTGTTTGCGCTCCTGTTCCAGCCTCAAGCTGAGAAGTGAACTAGTCTTTTAATCTTCTAGCTAAAATGGTGATGGGGGAGTTTCAGGTACGCACACATACTGCGAGGAAGAAGGAGGGGAAGCACACTGGTAAACAGAATTGCGCACTTGTAGTCTGACCTTGTCGAACTCGCTGTGAGCAAGATAAGCAGCCCTTAGGACAACCCGGCACACAGAGGAACTCTCTCTCTCTCTCTCTCTCTCTCTCTCTCTCTCTCTCTCTCTCTCTCTCTCGCCTTTTTTTATCTTTCCCACCGTATTTCTCTTCCTCTTCACTCTCTCCGTTTCTGTTTCTCTGCCTCCCTATGTATCACATATCATTACCCTTCTCACACACTTTCTCTCTCCTCGCCAACATAATCTCCTCTCTAAAAGGTCAAGTGAGACAGTGGCCCATTGGGCAGAGTGAGTGCAGGCCAGGCTGTGATTTATTCATGTTGCAGGTGGAGAAGCGGCTACACGCTACCGATACACTCCAGAGATACACACTGTAAACACAGCACCTTCCCTCAGGTTGGGCCCTCTTATGCACTTCAGAGTTAGGGGTCAGGTTAGTGTTCATTGCCTCAAATTCCCTCATCTCAGTCCCACAGCCAGTAGTTCTAGTGTTTGAGAGCTGTACCATTGGGTTTCAGTTTGAGGAGTTTATTCATTTTTACTGTTATGAGCGTTACAAGCTATTTGTCTGTCAAGTCAAATGCTTCAGCAACAATACCCAGCACTAATACAGTATACCATTAAGGCCAGTGTGTTAAATTGCTTTGGGTAATGCCCCACCCAGCACTTGTGCCATTTTCCAGGGTTAACCTTTTCCTACATGACCCCCAGCTCCCTCCATGCCACATCCCACCTACTAGGATTCCCAGACAGAATGCAGGAAAACAAACTCGTACACTGTTACTATGCTTTACATGAGCAGCCAAGCAGCCTGTCAAAAACCTCTGTTTTCTGACAAAATAATAACAACTGTGAAAGCTTTTACATCCTGTACTTCAAGCTTTGAGAAGATATTTTACCAGCCAATATTGTATGAATCCTTGTCAATACAAACTTGTTCCTTCTAGTGGTTTATGAGATAAAAAAATAATTTGTTTGCTGAAATTAGTGGAGAGCTTGAAACAAGGCGTTAGCATCGGTACTGGTCAGAACGCCTCATCCACTTTGCCAAGTGGACAAGTACACAGCTGATCCTTTAAAAGTTCTTCTATGTTAATTGGTTCTTCTTGGAATCCTTTGTGTACGGTGTAACCCTAGGTTGCAACTTTAACTTAAGATTTAAGGCGAATAAATCCAAGACTGCATTAGGATGCCAAATGGAAACCACCTATGACTGTCTCACATTGAATAAACCCATTTGTCTTTCTTCTCTCTCTTCTCATTTGTCAGGTTTTGCGTGGGGGACAAATTCTTCCTAAAGAACAACATGATCCTGTGCCAGACAGACTACGAAGAGGGGCTGATGAAGGAAGGCTATGCCCCGCAGGTCCGCTGACCTCTACATGACACTTTTGCTTTGTGGGGAGAGAGCTAGGAGAGGACCTGAAAGGGGACATGCAGTCAGACACCAAAAGCACTACCATCCTCTCCAGCCCTTATCCTTGATAATGTACATAAGAAACGCCCACTATGGGGCACTGCTGTACAGAATAGCCATAGAGACTTGTTGTGAGGTGGGGAAGGGGGTTTCCCAGATTCCCCTGAGCAAAGTGGCACTGGTCTTGGATATTGCTGTGGCTCTTTTAAAATGACCCTTCTTCTCCCCTAACCCTAAGACCCAGGGCCTCATGGAGACAATCCACCCCAAGGCCTGACAACTCGCACACCTACACATACATCAAAAAAAAAAAAAAAAAAAATGCAAGCATACTCTTAGACCCCTCTCCACTGACCCCCATTTCACTCTCAGGCTAAGGACCATAATGAAAAAAGGGAAAACAATCATTGAGTGATGAAAAAGTATAAGTGTAGTCCTGTCAGCTGGGAGCGAGGGAGCCATGTCAATATAAGATCTCAGGTTGAGGGGGTTTCCTTATTTCTATTACTTTGCTTCTCTTTTCATTTATGAGAAAAAGCCGTGTCCAGCTGAGCACAACTCAGCGCTTTCTCTTGCCTCTTTCCTATTGGTCCAGCAGATCTGCTGGATCCGCTACACTGACGCAACTTTATTACTACGATTATTCATGTTCTGCTTGCTTTGTATGTAAAACAGCCTCCAGAGATCAATGTACGGACACTGTAGGGATAATGGCACACAAGTCAGTTTGTTATGTGGGGTGGGGGGGGGACGGTGTCTGATTTACTTCTTTTATATAATGTATTTATTTGAAAACTTTTTTTTTCTTTTCTTTTGTTGTTGTTGAGCATCATACTGAGGCTTTGTCCTTGACATGTTTATACTTGACTTGGATCACTGTCCAGTTGCTGAGCCTTTCGTCCAGACATCAAGTCTGGCTCCATTACCGCACATTGACAAACAATTGGAGTCACATAGTCAGGTCACATAAACCGGAGGCGTGTAACCTCCGATTTACTGGCTTTGACAAGTTTGTCGACGTGCATGTTAACGCTACTGTACCACGTTTAAACAGCATCCAACTGATACTTCAGTTCCCTTCTGAACATGTGGGCAAAGCCTCAAGAAAAGACACACTGATTTGTATATGGTGGTTGTAAATATAAAAAAAAAAATTAAAAGTATTCCTTTTGGCTTGCTAATAAATAATTTTTCTTTTAAGTGACACTCAGCATGAGATGTTTATTTTTAGGACACATGTACATACTGTATTGTAATCATTTTAAGCACAAATGTAATACAGTTTTATTGTGTTAACATTGCGTGCCAGGTGTATTTTCTTCCCACATTCTCAACACTCTAATCTAATCCTTGTAAAGCCCGCACTGATTTTGCCCATTTACTCCATTCATTTCCACCTTCCGAGTGTTTACTGAAGCAATTTAGGCTACGTGCCTGACTGAAGGGCACGAGTGTAGATGCAAAGAATCCATCGAAGCCCTCTCCACTCACCACTCTATTAGCCTAGCCACCAGACCATGCTATGCTCTCTGCTCCATGATTGATAGTAAGTGCAATCATTTTTGTCAGCCATTTTGTTGTCATCACAACTCAAAAATTGCCACCCTCTTTTCGGCCTCTACTGAAAAGCCGGGAGTATAAGAGAATCTGTCAGCGCCAGAGTGCATTTAGGAGGATCAGCTGAGTAGAGGAGTATAGATAATCACCTTCTGTTGAAATGGTGGGGCTTTTATGCATTGTAACAGCTATCAGCTGAGTTCATGCCATACTTACAGAAAGCTCTGCAGGTCATGACCGAGACCAACACTGGAACCATTTAAAGCCTGTTGTAGTTTGGCTTATAAGTGAAGCCGGAGCCATGCTCGACAATCCGGCTTACTGTACGAGTAAAACAGTGAGATTAAAGTCCTTTCTCTAATTAGGGAGGCAGTTTAAAGTAGCCTGTAAAGTTTGACAATAGGCGCACACTCATCTCATTATAGCCCATAATAAGGAGACCAATTAAACTAATTGAATTGCTTTAGCTTGAAACACAGAGGGAGAAAGTGTCTTTGATTAGACTCAAGCTGTTAAATCTCTCAATGGAGAGAGCGCGAGAAAGAGGGATCGGTCTGAAGCTACGCTAAGCCTTGAAGAACTTCTGGGAGAGAAGAATACTTTGGAAATGTACAACATAATGAGCAAATATATTGTCAAATTATACACTGTTAAACTTCATGCTTTTGGGACAGAGTTAAGACACTAATTTATGTAGGCTGTGATTAAACTGGGTAATTTAACTGTATATAATAATAATGATAAAATAATGATAAAAACCGTAACATTTCCTATGCAGGTCATCTGTATTACATTCAGCATATACATACTGTTGGTTGCCCAGACCTTTAAATCTACTTGACATTTTCTCAAATTACCAGGAGAACTTTTGTAAAACAGATCGTGCTCACCTGATATAAACCTTTGTGTTTATTGTTTTGGAATAAAGGCTGTAATATAGGAAAAATGTGTTTTTATCGGTTGTAAAAGAAACCGTGAAGGTGACATGGTGGCACAGCAGGCGGCATTCACACTCACAGCTCTAGGTTCGATGGTTCGAGCTTTGGTTACTCTCTGTGCAGTGTTTTATGTGTTCTCCCCATGTCTGCATGATGTTAACTTCAGGATTTCTGAGTTTCTGGCCTGTTCCAGTCTTAAAAAAAAAAAAAATGAAAATGAAAATATGAAAAATATGTACATTGGCTACAATGCATTTCCCCAAGGTGATGAGAAGTGTCTGTACTGAGCCTTGTGAAAGACAGAGTACCATCCGGGGTGTATTCTGCTTTGAACTTAGTGCTCATGATATCCACTCCACCCTAATCAGAATTTTGAAGCGGGAATTGAATAGGGATGAACGAAGCAGATTTTTATTAAAGCACTTTCCTCCCTGACTTGCATCGGAACATCTTGACTTTTGACTGTATTCTCAGGCACATGATACAGAGCAAATATAATGTCCAGAAATCATTCATAATACTAAGAGTTTAATTGAATCTACAGTAGAGTATGTGCGCATATACTGGATCATTATCATGATGTCATATATATATATATATATGTATAATATAGAAGCAGGAAAAAGAAACATTTAACATTAAGGTTAAGAAGATCTATACGTAATTGTTATTACAGTGATTTGACTATCAGCTCATCACTTATTATTACACTGTAGTGAATATTTTCCTCAGATTTTATGTGATAAATACACGATACGTATGTATGATTTGGCAGTGATGTTATACATCACCATTATTTGACTCTGACATAGCAGAACCACTGAGCGTCAAAGATCTGTCACATGAAAATGAGCGAAACCATAAATAATCTGCATGTAAACGTTACGCTTATTGGAACCATGGCATGTACCCTTATGAACAGGAGCAGTGGCGCAATCCGTGATTATGTGCAATAACTGTCGCCTACAATCCAAACTTTGGTGTTCCGTGTTGTCACTTCCTAATTTTCTTACATCATGTCGATCTCAGCCTTTCTAACTCCACAGTTGCACGGTTTCTTTGAATCATCCAAGGTTGATATGAGACATAAAGCTGCTATTACTGTATTTGGAAAGAAAGTTCCAGTGCTCCCTGGTGCATTCCTCGCCTCCCAAACGTCTCACCTTATAACTTTTCCATCTCTGTGAACAAAGACATGTTTCATCACTTCTTCTTATTCTCTCAGAGACTTGCACTGATGAACAGCCAATGCGCCGAGCACAGGCGGAGAGGCGGCGTGTACGGCATCTTATTTAACATGCTGTTGTTATTGTATCAGACCTTTTGCTACTCGCCTGGGCATTTGTTATAGATCAGCAAGATAAAAATAGAAAAGAAAGATTAAAGATGGAAAAGAAAAAAAAAAACACGACTCATCCCCCCACAGCAACAAATAGTCGATGAAGCACAGAGGAAGATGAAGGGGGGGGGGTTTAAGGAAAAAAAAATCATGTAAGTTTCTTCCAGAAAATCATTAGGAACATTTAGAAAGTGCATTAACTTCCAGGCCATGTATCGTTAGCGGCCTCATCCCCATGCTGTCTCTGACCCCAGAGTGTGTGCATCAGGCCGCGCATCCGATAGCCCGACTCTCCTCGTTTGGCAAACGGCTCCAGGGGTGAAAATAATGATCTACATAGACATGCCAATGCTATCTGGACCAGATAACGCTGCTTTAATGACTCCTTATCCTTCAGCCCCTTTTGTAGAGATGGTGCCCTGGCAAATGTATTCCCACTGTTGGGTCATTATCTCTTTATTGCAGCGATAATAGAATTGGGTATTTTGGGTCAGATTTGTGTGGGAAAAGAAGATCCATTTGTGAGCCCGCGGTAACAGTGGTGCGCTGGTGAGCGTTATCGTGGATTCAGGGATCACTGATTGGCAATAAACATGCTTAAAACGGCTAATGATCGCGAGTGAATGATATTCCGAATGCGGTTTCTTTGAGATCGTGCCAATCGTTAGAAGCAGAGCAGAAATGTAAATCTTTCGGAATCAAGGAGTGCTGCCTACGTTCAGAGTCTGCCTTTTTTTTTCACGGTTGACAGATGAGATCAAATCTGGCTCTTTTTTTTCTATTCTTTTCTTTTTTTTTT
>JAAGKR010000247.1:158043-246275 GCA_011419295.1 Clarias macrocephalus | reverse complement strand
ATTTGTTTTTGTTTCGTGATTTATTTTCTACATTTTACAACAATACTGGGGATTTCCAAACTATAAAATGACACATATGGCATTAGGTAATTATGTAACAACAACAACAACAATAACAACAACAGTCGGTTGTTAGTTTAAGACACGGAGGTCAGCCTTTCTGGTTCAGCTCTTGCAGGAACAGTATTATCAAGTGCATTTGCAAAACCCACCAAGCTCCATGATGAAACTGTCTCTCATGAAGACCTTCCCAGGAAAGCGAGACCAAAACTTACTGTACCTCTGCAGAGGAGAAGCTCATTTAAAGACACCAGCCTCAGAAATCACCAATTAACAAACAGCACCGTTATGAAGCTTCACAGATCATAAGTAGAGCAGATACATCTCAATATCAACAGTTCAAAGGAGATTATGGGAGATTTTGGATAAACGCCTTCAGTATTGCTTTATAGTGTAGAAAGAAATAGAAATCAGGAAAGACCATGAAGTTAGAAAGTGATCCCAAAATGTTCAGAGGCAGTGTACGTGTATACAGTATGCGCTTATACTGTATGGAAGGCTTGCCGGTGTGTGTTAATGAGGGTTTTCACATATGTCAGGTGGAAAGTTATCGTTACTTTTATAATGTGTAAATTTTACCAATACTGGAATCTGGGAATGAGTCACTAAATTGTAGAACTCTCAATATTATTATTATTATTAGAAGTAGTAGTAGTATTTTATTATTATTATCATTATTATTATTGTTATTATTATTATTGTTCTTTTATTATTATTATTATTTTATTATTATTATTATTATTATTATTATTATTATTATTTTATTATAATAATAATAATTACTATTATTTTATTATTATTATTATTATTATTATTATTATTATTATTATTATTATTATTATTATTTTACTCATAGAAACAACCAAAAACAACCAGAAAAATACATGATCATGTGTATATGTGCTATTTCTATGCTAACCTTTTATTTTCTTTTTAGCTTTGTATGGTTGCTTAAAATGAAATAAATTATGAATCAGTTCATCATATTGGCTATAGGCTGTGCTGGAAAAAAAAAACGATACGTCATTCTATACTTCACAATCCTGAACCATATATATGTTCAGTTGAAAAAAAAAAAACGGGCAAATTTTTTTTTATCTTCATGAGGTACATTAATAGTCTCCATTACACACAGTGCTGCTATATTCATTACTTTGTTGATATAGTTGGAGCATGTGCTTATGTACACACTGCTCTAGAACCTCCAAACTTTCCTACACATGCTATTATATCATGAAATTAATTACATCAATTATGTCCTGTATTACTATAGTATATTGTTGACCTGACTTCATAGTGAGTTCATAGTATAACATACTCCACGTAATAATCCCTGGTATAGTGTAAATCTTTTGCAAATTAAATAAATTGTCCTGAAGTTGAAATATCATTGATGGATGTACATTTGAATGAAATCTGACGGATGCCAGAACGAGACGCAGGGTAGTCACGGCTCCCGCAGTGGGCTGCATAATGATGAGCGCTGATTTAACTAAAACCGCTCACGTGAGGAGCGTCTCACACACACACACACAGGTGTTCGACCACACAGACGAAGCAATTAGGCCAAAGTTCAGGTTTATTGCAGGATCTCCAAAAGCTGATATATATATTTATATATTTAAATGTGTAATATAAACCTGTCTATACAAAGCTTAACATCATACATCATACTTTTGCACAGTAACTATTATCATTATTAAATAAAGAACTAGGTCATACATTTTATTCATTCTCATTAAAAAAGAAAAAGTGTTTGCATGTAAAGATAAAAAACACTCCGGTTTCAAACATCTACTTAGATCTGAATATAATTGTATTTTTAAATATTATAATAATTTCCCCAAAAGCGTGTGAGGTAGAAAAAAAAAAACAGTCCCCCAGGAGAAAGTGTGCTTAATGCAAAGTACAATATCATACTGTTAAACCCAGACCAAGGCAAACCTACAGCTACTTACTGTAACAAATGATTGTATAAACACTGTATGCATGTTTCCTTTTTTAATGTTTCATCTCAAACACACACAAACCGAACGCACACATGGACATGTATAAGGGAGCGACTGGATTTGTCTTTCCTTTGCCTCTGCAATGCTTTGGATTAATTTGCATGTTCTCCTTCTACAGGGTGTATCCCTCCACCTCTATTCACACCTAATCTCGCTTAAAACACTCATACCGTGTCTCTGTTTCTGTAAAACTTTACACAAAATAGGGTTATTATGAATTTCTTCTTCTTCTTTTTTTTTTTTTTTCTTCTTCAGATTTGGCACGAGTGTGGATAATACAAGATAAATGAGAAATACATTATAAGGATCAGTGTACAATCTTGAATCTTTTTAAAATGCTGCCTGGAAAGAAAAGACAAAAAGACGCGAATAAAAATAATGAAGCGTGCCTGCAGACGGTTTACGTTTTAACCCATAGAAAAAAAAAAAGCCTTATTAGGAATGAAATCTCGTACGCCTCCAGAAACAAAAGTGCCTTTTTTACATACCTGTAGTTCACTGACCATGACATGAGAAACGTGGACTTTCTACAGCTTGATTGATGTGGCCAATTTTACTGAAATTATATATACAGGGTGATTCCCTCGAAAGAGGCCCTGGATATTGTGTAATAACTCTCGCTCGGATGAAGCAACCTGGACGGACATAACAACATACAATGTGCGCCTCAGTATATGGAACATGCCGGGAAGGCCCTGAGTCGGACCAGTAGGGTGGGCGCTGTAGCCATTGCGCCGACATGGAAAAAAAAGAGACATACTGTCACTGGTTCTGGTGCCCGCAGGAACACGGAATGGAGTGTTGGAATGTGTCTGGCAGAAAAACGAAGATAACTTTCAGCATCCCATTAAGGCAAATTGATTACACACACGTCAAGGTACGGAGTGTACTTTTTTGGTTCAGATTGCTTCATTATAGCAAGAGATATTAGAGAATATTCGGGGCCTCTTTCAAGTGAATCACGCTGTATACACACAGCTATACACAGAGTCAGCCAAAAAAAAATTATACACAGTACTTGAATAAAATACAAAATTTATTTCTATAAGTTATATATTAATATATATATGATAATAATATGATTATATTGTTAATATCTTATTAATATAATACATATTTTATATATATATATATATATATATATATATATATATATATATATATATATATATAATTTGCACAAATAGGTTTGATAATATATAGCTGCATGAAACTTGAGTAATTAGTGAACGTCCGGTCTCATGCAGTACCACTTCAGCTATGGATTTGCATAATATCTGTAGATTTATCACATATTTTTATCAGAAAACACAACACAACTTTGAGGCTGAGGTGAATAAGGCATGCTGTGCGGTCCGTGTGTGTGTGTGTGTGTGTGTGTGTGTGTGTGTGTGTGTGTGTGTGAGACCTTTTCTTTAGACCAACAGAAACGCAGGGCTTCGAGAGATTAAGAGCTGCTATTTCCCTCTGATTGGTAATAGAGAAAATAACAAGGGGGTGGAATGAGCCTTTTCAAAGACTCCGCAGACATGAAAGCACCTCAGATGCCGCTTTATGAAGGGAACGCGATGGGGGTGATCTTTGTTCTGGGAACGAGGTGCTCATTTGTCCTTGATGCCAAAGTGCAGTATAAAGACACTACAATAAGTGAACAGATGTTTGACAAATTTCACGCAGCTGTTGGAAATCTTGACCACACACACTATTATTAATGTACTGGAGATCTCGCTTGTGTATCAAGATTGCGTATTCAAGGAATTCAGAACACTTAGGAACAACATTAAAGTATAATTATAGATTGTCTCAAATGCTTGATTTTTTTTTGGTTATGTAAGAATATGATCCAGGATAATAATAATATGAATAATAATAATAATAATAATAATAATAATAATAATAATAAATTGCATAATGCGATCAGCTTTCGAGCTTCCGGTATTTCTCGGATACATTTGCTTCCTTCGAACCGAACATAAGACTTGCGCAATAATCACATGGCAAATATAAGTGCTTCAAACTATCAGCATAATATTTGACCCTTACTTTTTCTTTCCCTTTAACGCAGGCAGGAAGGCAGACAGGCAGACAGACCGGTACAGGTTCTGGTAAAGTCTGGATGGATCGACGGTCTCATGAAGTTCAGCGGATCCATCACAGAACCTCTAAGCTCAAAGAGTTCATAAAAATGATTCACGGCACCTGACCGCGATTAAGGAAAATAATAATATAATAATAAATTCAGTGCATTCAGAGAGGAAGAGATCAGTCCTGTTAAGACCTTTATCAGTGGCTCTGTTCTTGCTTGAAGCAACCTCAGGGGGTGAGAATCCTGGAATTCCCACAACGTTCCTTTTTCTTCCATGTCAGCAGGAGCACAACTCAGCCGGACAGCCGTGCCTTGGGGGGGAATCCTGTCCAACTTTGCCCACACTTGTCTGAGAGGCCATTGCAGCCATTTTTCTCTCTTTATTCCCTTTTCTATTTCTCCATTTCAGTGCTTCTTGCACGTGTATACCTCCTCTTCACGGACACAGGTCTGGCACTCGACGTGGCAGCACCAGCGCACCTGGCAGTTGCAGGACATCGTGACGAGGCGCAACGCCGTGTTGTAGCCGCGTCCGCAGCAAAGGCTGCTGCAGCTCGTGTCCTTGGCGCAGGTGCGTCCGGCCGTCCCGGGCGAGTACCGGGATGGGCGGCAGAAGCTGGGCGACTCTTCTAGGAACACCAGCTCGGAGGGGTGCGGCCGAGGAGCCGTGTCACCTCGGCGTGCCGGCCCGGCCAGCTCGGTGTCCCCGGTGGCTGCGTTGGTGACGCTGAGGACGCGCACAGCCGTGTCGTAGCGATACTTCAACAGCTGGCCGGTCACGTAAAACGGAGAGAGCTGCTTCCAGCATGTGCGCACCGCACACGAGCCGGAGACGCCGTGACACTTGCAGGTCGTCACCAGCCCGTTCTTTACAGCCTGAAAGAAATCCCGAGCGTAAATTAGAGTTTGAGTGATATGAGGAAATACAGAAAAGAGTGCTGACAGCTAGAAGAGGCTGATTCATTAGTGGAGATCTTATCTCGGCTTCTAATGTGACAGGGCTATTTTGCCGAAGGGGGTATCTAAGGTTTGTACGTGTTTTATGAGTCTGAGTGCGTATTCTGAGATGCCTTTGAGATTGCTAAGCCCTGAGCTGGTGGGGATGAAGCATGGCATGCGGTAGAGATCATGGATGCAGGAACATCCCATCTTTCTTTCCACTTGGTCAGAATCGGCACCGGCATGCAGCAACCTCTTCTCACATCGGATGAACTGTTAAATTATCAATAGCCTGTACGTATATGGTCAAGAATTTTACCACAGAGCCATCAAAGAATGTGACAAGGGGGCAGGAAGAGGTCATTTCACCAGTGGGTCACGGGGTGAGACTGAGGCCCAGGGGCAATATGAGAAGAGAGAGGGGGCTACACGCATTATTCCACCCAGCACAGGTATGAAATTCCCCTGAGGGCCATGTTTTTTCTCCTCTTTCCCCTCACACTCACTATCTCTTACTTAGAGATCCAGCAAGATCGACGGATAGATGGGAAGGGAGGGGAGGGAAGGACAACAAGCATTTAGGCAAGCAGTTCTGAGTGTTAGTTAACTCGGGGAGATCTGAGATTGATAACGGTTATCTTCGCTCATGGTGTCAGTCTTTTCCTTCTCATCACCTCGGGCTGCTTATATTCCAACCCACTCTATAAGAATTTAAGGAGACCTTCGGTGTGGCCATGTTGAAAACATATGGCATGGTCGTATATTAAACAGACTTCTTCTGAGTACACTTATCTAGATGGAAACCCTCTAATTTTCAGAAATCCCCCACAGCAAGTCTGGGCCCGAGAAACAACACCTGGCTCTAGAGGGCCAAACCGTGACTGTCTGTCTATCTATCTACCTGCCCCACCTCAGGCCAAAAATGTGAGCTTCGGGCAGCTGCCAAGGAGGGTCACATCCCACCAATCAAGAAAGAGAGTTTTTTTTTTTTTTCTTTTGTGAGAGGTTAGATTTTTAGGGGTTCTTAGGTAAAGGTTGCGAGAAGGAGGAATTAAATTGTGACAGCCATAAGCTTACATATCATGGGGTTAGTACCAGCGTGGACCTTATGTTAAGCGGCACGGTGGCTCAGTGGTTAAGACTGTTGCCTTGTACGTCAAGGTCCCAGGTTCGATTCACGTCTTGGGGTCCCCCCATGCTTGGTGGGTTTCGTTCCACAGTCCAAAGACATGCAGATTAGGTTCGTTGGCGTTTCCAAATTTCGTGTGAATGTTGACTGGAGGTCCTACAAATGGGAATAAATGCAATGGTCCCCATTGGCCTGCACAGTCTCTAGCTGGACTACAGCGGTTCCATCCTGGATGGATGGATGGATTGACCTTATGCTAACTCTAAATACCAAGAGTCCAGTGCAGTTTGCTGAATAAGTCTGCTAGAAATCGCATAATTGTACTGGAAACTCTTTATCCAGGAACGATGCGGAAGCTCAACCCTCTTGGGAGCATAATGCTTTTAACTGTTTGTAGAGAAATTTTTCTTGTTATGGAATGTCCTTGAAACTAGTCCCCTGTCTTTTTTTATTCTCTTTTTTTGAAAAACACTCAAAAGAAAAAACATGTTCATTAGAGATCTGAAACGATTTGTCCTGAAAATTGTCCTGACTGAGTGCAGGAGACTCCCTCTATAAATGTTAAACAAATGCCTTTTCATCTTATTAAATATTACGGTTTTCTTTGATAATTGACATCAAATAAAAATAAACAATAAACAAGCACGAACTTAGAACTTCGATTCGAGCCTGCACAACGGTCAGAGTTACCTTCTGACCGATCCGATTTAAGATTTGAACTTTATTAGATGTCGAAACATTCATATGCGTCCGTTCCACTCACCCGGATGCCGGCGTTTATATTATGAGCGTCGACCTGAGCCCGCAGGTCCTTGCTAACCCGTTTCTGGCCCAGGAACTTCTTGAGGAACCTGGTGCTGTACTTCAGGTTGTCTCCGCACACTCCCCACTGCCACGCTTCGCGCTGTTGAAGACCCGGCGTGTCGTCACATGTGCAGCGCTCCATACGGCCCGAACTGCACGCTTTGGCTAGAGTGTGTGACAGAGCTGCTGAGGACACCGCCAGGAGGAACGCCGTCTCCTTGAAAGCTGTGGAAAGAGTTGGACAAGTATTAGGAAACTACATGATATCTTTTTTTTTTCTTAAGTATGTCATGATATCTATCTATCTATCTATCTATCTATCTAGTGAACTATAAGTCTACAGTTCTCACCCGTCAGCTCGTACGCCTTTTTAACCGAGTCGTTTGGTTTTACCCACAGCTGGCCTTACGGCTGCATTTGATTCAATTAATTGCTATTTTGACTACGTTTTTTTTTTTTTTGCTTCTTTCCTCAGATGAAAGTCCGCCGCCCTTTTCCTCACGGAACCCGAGTGCTCATGCTGTGGTTAAAAATAGCTAAACAGCCCTCGCAAAAGGCCCTGCCACATTTCCCCTAGAGCCCGTAATTACCATGCAGACCTGCGGATGGATCTCACGTTCCCATCCCGGTGACCAGCGTTTTACACACACATATACACGTCCTGCTTGAAATAGCCAGCTTTTAAAAATGTTAATGCTTTAAAGATATTCCCTCTAGAAACATCAGGATTTTGAGGCCGCCCAGAGTTCAAGCAGCTGTTGAGTGTGTTAGAGGTCTGAGTCCCTGAACTGGACTATGTCTTCGCAGCAAGCAAGACTGCTCAGGAAATGGAAAAAAAAAAAAAACTATAGTAAACAATTTTAGAAAATAGGAAAATGGATGTACAGGACAAAAAAAAAACAACACTAAATATCTGCATTTTGTGTACAAACAAATATTTGTACAAACAAACAAATTCATTATTGAATGAAAACTAATAGGTCAGATCAGAAACATGCTAAATATTTGTGTTCCCTATATTCAGGTTGTCCGACTGTGGGTTGGAATTGAGCGACATTCCTAAATGTCCCAATTTTTCAAAACTTTTCGAAAAGCAAATTCGTGACTTCAAATATTGCACAACTCTTAACACGACATACAGTAGCAGTATAGGATATTGTGTTATAGGCGACAGTATTATGATCTAGAGAGATGTTCTGCATTGTTGCTTTGGCCCACACTGAAACTCAGCTGCGGTAAAAAAGTCCAAGCCCACATCAAAGTATCCATTGTTGGGTTCGCACCAGTGTTTATACGAGACACAAACGAACACTTGATGAAAGCAGTGTGTAGGTGTTCGGCTCAGAACAGCTTCACAGATTTCACACCGCCGCTGTAACAAAAGCCATGAAGGCTCCACTCGGTGGCTGATGTTAGGAGACGTTACACACGATGTGACACAGATAACGAGTCGACTTCGGCGCAACTCCGCGTGCTTTATATAAATATACTGTATATTAAAAAGCCTTTCATCTTTTAAAATCAACAATGCAGCAAGAGACTGAAATTTTTTTTCATTCATATGGTTTCCACCGCACAGACAGAGTTTCCCATCAGTTTGGTGATAATGTAATAAGCTGGATCTAGTGTTGGAATATGTTCGAGACACCTGGAGGTTCTGTATAACAGTGGTAACAACCTTCTTGTAAATACTGCTCAATGGGAAGTTACAGAAACTGCTGTAAATACTACTGCTACTAAAACAGGGAAATTACAGATCAAGCAGGTTACTAATGATTTAAGTCATTTATAAACTTTAATTTAACTGTATTTTCATATCTTGTAGTTGCTGTTGTGGTATCATCAAGGGTATATCTCTTGCTTTGTGTACTCCGATCATGGCATTCCCATATGAGGGACACTTATGAGGTGGATCAAATCAAGACAGATAGTCCACTGAACACTTTTTCATACTTTTGATGTCTTTAGTTCTGTGTAGAAATCACTTCAAAGCAAAGAAGAACCCTTGAATAAGTGGGCGCGTCCGAACCTACAGGATAAGGGCTACTTTTAAAGCTTTACTCTGAAAGCTGATTAAAGGAACAGGTAATGGATACATACTTATAGATGATGTAAATACTACAAACGATGCACCCTTGACTGCATCCAAAGAAACAAATCTGATCGTTCAGGTGTATAAACGCCGGGGTCAATTTGGTAAGATTGAGAGGAAGCATGATTCAGTTTTGCCTTCCACTATACACTACTCCAGCCGCCCTACCTCGCTTCAGGAGGCTTCCCCGGCCGTCCATGCTGCAGTTCCAGCGCTCATTCCGGAACTGGTAGCGGCACTCCATCAGGCTGAGGCGCACCGACTCCCTCAGCGTCTCTGCCAGGCCCGGTTCCCGGCGGCAGGCGCGCTTCTGGCGCCGCGTCAGAGTCATCTGCTCGCACTGCTTCACGTGCGCTTTTGCACCTGGAGCCTCACTGCTGTACGGGCTCGACAGAAAAGCCAAGGGCTCCTGACCTGTGAGGCTAGAAAAACCAAACACAAACTCTATTCAGTATCAGTGAACGCAAGACACATTGTCCACTGGAATTATTACACAATCATGATTTCAATTAAATATGTTTTTTTGTTTGTTTGTTTACCTTTTAACTTTATTGACCAAAATAATTGACTTTCATTTACCTAGCCTACATTTTGACATTCACCGAGACCAATAGGCTGCCGTCTGTAAACTATTTGCATGCGTTACCTACAGGTTTGTCTGTCCATGCAACTTGCATTTGAATACGTGCATTTGAATACACACTAAAGCTATAGTAAGTGCTCCTGTGTGTTACTGCACATTTCGACGACGTCAAAACTCTACGTTGCTATATAGTGTTTAATCTTGCGCAAGTTCAAAGCATGATCGTATACAGTACATCAAATGCCATGTCAAGAAGAAGAGAAAATGTTTGTTTATTTATTTATTTATTTATTTTTACATAATTTGTGGTTCAAAGGTTGCGTAGATAAGCGTGGGTAGATTGGATATTTGGATATTTGGTTTAAAGTGTGTTTCCGAACAGTTTAAAAGTTTATACAAAAAGATTACAAAGATCATGATAAGATGAGGGAAAGTAACTCAGAGTGGTGTTAATACTACTACTACTACTACTACTAATAATAATAATAATAATAACAGTAATGTGTTATTTTTCTGAGGATTTAAAAGATTTCACTAGACAGATGAATAGATTTTAAAACAGAAAAAAAAAACCTTTATAAAAACTTATACACCAGGGGTTACACATTTCATCCAGAATTACTGGATATGGTGTGTGTGAGAGAATCAGGCACCTGTTTAATTAGTCCTTTGTGGCTTTGAATAGATTTATCAGGTGTGGCTGATGCTTGGTTTGGAATGAAAGCCTTTTTCAAACTTTCTGGATAATATTTAACATCTCTGCTATACATTATACAGGGTAGAATTACTAATAATTATATATCAAATTATTATTATTATTATTATTATTATTATTATTATTATAAATTTTAAACCAAACTGATCCTCACCCAAAAACTTCCCCAGAATAAAACTCTAGATCTTTTCACCAGGGAATAAATGTAAAGGAAAAAGTGAGGTGTCTGACCCGAAGTAAGCTGCTGCTGCGTGTGAGAGCAGGATGATGCAGAGCGCGGTGAGTCGCAGCAGGCAGGCGGTCCCGGCGCGCATGGCTTCGCCTCGGCGCTGCTCCTCATCGCGCTTCGTGGCCGCGGAGAAAAAGAAACGAAAAAAAAAAAAAAAATCCCCGCTGCACTGGACGCGCGACCTCTTAAAGGGGCAGATGCGCATTACAGCCCCCCTGGGAGAAAGAGGAGGGAGGGAGGGAGGGAGGGATGCGGTTTAGTACGGGTCTCGACGGGTTGCCAGATTTGATGCGCAGCCTAAACCGGTGTTATGCGCTAAAAGTATTATATATTATCAGGGGTGGATCTAGAAAGTTATTCATGGGGTGGCAAGGGGGTGGCATTAAAATTATGAAGGGTGGCAACACTGAAGCAAACATGGTTTTTGTGGATTCAGGGAACGCTGTTCTTATTCTGTGTATACACTAGGGCGCACCCTTTTTACATTGTCCTATAAAAATGAAATAAAGGCTGATGTGTGATTGACTTGAACCTGATATCTGGATTAAATGAGATGGTACGCTATATTTAACTTCTCTTTATTGAGTTCTATGCAAACCTGCAGCGAGTTTAAGTCTATGCCAAGTTTAATTTACAAAGCATGAGAAACAATGCAGACTGCATATGGATACAAAGTCTGAGTGGATCGAGTTTCCTTAAGTCAAAAAATAATATGCAATATAATATAGACAAAGATATCAAAATAAACTGCTCCGGTTTGTTTAAAAGAGCCGGATTGAGTCATCTGTGGGTGATGATCTCGCTGGTTGCACTAAATGTCTTTGGTTCACTAAAACAAAGCAGTTCATACAGTAAGTGTCGTTTGTTCGGACTATGCTTTAATAGAAAGACGAGATTTTGTTCTTTTATTTATGTGTATTGTAGCGGGGAATAAAGAGCAACAACGGAAATACAGGTGAACAAACCCCGGAGGGTGGTTTTATTGAACAGATGATTGGGACGCTCGTCACACGATGTCATCGAAATACAGAGTCGCTGCTGTAAATCAGTCGAGGAAACTCTTTTATTTTTAGAACACTAGGACACTAGTGCTGGGGTGGCAAATGGGGTGGCAAGGCTTTTTCTTAGGGTGGCAATCGCCACCCCGTGCCACCCCGGTAGATCCGCCCCTGTATATTATATATTAGAACATAAATGTATAGTTTTATTATTATGTAATTATTTATTAATAGTAATATGATATTACTATTATAATGAACCCTAGGCACGTGACAGCCACCGTGATATAAATTCTCATATAATGTTTATTTTGTGCCACATTTATTTTGCAGGGGTTTGTCATGTAATACAAAAATGTTGACGCTAAATAAATATTGTTTATGATGAAAAATTACACGGAGCAATTGTTATTATAAATAGAATTAAATATATATATTAATAAAAATTGTGTAATTTTTGACATTGCTTATTTTATAATAAAACTCATTTGGTCTAATTTGTCATTTGTGAATTTTAAACCTATGAATTTTTGTTCTGAATTTTGATAGAGATTATGTAGGGGGGCAATCCGTGACAGGGGTGGGGGGGGGGGGGGGATTTAAGCGCATAACACCTGTTGCCAGCCTTTCACACACACTCCTGTGAATGAAAGCTGGACTTTTCATAGTCGGACCATGCTTTATTATTATTATTATTATTATTATTATTATTATTATTATTATTATTATTATTAATTCATTCATTTTTAAAAAAAAATTTCCATCACTTCTTCCTTTCAAAGTTATTGATAATGTAATATGCTGGATTAAGTGTTGGAACACCTTGATGTTCTATATAACTGTAGTAACAACAGTATCCATCCATCCATGAACCTCTGTAGTCCAACCACTGTAAACCCTAATGATCAAAGTAATTAAACATATTGAGTACTGTTAACTTAAATAATTACTCTCACTTACTTATCATCATCATCATCTATATCCCCTTCATACAGGATTAAGGGGATATAGATGATGATGATGATGAGTAAGTGAGTGTAATTATTTATTCAGGGTCACGGGGGACCTGGAGCCTATCCCAGAAGACTTAGGGCACAATGCAGGGTACACCCTGGACAGGGTGCCAATCCAATGCAGGGCACACACACATACACTCACTCACACACTCATTCACACACTATGGCCAATTTGGGAACACCAATTAACCTAACCTACATGTCTTTGGACTGTGGGAGGAAACCGGAGAACCCGGAGGAAACCCACCAAGCACGAGGAGAACATGCAAACTCCATGCACACAGAGACGGGAATCGAACCTGGCCAGGAATCGACCCGGACTCTGGAGTGCTAACCACTACGCCGCCTAAATAATTATAATTAGTTCAAATTAATAGACCTTGATGAGTATTTACAACTTTTTGGTCTTTATGAGTTTGTAGAAATGACATTTTTCAACTTAGCTGAACAAATTTGATATTTTAAGTAACTGTGAGTACTTAAATAACAGTAACTGTCACCTTAAAGTCTCACTAACTTAAAATCTTTCAGCCTAGTGTTTTTGTGTCTGACGTCATCAGGGCAATAGGGCACTGGCGGCTCAGTGGTAGGTGTTTCGCCTGCCATGCAAAAGGCCAGGATTCAACAACTGGATGAAGTGCCTGTCCCAGGCCCAGATAAAATGGGAGCGTTGCATCAGGAAGGGCATCTGGTATAAAACCTGTACCATACACAGTACATGTTTTATACTGTGTATAGCCAGTTGTGTTGTACCAGAACAATGTTTGTTGAACTTATGAGCAAATTGGACTTACGAACGAGCTCTGGGAATGGAACTTGTTCATATGTTGGGAACTTATTTTATATCTTTCCTTTCCATTGGGATGGTACACTTAGCTTAAGACAGTTTCAGCTGTAACCTTAACACCACATAACATTAAAACGTTCACACTGATTATCCATTCTTCCACTATTGAACTGGTGACAGGATCATGCTGTCAATGAGGGTGACAAAAGAAAGGCACAAGAACACCCATTTCACCACAGCCTGCCTCACTCAGGTCGGAGCAGGCAAAGAGCCCAAGGCCACCGACTCCGCCCCTAAACTCCCCGGATCCTAATCTGCTCAAGCATCAATGGGACATGCCAAACAAACAAGCCTGATCCATTAGCTTCAATAACAACATAGTAGCTTCGTTAGTGCAGTAGGTAGCATGTCAGTATCATAATCTGAAGGTTGTGAGTTTTATCCATCTGGAGCTAGGACTTAAATAAGTTTAGGGGTAGTGGTAGCTCAGAGGGCTAATGCACTGCGTTACTGATCGCAAGGTTGGCAGTTCGAGCCCCAGCTCCTTCAGCTCCAGCTTGCCATTGTTGGACCCTTGAGCAAGGCCCATAACCCTATCTCTCTGACCGCAGTTACACTGGGATATGCACTGCAAAGCCAGGCCCCGAAGGTCCAGAGCTGCCCTGGTATTCCAATAACCTAGATAGTTATGTTATGGCTGATGGGTAAATACTTGGACTGTAAATATTATTTCAGAGTTTTAAAGACTTTAAACATAACATTCAACATGAAAGGTCTGCTTTTCCTGCCATTGCATTGTTTACTTGTACTGTACTGTTTTATGTACTGTATTGTGTATTATTTAATTATGTAATTGACCTGAAATCAGTCTTTAGAGTAAACCTTTACAGAGCCCCCCCCCCCCCATTCATCAACAATGAAAGTGTGGATGGCTTGATATTAGTGCTGTATTATTTATAGTATAGCTGCAAGACCTTAACCCTAATGCCCATTCCCCTCCAAAGTTAAATTTAAGGGATTTCACCAATCTGGCAACCATGTACAAGCAGAGGGAGCCTCACTGATTGGATCCCTGCCATTTTCCAGAATCCACTGCCTTTCCAGAGGTGAGTCTACCTGATGAAGGATGGAGATATTCATTCATTCACACACACACACACACACACACACACACACACACACACACACACACACACACACACACACACACACATTAAATGGTTTAAACATCAGAGATCTACACCTGTTTTTTCTTTTAAAAGCCATTTGATCAAAAATCATAATGAGCCAATTAATATAATTAATGTAGATTGTGCAGTTTTATTTAGTGCAGATGTTCACGGTCTGGTCAGTGACCCCAAATAGTCCACACTGTTCCTGTTTTAATTGGTAACACACATTTATTCTCTGTATCATGCTGGAGTAAAGATTAACCGTGGACTAAAGAGTGTTCTTAGGATGAAGAGTCAGGGGAGTAAACTGAAAGTGGATTGCGAATCTAGTTGCATATAGGCATACAGTGCTTTGAAAAAGTATTTGCCCCCAGATTTTTTGGCCAGATTTTTTTTTTCCGCTTAATAAATGAAATCTTAATTTAAAAACTGCAGTTTGTATTTACTCTGGTTATATTGACTTGGGTAATATTCAAATCTGTTTGGTGATCCAAATGATTTAAGTGTGGCAAATTTGCAAAACAAAACAAACAAAACAAACAAACATACAAAAAAAAATAACATGAAAAGGGAAAATAGTTTTTCACTGCATGGGAGATCATTTGATAAATGGATGGATGGATGGATGGATGGATGGATGGACATGTTCATATAGTATTTTACAGAAAATTAATCAATCCTGATGGGCCACAACATTACAAAGTTTCATATTTCTCTGCTTCATTCTCTGATTCGTCACCTTACACTTGATGAGTTAATCCATTGAGGCGTGGTGTTATAGGAAAACAATCAATGACAGGGTTGTTACTTCTAATAAAAAACACATTTACTGTTACTATTCCAAAGTTGATTATGTTGCTAGAATTTTGCAAGTTCTTAATTACACTATATGGCAAAATTCTACATTTTGCCTGTTAAAAGTAAAATGCAATATTTGGGATTGTCTCTGAGAGAGTTATTTCCTCTTATTTCCATGTTCTCTCTGTGTTTTTGTTGGGTTTCCTCCAGGTTCTCCAGTTTCCTCCCACAGTCCAAAGTCATGCAGATTAACCTAATTGGTGTTTCCAAATTGCCCGTAGTGTGTGAATGTGCATGTGAATGTTGACCGGAGGTCCTACCATGGTTGTACAAATGATCATAAACACAATGGTCACCACTGGCCGCCATGATCCCTAGTTGGACTACAGAGGTTCTTACTGTAGTTGGATGGAGATGGATTACTTATTTTACAGCAGTGACAAACATTTGTTTCTTCTCTTGCAAGAAAACCAACCTTGGAAAGCACAAATTCTTTTGTTGTTAAGATGGTAGAAAACCTGTTAAGTCTTACAAAGCACCGGAGAAAAATAAATAGAACATAAGAATATGTTCTTATCAGAACACTTGATGATGTAAGTGATTTACTGATAATAAATTTCCTGTTCCAGAAGGTAATTAATAAACATCAAAACAGCTCCATACATTTAAACACAGTGAATTGTTCACATTTTGACGATTAATTCATTAATATGCCGAAGAGGGACGGCTTGCATAACAAAGCACCCAACTGCCAGTTGATTACAGTGACACATTCCATCCAGATATATGTCATTCTTTCCGTCATTTACGTATTAAAGTTTTTTATCTGTGTGCCATGCTTACAAACCGTGGCTCCATTCTCATTTCCTGTGCATCATTAACACACGGCCCGTTTGATGCTGTTACTTCAGGCCTGTCATCACCTCACACGATTGGTTGGCTAATCGCAGCTGGGATCTCGTCTTATCTCAGCTCTCTGTCCCTCTGAGTCTGACCAGCTGGACTCCGCATTTCCAGGATGATGTCACACTCTTTGTTCGCCACTCTGGCTGGCGTATCTGGAGGTGTGTCAGGTGCCCTTCCTGCTAGAACCACCAAAAACAAAAACAGAGAGTGACTAGTTCACTTCTGCAGTAGGGCGGGATAAAGAGAATGAGCTAAGGTCTTGAAAGTTTGAACAGATAATCACAGTTATATAGCAGGCGGGCTGAAGAACAGAGTTAATGTAATCAGTGATTTTATTATTTCAGGTTGAAGCCCATGTACATGTCTGTCTGCATCAAAGATGAACCCCTTCATTTTCGGAAGAAAATTGGGTGGCACGGTGGTGTAGTGGTTAGCACTGTCGCCTTGCACCACCAGGGTCTGGGTTCAATCCCTGGCCAGGTACGATTCCCGACTCTGTGTGCATGGAGTTTGCATGTTCTCCCCGTGCTTGGTGGGTTTCATCTGGGTTCTCCGGTTTCCTCCCACAGTCCAAAGACATGTAGGTTAGGCTAATTGGTGTTCCCAAACTGCCCGTAGTGAGTGTATGTGTGTGTGTCTGTGCCCTGTGATGGATTGGCACCCTGTCCAGGGTGTACCCTGCCATGTGCCCTAAGTCTCCTGGGATATAACCCTGAATACAGGATTAAGCGGTATAGATGATAAGTGAGTCAGTGGATTGATGGCTAAATGGTGAGTGGTTTCTACTGGATTGATGGTTAAATATTAGGAAATGGTACAAAATTCACCTAGTTCATGGCAATCTATTGTCATTTCATCTTATTACAATCAATGGGTAAGAAAGGACATAGAAAAGTTTATGTTCACGCTTTGTTTACGTTAAGCTGTATTCTTTCGTCGTCAGCCAAATACACTCCCTAAATTATGACAATGTTTCTAATAATGTTTGCATAACCTGTCCATTTATTATCTATACCGCTTATCGTGGTCACGGGAGGTTGCTAGAGCCTATCCCAGGGAACTTAGGGCACAAGGTAGGATATACACTCTGATAAGGTGCCAACCACACTCACACACTACATGCCAATCAACCTACCCTGAATGTCTTTAGACTTTGGGTGGGAACCAGGTTACTTGATGGGGACATGCAAACCTCCCACACATACAGATGCAGGTGAGATTCGAAGCCCCCAACCCTGAAGGCACGGGGTTAAGTGTTAAACCACCGTGCTGCAACATTTATAAAATTCTTTATCAAGCCCACCCTGTCCTGAAATTACTCATAAATATCACTATGGCAGATTATCTGCATCCAGCTTTCTGTCAGAATAATCAAAAAAGTGTCGAAATCTAATATAAGGTGTTGATGACTGACAGCTTGAGGAACCCTGGATCTGTAGCAAAAACCTGTAGACCAGATTTCAAAACAAAATTAAAGTGGATTACTGTTGTGTTGAATTTTACCCTGCAGGGTGTAGACTTAAAGGCGACACGGTGGCTTAGTGGTTTGCACTGTCACCTTGCACCTCTACGATCCGGGTTCGATTCCCGCCTCAGGTCTGTGTGCTTGGGTGAGTTTCTTACAGGTACTCCGGTTTCCTCCCACAGTCCAAAGACATGCAGAGTAGGCTAATTGGTGTTCCCAAATTGCCCATAGAGTGCTAATGATTGTGTACCAGTGTGCCATGCGATGGATTGGCACCCCGCCCATGGTGTACCCCAGCTCGTACCCTAAGTCTACTTGAATAAGCTCCAGGCCTCCCCGACCCTGTATACAGGATAAAGCGATATCGACCAGGAGGCAATGAGTGTAGACCTGAATGAAACCCCTGAGTTGCTGGTGGTAAATGATTGAGGCGCCATCTAGTGGCTGCACCCTAAAATTATAGCCTAAATAAAAGAAAATCTCTAGAAAAATGTATTACATGTTAATACTGAAGAATATCTGCAAATGTATTGACTCCTGAAAGGAAAATCTATCATCAGATATCAAAGACTGTAAATATAGTATAAGGAAAGTCATTAAAGGTGACCTATTATTCAAAATTCACTTTGTAGTTATATTTAGACATTCAAATTGGTACATATCAAAGTGAGAGATTTCCTGCTTTTTGTACTTTTCCCCCTATTGTGAACTCATATAAGCATTATAAATTTTTTAAATAATAATCAGAAAATGCATTATCAAAGGTCTATTTCAGCTGAAGCATTAACACACACTTTGTTAAAACAGTAATATATGGGACCTTTAAAGACAAACAGTGATCATAACATATTCATCATTGATCAATAACATATAATTCCCAGCAGAGACCACGTAGCTAGTAGATATAAAAGTGACATTGTATAACTATGGTGCTTCCCAGTAATAAACTAATATTATTCATTCTTATATAAAATGTAATATCCACATTTAAATAAATTCCTTTGAGGAATTTTCAGGGTGAAGTGGAAAGTATTATCCGACTGCCAGAAGTGCTTGCCCTCTGCGATACATTTGACATTGCCATCTAGTGGACTGGATCTATGAAGGTTTACATTTTCCTAGAAATCATGTATTCATGGTATCAGTCTTCATCCAACAGCATCATCTGTGCTAAACAGACACAAATCCTGGACATTGATGAATATGTTTTATGGCACTCTCGAACTAAACCTTTGCACTATTCATTAATCCCATAAACCCCATTTACACACACACACACACACACACACACACACACACACACACACACACACACACACACACACACACACACACAGAATCCTACTTGGGTCAGAATATAAACATTTTTTTATGATCAGATATTTATATCAGGCTACAACATAATCATTAAATTCAGGAGATACGTCCTAAAATTAGCGTCTCTTCTTTCTGACAAGGCTGAGGAAGGCCCAGCTTCCACCACCGTCACTCAGATTAACTCAACTACCTTAAAACATCATCTGTAATTTGCACAGTATTCATTACTTCATTACCTGATCATTTTGCACTAACTATTTGAGTCCTTGCTGCTACTTACAGAACGTTTACTCTTTACTGTTTCTCCTCCCACTACCTCAACTCGTCACCTCATTACCACAGAGTACTGTAATGGCACGTTGCCGTGTTGTCACTTTGTCGCTCTTGTTTGCACATTTGCACGTACACTTTATGTTGTCCCTTCTGTATAAAAAACATAGATAGTTCCCAGCTAGGCAGCTAATTGGGCTTCTTAGTTAGCTAGTCAGCTTTCTGTTCATTTAGGTTGTTAATTTGCTAGTTAATTTCACTAACTGTCAGTCACCAGCTTCACCAGGGGCGGTTAGTTAGTTCTGCCAGTCATGGAAGGTACTGTATGTGTTGGCAGAGCAACGTAACTGGTTAAATAAAGACGCAAATCATAACCTGTTGATGATAAATGGTGTTTGTTAGACTGTTGTATAAAAGCAACATCACACTCGAGGTCGTATGTGCCTACGATGGCATCACAGCCATGCTGATATTTATCACAACAGCACTCTCTATCATGTGATAGAGAGGTTTTGAAGGCAGAGCTTAATGAGGGCTTAACAAACAAACAAAAAAAAAAAAGAAATTGTTTAATTCATATTAAACTCCACCAATTTAACCATTAAATAAATAAAACCTGAAGTAATGTATTTAGGGTTACATATATATACAGTATATAAACTATTTTGCACTGTGAGTAGAATTGCGGTGGAGCCATCTTGGAATAGACCTTTCTATTAATATAATAAATGTTTGAAGCACCAGAGACTAGTAGACCAAAAGCGTGCCAAAAATAATAATAAAACAGCTCATACAGTATAATATCCTCATTTGTCATCATTTGTTGCAGTAAATGTCTGTGTGTGTGTGTGTGTGTGTGTGTGTGTGTGTGTGTGTGTGTACTGTGTGTTTATATATCGATCAGCCATAACATTAAAAACACTTATATCTAATATTATGCTATATAGTTCCTCCCTGTGCTGCCAAAACAACTCTGACCTGTTTTTCTCAACAGCTTGAACTCTTTGTCATATTTTTCAAAACGTTCCTTAATGTCTTACATTGCAAATTGTTGTACATCGTGGTAAACAATATTTACCTAGGTGGTACATTTCAAAGTAACCTCCACATCAATGCCAGGAAAGAAGTTTTTTCCAGGAGAATAGTAGGTTTCCTGTGAAATCAGACTCAATGGGCTAGCCTTATCTCCACACCCACACACCAATGAGCCTTGGGCGCCCATGACCTTGCCATTGTCCTTCTTCCGACCACTTTTTAAGGGTACTGATTATTGCATACTTGGGACACCTTACAAGGCGTGACATTTTGGAAAGGCTCTGTACCAGTCATCTAGCTATCACGATTTGGTCCTTGTTACACATCAGCAAATCCATTTCATGGCACACACACACACACACACACACACACACACAACAGACACATACTGCAGACAATTTGGGAACGCCAAATAGCCTGCATGTCTTTGGACTGTGGGAGGAAACCAGGCCACCTGCAGGAAACCCACCAAGCAAACTCCATGCATACAGACCTGGGCTGGGAATCGAACCCGGACCCTGGCGGTGTGAGGCAATAGTGTTAACCATTACATCATCGTATCTGTTTTTTTAATGGTGTAGCAGATAACTTGCAAATTTACTAAAGTTAAACAATCATTCACATCCATTCTGCCTTCATCTGAACTGCATACTTGCATCCTAGAGAGAATAGTATAAGTAGTATGTTAGTGCACTGTTTTGTATGTTACAGTACAGTCGGAAGCTGTGGAGTTGGAACGGTTGCTTCAATCCACGCCCACCAAAAAAAAAAAAAAACCCGGGTAGTCACATTTGATTGGACGATATTGATTATAGGCGGGACGTCGCGGCCACTTTGGACGAAACGATTGGCTGGAATCTTACTTTGGACAACGCCCATGGCGCGGCTGCCTTGAGTCCGGTGAAAGACGCCATTTTGTCGTTAGCGGTGACGAGGAGAACAGGGATATTGTTGGAAAGCAGCGCTTGAAAAGGTAAATACATAAAACCGCTACTAAATACTACTACTAATAAAAATAAACCGAAATGTATTTTTTACTCACATTAGAAATTATTTAGGAAAAGGGTAGTATTTTTAAGGAGGCAAAAATTACCACACTGCAACGTTTTCTAGCTGTTGGACTAGCTGCGTTAGCTAAGCTAATATTTGACTTGCTAAAGCTAAACCTGTAGCATAGACAGCTACCTAATATGAGAGTTAGCATAACGTTGAGGTGATTTTTTTGCGTTTATATTTGCTTAAGGCGAATTATTTTATGGCGATGGTTGACTAGCTGTCGTGTTTAGATTTATTTGGTAGGTATCACTAGCTGAGGCTTAGAAAATACGGGTGTCTATGAAGGAAAAAAGCAACAGGAAATGCATTTACGTGGCTCACGCGACGTTTAGTTTAATAAATCAGCTAGCATAACAAGTAGACGATCATATAATAAAAGAAAAATCGTTTTTTTTTAGAGTAAGCTAATTGAATTAGCGAGCTGTTGAGGTTTAGGCCTTGTGTTTGTATCGTCGTCGATTTCACAGCCGCATTGTCAATGGACATGAAGTGCTACAGCAAGCAAGCTAGAGTAATTATTATTAAATAACTATGTACCGTGTCGAATGAATCTGTAGATGAATACATTTGTCTTGAGGTAATGTTCATATTTTACATGAGCTGATGTTCCACATACAGTATTTGAACGTCCAAACTCAATCCTTAATTACATAGAACACATTTGTTCTTAAGTATTTTAGTGGGAGTTGATGGGTTAGTACTGTGTTTAAGTCATTAGCGTGAGAGGTTAGCAGTCGTTCCTCTAGATGACGTCACAAGTTAGAACGCGACGCGCACAAATCTAGCATTTCAGCCATTTTTGTTTTGCTGTGTTTTTTTTTTTTTACATTTATGGACACAAGTATTTGTTCAAACCTGTTAATTATTGAATTCAGTTGTTTCAATCAGTCCCCACTGATGGGCAATCTTAATGCTTTGGACAATGCTCCGCTTCTACTTTGTGGCAACACTTTTTTGGAGAAGGCCCTTTTTCTATTCCAACATGACTGCACAAAGCAAGTACAATGAAGACATGGGCTGACGATTTGATGAACTTGACTGACTTGAACGTGCAAAGCCCTATGAAATCAACTCATCGTGCACTTTTGGGATGAAATGGAACCGAGATTGCGAGCCAGACCTTCTCGTCTAACATCAGTGCCTGACCTGATAAATGCTCTACAGAATGAACGGGCACGAATTCCCACAGAAACACTCCAGATTTTTGTGCAAAACCTTCCCAGAATAGTGAGAGCTGGTATGGCCTGCAAAAGGAGGACAGAGTCCATATTGCAGTATGTGTACTGGGATATATGAGGACAATGTCATTGCAGGTTTGACCAAATACTTTTGTCCATCTAGTTCGTATAGGGGTCATGATTGTACAGTATACAGTGACATATCTTTTATTATTTTTTTTTGGCAACACAATCTTGGCAATATGGTGAACTCATTCAACATTTATTTACTTTTCGCCAACTATACAAACCTGACTAAGCAAAAAAAACAAAAACAAAAAAACAAATAAGTCGCTTAGTCAAAGAAATAGCATAGATACACATAATCACGTGATTTCCTGAGAGTCATATTAAGAGTTCTACATTTTTGTCCTGTCATTCCCATATTACTGTAGAATTTAAATGTACCTGTTCTAATAATAATGATAACTTATGTTCTACCTGACATAACCGCAAACCCAAATGCACGAAACCCATCAACACCACAGCCATGGCTTCCATTAAAACACAATTTCAGTGACCTAAAATGCATGCAATGGAAGGGGGGGGGGTGCGTAGCTCATGCAGTGTTTTAATTCACGCTGTTCAATGGTTTATTGAGGGGATCAATTTAGTTATGAATCGCGTTTTTTTTTTTTTTTTTGGATGGGAGTTCATGTATCGTCACACACACACGCGCCCTCCAAAATTTTTTTGCATTCAAGATGGGAAAACATTGCTGTTCCTCTATAATCCTACAGGTGGCACAGTCTAAACTATTCACACAAGTTCAAGTTCGTTTAGAGTTGTAACGAAAATTGAGGACATTTATAACATTTTGATACTTAAATCTAATCAAATCGGCACCTGGGTATCCTGATAACATCGTATGTCATCTGGTCCTTTGTGATTCTCTGATGAATATTAACACGTCATTTTGTCATGTAATGATGATGATGATGATGATGATAATAATAATAATAATAATAATAACAATAACAACAACAATAATAATACACATCAGATTTAAGTTCTCAGATTTTGATGCGTTTCATAACGGCTAATTGAACTCAGTGTGTGCATGCCTCATGAAACCATTATTCAGACTAAAGTTCGTCATTGAAAGACGCTGTACGAATTCCATCATGAATAATTTGTTCTCTACGTCCTGTACAACAGGCGCTAATTATGACTATTGATGTGCAATTTGTTTAGGGTGTTTTTCTTCCCTTTTAAAGAACTTTGTCTTTGAGGTATTTTCACTATATTTGATAGCTATATTTGATGGTCTACACAACTGTTTAGTTACTTTATTTTCTTGTCTTATGTTTTCTTTTAGGATGTACTGAATTGGCATTGTATATTAATTTTACATCTGCAGAACTATCTTTTGTCATGTTTTCACTTTCTACTGCACACCATTGCCCTGAGGCAACAGAAAGCAAAAGGTTTGCTAACATGGTAATAAAACAAAATACTGACACATGCATGAACATTTCGAAAGTAAAGGAAAAATGCTGTTAGGGTTAGGGACATGCTCTATCATAGTGAGGACACAGACTGTGAGGAAGAGAGACATCCTGTAGCAGATTTGACAGGCAGTGAAACTAGAAGTGACATATTGAAGAAGTAACTGTTAATAATTATTTGGAGAATTAGCTTTGATAACTTGTAGGTATTTGTGTAAACAAACAAAAAAAACAGCCAATTAAAACACCCAAGAAAATTATTTGGTATTCATTAGAATCATATTGAATAGTAATTCAAGAAACAAATCGCTAATAAAAAAATTAACAGCTGTTTTAATTTACGAATGTAACATAATTTAAGGAAAAATGTCACATCTTCTCTCATTCTAGATTATTATTTTACTATAGCACTATACGGATGGGACTAGTTTTACTGGGGGATGTTTGAGTTAGAATTTTTTTTCAGCCGACGTCTGTCATTTCATGTATGGATTCGGACGGGACTAACATCTGTGTTTATTACGGAGGTAGGCGTGTCTGTGTTTTACATGTGGGCGTTGCACAAGACCACGTGTTAAGGATGAGGATTTCTACTGGAGCGTAGGAAGCAGAAACTCGAATACCGGCACGCTAGAGATTGTACGGTAGTTCACGTTGACCAAAACACACAAGAAAACACGTTTCGGAAAAAACATTTTCGGCAAACACAGACATTCGCATTCGGACGGGATTAGATTTCTCAGAGGACTGCCGAGTTTGCGGAAAAACGGTAGGTAATTTGCTCTGGAATTTTTACAGAGATAGTGTGAGAAAAAGGCATGGCAGATTCGGACGGGATTAAAATCACAAAGTACCTCTGTTTCAATTTCTCTAACGTCCCCCAGTAAAACTTGTCCTGTCCAAATGGTGTTTATTTCTTTCGTTTCTGTTTTTTTATATCACTCTAAACTAAAACTATTTGGCCAAAGACAAAAGAAAACATGAATGCTTCGTAAGACATAAATATTCATATGGAAGCAGATCAGTTTTACTATTTTCAGGTATTTTTTTTTAACAGGCATTTTCTTGGCGTTATTGTTCCTTAATAGATGTATCAAAATACTTCCTTGATATTTAAAGGTGTACACTATTTTGCTGAGATGAAAAAAAAACACGTTATCCTAAATTCTTTTTTAAATTTTATTTTTGCATCACTTTGCACAATTCCTTGCTCATACAGGTATACAACTAGCATGACTGAATTAGTGCAAAAATGTTTGCACATTTTAATGATTAGGTTATGGTTTTAAATGGCACATTTCATTTGAAGTGGTTGTCATTTATTCCACGCTAACGCTTCGAGATAACACTTTTCGGTTAGTGCCACAGGTGTCGCTTTTGAACATCAAGCAGAGAATAAGTGTCTAATTGTCTTTAGTCATTGTATTTTTTCTCCTCCTAAGATGTAATTTTTTTGAACAGGAATAAGTGAAATAAAATCTGTGCAAGTCTTCCTTCAGCGAAGGTTGTGTAAGCTGCAGCAGAAGTCCCAATGGTCCATGATGAGATTTTTTTTTTTTTTACATCTAGTTGTTTTATGCACTGATGAGTTTCTGTCTCTCAGAGTGGTGTTTGTTTACATCAAATCTAAATCCTTACATTTCCCAACAGCTCAGTCTTGTGCATCTAACTCGACGAGATGAAAAACACTACTTGATACGTCGCTCTTGGTCTATCTTAGTCTCAGAGTATGATGCAACCTCAACATTGTGGGCGAGATCAAATGGTGTCATGCGCTCGGCCCGAAGCTCGCATATCCTAAAGCTTCTGCCACGCCGCACATGCTTTTGTTTACTCTGATGTTATCCTACAAGATACACGGAAACATGCCCTGTAGAGCGAGCGCAGGTGCGGTGTATCAGTGACGATCGCGGATATCCCTACGTTCAAACATCTCCAGAGAGGTGGAGCATACAGCGTTTTATCTGTCCCCTGTTAAATTCTTGGAAATCCAGGATTCTTTGTGGTTTTATAGCCGTGTCTAAGTAGCACGTTTTTAGTCTGCTTGTCTTCTCTGTTTCTCTTTGTCTCTTTAGAGAGAGAGAATGAAAAGACTTAAATGTGATCACGGCACATCTGCTGTACGGTTGACTGGATTACAAAAGCTGGTTAGGTGTACATGTCAGTCCTGGTTGTTTTAACTTGTCCAGTCATCAGGAGTTTCTTCTGGTTTGAGAAAAAAAGTCTTAAGGCGGGAAGTGAGCATATTGTCTTTATTTTGTGCGAGGGTTGTTCCTGCAGTTGTGGTCGTCATAGGAGGAGGTCAGTCTTGTTTTCACAAGACCGAGACTTTTGCAGAGAATTCATTATTATCTACCACACCTTCCTTCTCGTGGCCGCTTGCAGTCAATAATTAATCCTTCGCAGACCTTGTGAATTACTCATGAACTCATGGCTCAGTTCGTCAGCGTTGAGCGGTGGGTGACGTACCAGGATAAACGGTAGAGTTTGGTAAAGATCGGAAAAGATATTTGATATTTTTATGCACTTAATTAACAGGACTAATTTCAGATGCTGACTTGAATACAAAGCGTAGGGTTACGTTGAAATCTTAGAAAATATTTTAAGTATCTTAAGTATTTTCTTACTGCGCATTTCCATTAAAGCATGTAAATATATAAAATGAAAAAGAACACTCGACTATTAATAAAGAAAAATCTTGACAGCATTTTAATCTTTAGTTCATTATATTCTGTATACAAGTTTTATTTTGATCATAATGGTAATTTAACATAATTGTCACTTATTTTCAATGTTTTCTTAGTACTCTGCTGTAGCCAAAAAAAAAAAAAGCAGATCTAGGCCCGACTGTGTCCCTTATTAAGCATGCCAAAATTCTGTTCCACTACAGTGACATTTGGTAACGTCTGGCGCTCATTAAATTCATCTTACTTTTGAGTATAGAAATGAACCAGCTCCTCTCTGCTCCTCTTACTCGGTCTTCTCTGTTTGACACCTGCTTCTAGGGTGTGGATCCTGTGTAGGCTGATCTCTTAGTATTCACATTGTCTCTTCTGCAGTAAAGCAAATCTAAACTTTCTCCTGTACCCTCTGTCCCCACATATATGTTGGCGTGTGTGTGTTTCCAGTATGAGTCAGTGTTCCAGTGCACTTCCTCATAGTCCTGCTGCTGATGTGCGCTCTTGGGCCTCTATGAACACCAGGTGATGAATAAGCGCAAGATTTAGTCATCCAAGTGGCATCTCAGCCGCCGAAACCAACAGCACTCATCACTGCGTGGGTTCGAAGCGTGAAACCGGGCAGTTTACAGTCACTGGTAACAAAAAAAAAGTCAAGAACATTAAGCGCATTTATTCAGTCGGGGTGAATCTGTTAAATTTAAGGAACACTTTCTTACAAAAGTCTAAATCCATTAACAAAATGAAGGCTTTTTTATGTCACAATAATGGAATGGATGTTTTATTTGCTAAATGTAGAACCGGATGTGTTACCATGGTGTGTAATCATGGCCTTCCTGTGTCTTGCGTAGTGACCTTTAGTTTCGCCGTTCTAGCTCAGCAAAAGTGCTTACGTCTGCGTATTTTGCCATGTTAAGAAAGTAGAGCCTGGAAAATGTTCATGATGTCCTCTGATTGGTTTCAGCAAAGATGATCATAACTTTTATACACTCGAGTCAATTATAAACCAATGTAGATTGCTAGCCGCCTTTAGCTACCTTCTGATTTACTATTATCATTGTTTTTTTCCCTTCTTCTTCTTGCTCTTCCCACACCCTAGCTTGCAGACAAAAAGCCATTACAAGCATCACTCACTCACTCACTCACTCACTCACTCACTCACTCACTCACTCACTCACTCACTCACTCACTCACTCACTCACTCACACACACACACACACACACACACACACACACACAGTGACCCTGGTAATAAAATAAGTAGTCATACTTCTTTTGGGCTGTGATGATGACACTTGACACGTTGCGGCTTGCGTGTAACGCATGCATGCAAATTTGACACCAATTCTAACACAACGCTGGCTGTGAATTACTGTCAAAGGGCGATTCTTCAGCAGTTGTTGTTCTCAGGGTTGTTGTTTTCTACTCGTATGATTATTAAAGATGCTAATAATTGTAATAATCGATAAACCAGCGATTGTTTAGTAACTCAGGAAAGCCATACATGTTAGTATTTTTATTTAAATTAAGGGTCTATCTGTGATGCACAACCACAGCTTCAGTAAAGCGCTCCGTCTCAGTTTTGTTTGTTACTTTAAAATTTATGCCATGTTGCTTAGCAGTATGATGAAAGAATGGAAAGCAAGCGAGACTAGAGGAAATGCCCACATCAAATCCTGCACACGTACGAGTTTCCTGACAGAGTCTGCATTTAATGCTGCGATCATTGAAGAGCTGTTTCTCAGTGTGTGTGAGCCACTTATCAGCAATGTCCGTCTTCCCGCTGTACAAGAATGTGTTATTGTTTGAACTTGCGGCCGCTCACTCGTTTACTCTGCCGTCCCGGCTGGTTTTGCAACTCGATCTAATCTCACCTTTGTGTAAGTATGAAGGTTGACTTTTAAAGGTGCTGCTAACAGAGGGTGTGGATTTTAAGAAAAATGTATCCTGTTTGGGGAGAGCACTGATTGAAGTGGGTTTAGTCAGTCTGGTCTCTAAAAACCATATCTATACTAGTTTCAATTCTAATTTTAAACTCTAGTGTGTGTGTGTTCAGTCTCACTTCTTGTTCGCTTTCTTTATTTTGTAAGTGCAAGAAGTTGTAAGTGCAACAGCTATAAAAAAATATGTTTTTAAAAATAGTTTTATGTCCTATGTATAAATATTACACATGTAAAACATGTACATTTACAGTGCAGTTTTAAATTATTTCCCCCTTTTCTCAAAGGTGTATTTCCTATGATCATTGTAATGGCTGCATGTTTAAGTAAGAGTTAAAACAATTTAGTTTTAAAAAATTTTAACATTACAAATGTGCAGTTGGAAAGAAAGAGATGCAAGCAAGCAGTAACCGATGAGATGAGAAGAGCTGTGAGGTGTCGCCGCATGCTGTTTAATCAAAGTAGAGTTAGCACAGGAAAGCAGTTCGAAAGATCGCTGCGTTCACGTAATTTTCATGCACTTTGCATAAATAATACTTCCTTTCCGAGTCAGTCACAGTCACATGGAGAAGTGGGTGGATAGCAGTTCATCCAAACCAGTGATGATCTAGAGCATAAATCGCACCTGGACTGCAGTGGTGCAGTTCCACTACTCAATCTGTAGAACAAGATTGTACACATGGCAAACTAGCTATCTGTTTAACGCTATTTGCAGAGGTGGGCAAAGAATACAAATCATGTACTCGAATGAATGTAGAGATTCCATAGAGCAAATATTACTTATGACATGTACACTTGAGGAAAAGTGAAAAAAAAATAGTCACCTTCATATTTACTTAAGTATGTAAAGTACAGGGCTTACATTAGCTTACATTAGGGCTTTTCATAGTAAACCCTCAAACCCCCTGCGCTTCCCGAATGCGGATGTGCTGTTTTCGGCCATGTCCGCAATAAGCTCCACGTCTCATGCAGAAATATAGTCAAGTAGGAGTACAGATATTTCTTGGAGGATATAGTGGAGTAAAAGTAAAAAGTATTCTCTAATAAATCTACTCAAATGAAGAACAGATATGTGAAAAGATGTACTTAAGTACAGTAGCAAAGTACTCCTTCAGTTACCTTCCACCTCTGGTTATTTGGGATCCAAACCCACAGAACCTGAAAGTTTTCAATTGGAGTAAGTAGTCATGTATAGTAAAAACTTCCCCCTCGCATATTTACAGAACCTCCCTTTGCCTGAGATACCCCCACTCGTCTCAAAGAAAGCCAGACACTACAAACAGCCCACAGAGGGAAAAAAAGTAGACGCGATATGAGTGACTAGCCGTTAGTGGAAAGGCCGCGGTAACCTTTATGATGCATAGCAGCGCTTGGCTTTTTATTTTAGTCAGATTAAGCAGATGTGTGCAGGCTTTTTGTCCATTTTCTTGTTAATGTTGAAGATCAAGTTCAATAATTTTTAGTATTTCTGCGTTTTTTTAATTCTGTTCTGCTATTTTTCCTTGAAGCAAACGAACTTTGTGTTTGAAACGGTACCTACTCTACTGTGTGTTCAGCATCTGCAGCGCATTATGCGTATCCTGTTCGGCTCGTAGTGGTCCTCGTAATTTTCGGAAGGAATAAAAATCTAGGCGCTATGCAGAAAGTAGGGCACTGATTCGGACATAACTCTTAGCCTCGCTGCTTCTTGCAACAGTGCTTCCTGTTTACATGCACAGGCTCATACAGACCGGGGTTCTTTTCATGTATAGCGTAAGGCGAAAGCCAGGCTACAGAAGGAGGCAAACATGACTATAGCACTATTATAGGTTATTATTTTGTTTTTTGCATGGAAGTGGAAGCTAATTTTTTTTTTCCGATAAGCTGTCCTTTAAACCGCACACGCTTCATAAACGTAGGTGGCAGAAGATAGACGATCCCTCTTTCTGATTAATTCAGAGCTCTCGTGTCTCCTCTTACAGCCTGGTCTGGTTTCTGGTTACCTGCAGTGCCCTACATTCACCACATCACTGACCTCATTGTTTCCTTTCTCCCCTGTCGTCAGAGCCGTAGCGCTCGTCTCTTAACAGCCGCATGGGGTTTTTTAACACTCCGCTTACATCAGCAGTCTTGTTGCATAATGAAAGTAAGCAGGTTTGCTGTTTAATTTTTGAGGAAATTTTTAGCTTAGGTTTTCGGGTTAGTTAGTTGTACTGCGTCACACGGGTGACCGATCACTCATTTTTGAGAATCTGTGTTCGCGGTTTGGTATTACCAGACCATTCAATAACAAAATTTTGATTTATGTTGGTTGGTGTTTATCAAGCGCAGCCTGACTCGGGCAAGAATAAACAGCTCTTTGGATTAGTTCTGGTGTAGTTCTTTGCGTTTAATAGCTGTCGTGTATGATAAAGCTACATGAATTCTCATGGGAGCGACTGAGGTTGCCGTGTACAACAGTTGAAGGTTTCACAGCTGAAGGGTTTTTGCAGGAAAATGGAGGTTGCTATAATGTGATTAAGGAAAAAAGGTCCTGCAGCCATAAAGTTTGAAAACCAGGTATGTGTTTCCCAAGGTCTGAAATATACTTGAGGTGATAGCCAGCGGAGCAGAACGGCATTACCGCCAGTACAAAGGTGGTCTGCTACATAAAACAACCAACAAATACATATGACCTTTAACACAACATTTTGATTTATGTGATATTTCTAAATAAACAAGTACAGGAGAGAGATGGTAGAATGAGAGGGAACTGTCCACTATTTGTTAATAAAATACAGATGGCATAGTTCTCCTAAGCAGATATTTGACAAATATGCTTTGGCAGCTTGCCCACTGTGCGCGAAAACCCTTTCGTTGCACTAAAGCTGTTGGATTTTTTTTACAGGTTATTAAGCATTTAAAACAATAAAGGATGCACCGATCTTCACGTTGTTAAATATCACAGCCCTGTTAGCATTGACTGGCAGTGACTGATGTTTTTCTGTTTCATCAAATTTGCGCTGGTTGCATTTTGTGTTGGATAACTGCACTGTTATTTGGCATTACTGTATAGCCACATTACTTAGTTTTTGATCCTTCCAACGTGCACACACAAATGCACAGAAATCCCGCACAAAATGCACAAAAATCACGACATTCGAGTTACGAATTTCCGTAGAGAAACGAGAACAGAATTACTCCCGGAGCAGAATTTGTTCATAAATCAGGGACTACCTGTATTACTAAATAAAATGCATACAATTCCTATTTATGTCTGTGATTGTTTTTAAGATCTTATTATATAACCTATTTTATTGTTTCTTTTATCAGATGGCATTAATTTTTTGTTGCACAAAGATTTGTTTCTGTTGTCCTGTGTTGTAAGCACACAAACATTCTCATTAAGTATGTAGTTGTATGATGGCATTAAAATGGTTATTTTTATTTCACAAAAAGATGTGGAATAAGATTAATAATAAAGGCTGTTTCATAAATTTTAATGATTCAGTTTGTTCTCATTCAAACACCGTTTAATGAAGAGTTGAAAGACTCTGAAATTGATCAGTTATTTTTGTGTAAGGAAGATGTAATTTTTTTCCCTCTTTGAGTTCCTTTGCACAAAAGAGGAACAAATGGAAGTAAAAAAACCTGTTTCAGCCCTAAGGCAAATTATACATTTTAAACATTTGGATTTTTATCAGCTCAGCGTTTTTAAATCATTAAAATGGTGTATAATCTGTTAGTTGTTGTCCTACAACAAAGTGATAGTTAGTTTTTTTGTCTGAAAATTTTTTCTGTTCCACACTCCAGTCCAGTAGGTGGCAGCAATGCATCAAATTTCCATGAATTCAAAAGAACTGATACGATCTCAAAATGCTAATTTGAGTCGGTTTGACTCTAAAAGCTGCTAATTCCTCATTGTACCCCCCCCCCCTTTCTTGCTTCATGCTCGGTGAATATGCATCGAGAGAGATGCTTTAGGCAGATGCTAAATAAACTGTAGTCAGTGTATAGAAGAATCGCAGAAAGCATCTCTGATTGAAACAAAGTGTGATCCGGTGATGTGTGTGTGTGTGTGTGTATGTATTACAGGGTGTACAATATGACGTGTAATGTTTTTGTCTCACTCAGATCTGCCACCATGGGGAACATGTTCGCAGGCCTGTTTAAAAATCTCTTTGGGAAGAAAGAGATGCGAATCCTGATGGTGGGTCTGGACGCTGCCGGCAAAACCACCATCCTGTACAAGCTTAAACTGGGAGAGATCGTCACCACCATCCCCACTATCGGTGTGTTTTTACCAGCTATTTTTATCCCACAGTTAGTGCTAATTGTATTTCTTTTCATATTATTATAATTTTTTTATATAGTTTTTTTGTGTGTGCAAAGGTCTGGTTGAATTGTGGAATCGATTTATAATTGCATTAGTGGAGTTACTTAGGTTTAATACTTATTTGCATTAGACTATAAATAAGCCTATTATGCAGGATTGTTATATGAACCCCCCAAAAAACTGAATAAATTAATCTGTTTAGCAAAGCAAATAACATCTTCCACTTAAATGAGGAATTTACAGATTTACTCAAAGCCATACATTTGATTTTGTAAAATAACAGAATACAGTTATTTGAGTAGAACTTGGCTTTATTTCTCTATATAATCCTCTGCTTCACTAATGCACTTCTCCCAGTGTCTCACTTGTCCTTGGATAACATCAAGGTAGAATGTTTTCTCAGTACGCCAGAGACATGATCAGACTGCCGGAAACTCTGGCCTCATGGCTCCGGAGCACTGAGAACAGTTTGTAACTAAAGTAAATCAAAGCAGGATTTAAATAGTCGATAGATTTTTTTTAATGCCAAATATTTTTATTTTAAATATTTGACCTTTCAATTCAAGTGTAATCGGATTCATGTGGCAGGAAAAGGCTCGAGAACGCTTATTCATTTAGTTATTACCTCGGCTCGACCCATGGCATTTCTCCTTTCTTTTTCTGAAGTCCGTTCTTCTTCCTCTTCAGGTTTTAACGTAGAGACAGTAGAATATAAAAACATCAGTTTCACGGTTTGGGATGTTGGCGGTCAGGATAAGATCCGGCCGCTGTGGAGGCATTACTTCCAGAACACACAAGGTCAGTCCCAGTGTAACAAACACCTTATTTACAAATGAAAGCATGTCCGGCACTTGTCTCATTCTGTGTGTGTCTCTCTCTCTGCCAGGTCTGATCTTTGTGGTGGACAGTAATGACAGGGAACGAGTGAACGAGGCGAGAGAGGAGCTGACGAGGATGCTGGCTGAGGATGAGCTCAGAGATGCCGTGCTGCTCGTTTTCGCTAACAAACAGGTGCGCGAGTGTGTTTGTGTGTTTTTCAGCTACGACTCCACTAATCAAGCTCTTAGCAAGATTGTATAACTGTGCAGTGTTTTGTATTGTGTTTTCACTAAAGATGCAGTGTAAAATACAAGCCTTTTAAAGCAGTTTTTAATTTACTAAAAATCAGGTTAAATAATAATCGTAATAATGATAATTCTTCACCTGCAGATCTTTGGATAATATTAACACAGTTGTATTGCAAAAACCTTTGTATTTCAACACTTCACTATTTGTGATGAATTTCTGTAACTAGGTTGTAACCTGTAATCATATGATGCGTAACAGGATCTATCCTACACATATCACGTTAGCTCATAGCAGAGTTGCACTGATTTAAAATTTCTTGTCCGATTTTGTTAATAATAATAATAAAAAAAACATTTTTGTAATTTTACTTTCATGGAAAATTCAACTATTTCCATAATAAAACATGGACTATTAAATACATTTACAGGATTTTGACTAAAGTCTTAAAATGAAAAATCCACCTAACCAGGGAGAGCAAAGGCTGATCACGTGGTTGCTTTATAATAATAATAAAAAAAAAGGTCCTTTATCAAAATGGAGGTTAAACCTTTAACTTGATGTTTCTCTTCTTTTTTTTTTCCTTTTCTTCTTTTTGTCTCGTACAGGATCTGCCTAACGCTATGAACGCAGCAGAGATCACAGACAAACTGGGCCTGCACTCACTGCGGCACCGCAACTGGTACATCCAGGCCACGTGCGCTACCAGCGGAGACGGGCTATACGAAGGCCTCGACTGGCTCTCCAACCAGCTGAAAAACGCTAAATGATCCATTCCACCCATCCCCTCTCTGCGCTCTGTGTGTGTGCGTGTGTGTGTACGTGTGTGCATGTGTGTGTGTGCGGTCAGAACGACGGCGCTGGATTTAGTCTCTCGGTCATCCACTTTAATCCATCCCCCTTTTTCTCCTTTTGTTCGGTTCTGCAGACTTTAGAGGCTCTCCCCAGTGCTGACTCGTGTACACACATACTGTTATGGAAGAGTGTGTGTGCATGTGCGTGTGAGTGAGAAATGAGAGTGGGAGCAGCCCGGCTGTGCCTTTAAACACGCGCGCTCCTCGTACGGCTCACTTCTCTCTCTCTCTCTCTTTTCCTCTCTTTATTGACATCTTTTTTTTTTTTCACAAAGCAAAGAATGACCCAGGATGCTGAATGTTTTGACTTCCTTCCACACAGAATAAATGAATATCTTGAAATAAGTCTTGATTTCCATCCTCTGATGATAAAACAGAAAAGCATGTCTAAGATGTTACGAGTCGTCGTCGTCACCGTTTTCTGCCCCACTTATGATGAAACTCATTGTAACCTGCATCAGGTTGGGAAAAAAAAAACAAGAAAGGAAAAGACAAAGTGATGTTTTTCCATCCTAGATCCTTCTTTGCATTCTTTTAGAATTGTGAGGCTCATGAGGTTGCCATGAACATCGCTGTTTCCCGAGGCATATCGAGGCCTGTCCAGGGGTAACGAAAGCACCCCCCCCCACCACACTCAGACTTACACGGTTGCCGTTTTTAGCCAGGAAGTGCAAAGCATTTCACAATATTTCACATTGTAGCTAACAACAGCGCAATCGCCGTTTCCTCCCAGTTTTGTGACTCGTCCTCAGGCCGAACCGAGTGTCTGTTCAGCGTCTTTGTCTTGGAGATTGAGAGGAGGCTCGTCACATAGCGGGAAGGCCGTTTTAGAGCTGCTCCCACTCTCATGCATTGATTTTTTTTTCCTTGTCTTCTTGTTTTTATTACATGTCGTTCCTGATCGTCTAGCCTCGCAAGAGTCACAACTATAACCATATATGTTTTAAATGCTGCCGAGAAATAACCCTTAACTTAACAAACTCGCCACTTTCACTGTTGAGATGAGTAGAGTAAAAAAACATGGACGGCTGCATCATAAATCAAAAACGGGCAGAAAGTTTAAATCAGAGCAAATTAACGTGGTCTTGGCCGCATAACCGGTTTAATCCGCTCTCTGCTTTTATGCTGCATCTTTCTGTTTCACTTCTTTCTTCTCTTGGCAGATCAACTCATCTCCTCTGGATAAAAAAATAATAATAGTCTACCAATATTACCACAATAACCAACTACCGACTTAGATTCTGGCAAACTGACAATTTCTTCTCCTCGGTTATGTTTTCCAAAGGCTTCTACGAATGTTACACTGATTACAAACCAACACCCCAAAGGTCATGACCCCTGTACTGACTCCTCAGAAACGAACGGTTGAACGCGCACTCGCAATACATCACCAAATCCATGTTTCGCAAGATATTTAATTTTCATGTTTTTTTTTCTTTTCCTTTTTCTTTACAACGCACCAAAACTCATCAGAGTTTCCAAAACTCTAATGGCATCTTTGTTTTTTTTTTGCTTCTTCTTCCCCCCCCGCCCCATCTCTCCACAGTCTTGTAGAGACCTACTGTAGTGGATGAAATGAACGGATTTATTTGATTTACGTATCGTCTGTCTGGAGAATAAATAAAACATGTAAGGAAATGTATTTTAGCTAGTCTCTTCATTTAGCTACCTTATGTTCTGATGTGAAGCTTTAATTTTAAGAAGAAAAAATAAAACAATAGTGTGCATATGAATTGTTTTTTCTTTTCTTAGATTTTTCCTTTCTCTTTTTTTTTTTGGTTTTGTTTTGTTTCTAGCTTTTTTAACCCATCTTGTAACATCTGAGAAATGCACTATAATAAAGAGATCTCTATTACAAAACTTTTTTCAGTGTATTAATTATTATTTGTGCTTGTACATGTGGTGGCATATCACAGCTCAAAGTGTTTAATCCTCATTCTCTCTGTCTGTGTAATTCCTTTTTTAAAAAAGGTAAAAATGGGTCTATTGGCTAATCACCTGTCCGGTTCTGTTCCTGTCTCTGGTTCAGTGATCTTTTACAGCAGTGAAGGAATTAAAATATTCTGCATTCTCAGATTTTCATTGGAGTGCTCAGAATACACCAAAAGTCACTGATGTGTTCGGACTCGCAGCTATTTTGCTCTGTATTGTTCGATGACGTGGAGCTTTCATTTCTTTAGTGTGAATTTGAGCTTTTACAGGGGAAATAAATAAATTGCAGGACACAAAAATCTGTATTTGTAGCAGGAAATAAAAATACTGACTTCTCCAAATGGTAACATCAATGATTCCTTTCATAAATATTGAATAGATGTCTCCCACAGAAAGCGCTTTTGTAATCGCTTTATAAGAAGCATCCGTGTACAAATCCCTGTGCACTACAGAAACTGTCACTGATTAGATAACTACTGTGTGTTTTACTGTTACAGGAAATCAATCAACACCTGACCAATTAAGGAATTTAACAGTGCTGTGTAATAAGCATTACTGAACAACGGTAATCTGACTGGACAAGAGGTCGTTCAACTATCGCCGATATCGAACATGACAGCACTGTGATGTTTAACTTTGGGATGTTCTAACAAGCGTTAATTATGCTACGTGCTGGTCGCAACGTGGGTCCGCAGTACTGAGGAGAGAGCAGCTACCTACCAAAACCCACATTCAAAACCAGTCACAGAAGCACTTTCAGGAAGAAAACACATCTGGTAGCCTTATGTCATCTTTAACAACAATTTGCCTCTTTAGAAATTGTTTTGAATGGCCTCGGAAGCGTCCTGAGCTACAAAGCTAACCATCATCCAACGTGAGGCTGAATCCCATCGTGCTATTACCGTCATACATGCTTGTTTGTGTATGTATGTCTGGCGTGTGTGTGTGTGTGTGTCCTGGGTGGCTTGCTAGTATATATTTAACGTAGATCTCATTAGCTTTTCCCTGACACCCAGCAGAGGTAATGAGACCCAGAAATACACCCCTCAGGCTCAGCCATCTACAGCGGGCTCATAGTATATAAGCGCCTCCAGCGATACACACGCTTACACGTGCAGGAGTGTCTCCCCTGATTCTTTCATGTGATGGACAGCTGACAGATCTGGGTTAGCTTAGCGAGCGGTGTGTTTTGTATGCACGTCAGGCAATAAGCAGGTTTTCTGTGCTGAGTTCAAGGAGAGGAAACTGACATGGACTCGCAGCCAAACCAGAGGAATGCACCCTGCAAATAAAAGAATGTAGAGCTGCATCCCAAAATGAGATTTGTCACGTTCACTCGTGTATGGTAACGGAATTATAAAAGCACTAGCTTAGCTACTTAGTAAATCACATTTGAGCATGTTATGCTTCTCTTGATCATCTAAGTGACGTTAATAATATACTGAGCTCATCTCGTCTCCATCTCATAAGAAAAAAAACCATATGCAACTGATATTAAATTCTGTCAAATTGTAGACTTCAATTGCATTCACTCGTACGTCTCGTACACCGCCGCTGGGTGAAGTGAATAACATTATCAATTACAGTATATATGAGTAAACTGGCGACAGGATCATGAATCCCCATGGCACTTATTTATTCCTGTGGTCACCAAAGACCAGACCAGACCGATCCCACAGAACAGCCAATCCAACACAAATCACCAAAAGTGATAGTAAATGCTGGCTACAATAGAAAGGCACCAGAACACCCAGTACACCACAGCCTTTCCAGTCAGGGCAGAGCAGGAAAACAGCCAAAGAACCTCCAAAACCTGAGCATCCATGGAATGCACCAAACAAACAAGTCTAATCCACATAGTCGCCACCCCTCAACCTGCAGCACCCGCTGCCAATGTCCTGGTGCTCGACAACAAAGCACAACCACCAGAGATCTTACAGAGCAACGCCAGACCCAGTGGCACAAACAAAACCCAAAAACCAGGGGCAGGAAAGAGTCCATCCATGTACCCTTTACCATCTCCCCACCCTGGAGGTATCTCCATTGTTTCTGTGGCAGTTACTTACAGGGTCGAGTTGCCAGCTCAACACCCAATTGTATCTAAGTGCTTGGGGGGTGAAGGACCTTTGTTTAAGGGTCCAACAGTGGCAGTCCAGCGGTGTCAGGGCTTGAACCACCAAGCTGTCCCTGCCCCAACCCAGACCCAAACCCAAATCCTAGGTGGTTGTAATGTTTTTTACTGATATTTGTCACACTCACTTGTGTACGGTAACCGAATTATAAAAGCACTAACCTTGTTACTTATTAGATCACATTTTGTTTTTGAGTGTTATGCTTCTCTTCATTAGAAAAAAGTCCAAGGCCCCTGACCAGGCCTCCAAACTTGAACATCCATGCAAACAAGTCTAATCCATGTAGTCCCCAACCCGCAACCCAGAGCAACCAAATGGATCCGCTGCTAATGTCCTGATGCCAGACACCACAGCATACTCCTGGAGACCCTGCAAGGCCAAGCTCTGACCCGGTGGCACAAGCAGAACCCAAACTCTAGGGCGGGCGTTGTAATGTTTTAATTGGATTTTGTCACATTCACTTATCGAATTATGAAAGCACTAGCCTAAGTGACGTATATTGAGCTCATCTCCATCTCAAAAAACAAACAAAAAACCTAATGCAACTGATATAAAAACATTTTAAACTGTTGCACACTCCTAGAGATCCTGCACAAGCACCGAACCACCGGGGTGGTTATAATGTTAATCATTTTATCAGCTGATTGGTGTATATCCACACTCTCACTCAGTATAGTTTTTAGTACATTACATGTGAGGAAACCAAAAACCCAAACCCAACCGGGACGCCGTGAAACTGTACAGACTCAGTTTATTCCAGCTCAGGGTCGAATCCCGGAGAAGTGAGGAGACGGCACTACCCGCCGCACCATTTCGGCTCTATTACACTCTCTGTTGCGTCTAATAAAAGCCTTTTGTTCACTTTCCTCACGTAGGTCTCAAATCCCCATCGGCTGCTTATTGATTTCTTGTAACAACATAATTATGAGGTGTGATGTCTTTTGACGCTCTTTGATATTAATAAAGAGACGAGAGACGATCCCAGCAGGGACGCTTTACATTGTATTACTTCCCACAACAACTGACAGTTCCAGATCCTGGCACTCTTCCACTTGACGAGGTTCTTCGAAGGATCTAGATTGTTCCGATTAAAGTTATGACTCATATTTTACTTTCGTAGATGATATTTAAAACTTAAACTTGAAACTCTGCATTTCTGTAAAAAATTCTTTGTTACAATCATCATCTCTTTATCCTGTATACAGGCTTGTGTGGGCCTATATGGGAATACCAATTAGCCTATTCTGTATGTCTTTGGACTGTGGTAGGAAACCGGAGAACCCGCAAGGAACCCACCAAACACAGGGAGAGCATCCAGACTCCTTCCACACAGACCCCAAGACGAAAATTGGACCCATCTAAATACTCAGCCATGTTGGTACTGGACCAATGTCTATCATCTCAACGTCTCTTTATCTTGGGTCTTGGGGAGTCTGGAGCATATACCAGAGACAGAGGGGTACACCCTGGATGGGGTGCCAATTCTTTACAGGTCACACAAATACGCACACTCACATGCTCGTTCACAGACTTTGGGCAATTTAGGAACGCCACTTAGCCTTATCTGCATACGTCTTTGGACTGTAGGAGGAAACTGGAGAACATGGAGGAAACCCACCAAGCACAGGCAGGACATGCAAACTCCATGCAGACCACAATCTTGATTATATAGCATAGAATGACCACTAGATGGTGCCCTCCTACACAATGTTCTACTTTTTTCCACTGGTCCAGCTCATGCATTTCTGCTGTATCGTATGCAACATCAAGTTGTCATTTGTTACAGCATACTCCTTATTTATTTTTGTATGCAGTTTATTTCACAGTTGAAATTCCTATTATTCACAACAATGTTACATTAGTGTATGCTTTTATTGTACATTTGAAAAAAAAAAAGTTAAATCTAGAATCCTTTGAGGAATTTCTCAACCGACTGAAATGTATTTTAAACTAGGAATTCAGTTTAGAATCCTCAAATGAAGTGTCTCGATATCAGAGACAACCCAAATTATATAGATAGGAGATGATCCTTCCATATGATGATCCAGAAAAAAACCCCGTCCGAACCCCTTTTTCAAGGCTGCGTTCCAATCCGAGACATGGTGCTGCTGTTGGGTTCTTGGGCAAGACGCTTAATGCTACGCTCCATGCACCTCAGCCTCAGGTTAGAAAATCTAACCCTAGTTAGAAAATGGGAAGAACGTGACAAGAACGGCGTCCTGATTAAAACCTTACCCGAAGGGTAAAAGGGACAAATCTACATATAACCTTCTTAGCACTGATTCCTAGTAAAGACTGTAAGGAAAGTATGCGGCTTGTAGTTATTTGATACACTCTTACACTCTTAAACAAAAACAGGTTCCATCTTGGGCCATTAATAGTTTTAGGACGGACCCAGAGAAACATCATTATGCTAGTAGATCAATACGTAAGCATTCTAAGCGATTTTCTTTTCTCCATACAACCCTCTTGGAAAGCACTTAACTCATTATCTGTCCAGAAAAAACCCATAGGAACGTTTTGAAAGTTAAAGGAGTGTAAGATGTTACCTGTATAGTATGAGGATCTCAAGGAAACGTCTCTATGCTAGAAGATCACATTCTCTCTTATGTGTTAATATGTAAAAAATTTAATTGTAAAAAAAAAAAAAAAAAAAAACCAACATCAAGAATAACTTTGTTATTTAAAAAAATCTCTTTAGAAAGATTAGAATTATTAACCATTCAATGAAGAAATAAAATAAAAATAAAAAGGTTCCATAAAGCATGAATTTTTTAAAGGTCTTGATTTAAATGATCTTTATTAGAATGGCATGGTGGCGTAGAGGTTTGCACCGTCGTTTTACACATCCAAGGTCCAGGTTCGGTTCCCACCTTGGGGTCTGTGTGCATGGAGTTTGCACTTGCTTGGTGGGTTTCCTCTAGGAACGGAACTCTGGTTTCCTCCCACAGTCCAAAGACATGCAGATTAGGCTAAACTGGTGTTCCCAAATTGGTGTGTGTGTGTGTGTGTGAATGTTGACCTAACATCCTACCGCGGTTATAAATTTGGGAAAAATACAATAGGCACTATTGGCCTCCATGGTCCCTACATGGACTACAGAGGTTCCTTGATGGGATAGATGGATAAAAAGGACAAAAAGGGGTTTTTCTGTCAGTTTTCTTTAATTCTACAACATTTACGAGTTCTTCCAGAGGACAAACTCAAAGGTAAACATTTTTTTTTGTCTTATGTCAGGGAAGGAAAATGTAGTGTCCCTTTTAAAAAGCATTTAATTTATGCAAATTGCAAAAAGTTTTAGGTACACAAAGGTACTTTTGTATCACTCAATTGACAAGCAGAAGTATGGTTTCATTATGTTTTTTTTTCTTCTTTCGAGACCGTACCACTGTTAGACATTCAAGATGCCCTGGATGATTGAAATCCACGCTATCACCAGGGCTTTTTGTGTTTTTATTGATAGCTTGTTGAGAATTTATCGCCAGCTTCGAGAGCACTTAGGCAGGGTTTAGCCATATGCAGTGATTTAATAGGGATCACTCTCAAAAGAAAGAAAGAAAAAAAAAAATCAAGGTGATGGAGAGAGCAGGCCATGATAATGAATTTATACCGGAGATTTATATTGTTTGGGGTTGGCCAGAGCGGCTCAGTTTATCAGTGTGTAAGAAAAAGGAAATCCGAGGTTATCAGGTGGCCCGAAAGTTGTCTTCCCATCTTGTACATTTTCTGCTCAGCAAGATTTCAGGTGGCCCAATCACCAAGGAGATGTTACCTTGGAAACAGCACCTTACTTATTTATAGAGACGGGTAAGAAAGAATAAGTGTGATAGAGAAAGATAGATTGAGAGAATAGAATACCCTTATTATAATAACAATAATAATAACATAACAAGCATCTTAACATCTTAGTGTCACTCATTTGGTGTAGAAGGGATTCATTTAGAATTCAATTAACTGCAAAATAGCCACGAAGGTCTGAGGCTTAGATGCAGAGAGCCTTTTATTTTCCTCACTTGAGAAGAGATAGTGAGCTTCATAAGAGTTAATGTAGCATTAAACACTAAGTAAGAGATCAACATAAATCAATGTGAAGCTCCAAGAACTCCAAGAAATGTCAAGGACAATCTACAGCAAAGAAAATCAATTGATGACTCCAGCACTGTTTGGTGATTTCCCTGCGTTAAAGCGTTTAATAAAGTTGATAATTAACTGCTCGAATCGGGTGTCATTAAGGCAAGAAATCGGAGGACAGTCCTGGACTTGAGTCCTCCATGACTAGACTTGATTATTTTTGACCTTTCTGATGTCCCGGAGTTCTGGGAGCTTCATATTGATGCCCATCTTTCACTGCTCCACTTTAACGCTACATTAACCTTATGGACCTGAGCACACCCCGAGAGCAAGAGAGCACGGGGAACACACACACATACACTGATGCACATCTAACGCACAATAGGTTGAGTTTTTTTTTTAATATACAATTGTGTCATACAGCTCATTAAGAGCTTGATTAGTATCTAATGAGTTGAATTAGCTGTGTTGCCAGGAGAGATAGCTGAAGGGTAAACTGTACTGTAGGTAAAGCATCCCTAGGACTGGATTGGAACATAACTCTTGGTTAAGGTCTGAAGGCTTTCAGTGTCTGTATGATAGAGAGATGAGATGATGTATGTGATGAGTTTGTCTTCCCATCCATTTGTCAATTTCTAATATAATCAGTCATTCAGAGCTCCTGAATCACCAATCTAAGAATGTAAAATACTAAAGGCCTGTATTAATTTACCATCCATTAATTTAACCTTCCGTCCATGTATTCTTTCTTAGAATCCGTTTATATCTCCATACAATCAACCAGCCATTCATTTGTCCATCCATTCAACCAAACATCCGTTTTGCCAGTCATCCATCCAATAACCCACCTATCCATCCTTCCAGACATCTATCCATCCAGCCATTTGTCCTTTTATCCAACTCTTTCTCTATACAACCAACCACCCATCTATTTAACTAGCCATTCTTTTAGCCAATCAACCATCCAACCATCCGTGCATCCTTCCTTCTCGCCTCCCATCTACACATCCAAAAGATGTATCCTTCTTTCCATATAAGCAACCATCCATCCATTTGTCCATCCATTCAACCAAAAAACCATCCATCCATCCACCCATCCATCCAAGCATCCATCCATCCATCCATCCATCCATCCATCCATCCATCCAAGCCTTAATCCATCCATCCATCTGTTCTTCCATCCATCCATCCATCCATCCATCCATCCATCCATCCATCCATCCATCCATCCATCCAAGCATTCATCCATCCATCCATCCATCCATCCATCCACCCATCCATTCAAGCATCCATCCACCCATCCATCCATCCATCCATCCATCCATCCATCCATTCACTTAACCATCCACCTATATAAACCATTCAAATCCATTCTGCCAGGGGTGGACAAAGGCTGCCTGTAGGCCAAGGGCCAAAAAAATAAAATAAAGCACAACTGAGAGCATTATCTTTTTTTCGTCTATAGATGTGCCCTAAAGGGCGAATTTTTCAAACAGAGAAGTACCCAATGGGCACATCATCCCATTTTCTTGCAGGTAAAGGAACTCTATAGGACATGCATCTAATTTTCTTCACTGGAAAAGTACCCATTAGAGCACTTCATCATCTTTTCATCATTTTCACACGTAACTGCACCCTAGAGGGCATCACATATTTTTTTCCCCCATTTGAAAGGCAGCCATTAGGGCACTTCATCATGTTCTCTCCACTAGAGGGCACCTTCCCTTAAAGGCAAATGCCGCTTCTACCCAGTGCAACCATCCTTCCATTCATCTGTTCATCCATGCATTTGCCTGTCCATCCATCCAGCGGGCCACCGAGCCATTCAACCATCTATCAGAAGATTTCCTTAATATCTTCAGTTTGCATCCTGTCACCTCTGGCTCCTCTGTGATACATCATTTAAAGACAAATGCCACCGATTATGCAATATTTCTGCATAATTTGCTCATTTCAAAGTTTGTTTTAATGAAAAATGCTCCTCTCTAGAGGAACGCACTAAGACACAACACTCGTATACAACAGCAGTGACAGGAAGTGGCGGGTGGAAATTTAAAAGAGACTAAAAGAACATAAGTGTAAAATATTTAAAAAATGAAAAAAATTATATGTCGCCTAATTTCTTTGAAACTGTTTTACTGTAGTTTTATAACAAGATTTTGACCCACAATAATTAAACAATAAAACACTCTTGGCTGATAGAGCAGAGTAATTAAATATGTGGTGGTGGCCAAGTGCAAAGCCGTATTATAGTTTTCCTGTAAACCCTACATCCGCGCCCCCCCACACCCCCCCCCCCCCGCTTTTACACCACAGCAATTTGCAATGATTGGATATTTTTATTTGTTACAGAAATGCATGTCATAGCTTGTGTTAGTTGTTAGTTACATTTATTGCTTTGGTGCATTAGCAAGGCAAGTAGTTCATGGAATCAGTTACATAAATAATACAATGACCTCCACACCAACCTTGCTTTCTCAAGATGAAAAGAAATTGGGATGCTTGTGATATTACCATGAAACTATAAAATGCAAAGTATTCACTTTTTGTGTGTATGATGTATTAGAACAAGGGCACTAGTTATAGAAAAGGAATCTACTGACCTTATGAGCAATCAGAATCAGGAATAGCTAGGGCCAGGTACGGTATTAGACTTTCGCATTCATTTAATTCTTTTTTTTTAATTTTATGCTTAGTCAAGTTGATGTGACTGAAGAAAAGTTGAAGAAAATAAATCCGTAACAGGAAAATTCCGGAAGCAGAAGAGCTCAGGGTAGGGGGAAATTGCTGGGACCGGAGCAGCAAATGTGCTCCCATGCTTACCGGAATTGAATGTCTGTATCGCCTCGAGTTGCAATTCACAATGCCAATTATTCACAGAGCGAGGACGTGACTGGAGATAAGAAAGTAAATGCGCAGTATAGCACTGACCACATCAGGCCCTATAGCCTTGGGTAACCCTTTTTCCATGTGCCTCAAACTATTAATATTAATGATAATAATAGTAATAATATGGTACGCTGATTACAACGATGATAATTCTTGCACTATATAATTATTTTAGTTATAAACATAAAATTTTAAGATTTAGGTTCAAACAGAAATGCTTTTGTCCCTGCACTGTCAATATGTCGTAATTCGTTTCATAAAAAAACTGATCATTATTTATTTATTTATTTATTTATTTATTTATTTATTTTATTACACACCTCCTCATTCAGCGAGTTTTCTTTCTTGTGTTCTTTCTTGTGTTCTTTAGCCCAAACGCGTCTCTTCTGCTTGTTGCCTGTCCTTAGCAGTGGTTTCCTAGCAGATCTTCTACCATGAAGGCCTGATTCACACAGTCTCCTCTTAACAGTTGTTCTAGAGACGTGTCTGCTGCTAGAACTCTGTGTGCCATTGACCTGCTCTCTGATCTGAGCTGCTGTTAACCTGCGATTTCTGAGGCTGGTGACTCGGATGAACTTATCCTCCGCAGCAGAGGCGACTCTCGGTCTTCCTTTCCTGGGGCGGTCCGCATGTGAGCCAGTTTCTTTGTAGCGCTTGATGGTTTTTGTGACTGCACTTGGGGACACTTTCAAAGTTTTCCCAATTTTTCGGACTGACTGACCTTCATGTCTTAAAGTAATGATGCCACTCGTTTTTCTTTACTTACCTGCTTTTTTCTTGCCATAATACAAATTCAACCTCTTTGAATGAGGAGGCGTGTCCAAATTTTTGCTCTGTACTGTATTTCTTTTCAAAATGGTCTAGTCCTTTTTTGAAGCCTTGGAACCTTATGAATCAAAGCCTAAATATTAATACAATTAATACAATATAATATATAATATACAATACAATACAATATATATATACTTAAACAATTTTTCTTTATTAGAAATGTAGACTTTTATTTACATATATTATAATTAGATATTAGACATTTTACATTGAACATTTAATCTCTCAAGTGCTCAAAGAGTCCACCTTCTTGATAATAATAATTTTTATATCTAAAACGTGATTGTGAAGGTGAAGCAGAAAATGAAGTAACTGTAACCCAACTTTTGGCCCACCCTGTATACATACAGTGGAACCTTGGATTGCGAGCATAATTTGTTCCGGAAACAGGTTCATATATCAAAACACTTGTAAATCTGAATTTTTCCGTAAGAAATAATGGAAAAACAAATCTACTTTTGATGACGCCCTTCTTTAAAACGTTTGCACCGTTCAAATGTTTTACTGCGGCAAAGAGTCTCATCACAGTACTGTGCTCGAAGTCTTCTGTAAATGTCAACCGGTTTTACGCTTTCATTCACCGGGAAATTTCTTCACAAGTCCAGCTCCTGGTCATCATCGGCAAACTCCTGTTGTATAAAAGCAATAAGCTGCTTCAGAATGTGCTGGAAAATAATCCACTACAGGGTTGTAACAGTATCATTTCAGGCTTGTTTCATCATTGATTATTTTCCGCTAACAGTGTTTTATTTCTTTCTTCATTACATCTATCTATCTATCTATCTATCTATCTATCTATCTATCTATCTATCTATCTATCTATCTATCTATCTATCTATCTATCTATCTATCTATCTATCTTCCACTGCTTTAGTGAAAAAGCATGAAAAGCAATAAAATTTTGTAATATAATGTAGATTTGATGAGTCATCATAAATATCATAATGTCAAAAAATAAAGAAATCTGAGTGGGCAAAGTTATTGAAAAACTGACTTTTTCAAACCAATCTGATGTATGGGATTACATCATGTAATATATGAGAGTGTGCTGTATGCCTATTATGTTATTGTGTGTGTGTGTGTGTGTGTGTGTGTGTGTGTGTGTGTGTGTGTGTGCGCATATACTGTACCCGCAGTGTCCCTCTGATTGACTACCTGTCACTTCAGATCAGCCGTCACATGTCCACGCCTACATGTAACCAGAAGCAAGCACGCGAGACACACTCTAGGGACTGTATATATTGTGTGTGTGTGTGTGTGAGTGTGTGAGTGTGTGAGTATGCATGTGTGATTCCACTGCTTCTGCAGAAACCCATGGTTAGTAACACACCATTCCTTATATATATATATATGAATCGTGATTGTACTGTATATCACTTTAACCACTCTTTAATTTGGTTTCTGGTTGTACTCTGCTGTTCCTGTAGATTCTCTCTCTCATTAGCCTTCGCGTTGTGTTCACTCATTAGCAGTGGATGACTGATTTCCTGCGCTCAGTTTAGCAGGTCATGTCTTTTGAATTTGTGTTAAAAGAAGTTTGGCAAAACACATTTTCAAGTGGATGCTGGGTCTACTGTTAATCATTAGCCATGCAAAACAATATTTATTACAGTGTTTTTCAGTTACCTTAGTATATAGATATATACATAAACCCACATACAGATAGATAGATAGAGATACTATGGAGAAATAAAGTAGAGATAGACAGATATACAGACAGACACACAGATAGATCGACAGAGATATTGTAGAGAGAAAGTTGAGATATATAGATAAATAAAATACATAAATATAGTTGACAGAATGATAGATAGATAGACGAATCATTTTTTAAAAACATTTTTATTTAACATTGGCACTTGTTGTCACTAATGAACATAGTCTCAGCAGCATAAATATGAGTTTTTATAAAACTGACTGTATGACTATCGTGACTTTTATGAAATCATATGAAGTGTTCTTGTATTTTTTTTTATCACAAATAATACAATTTCAATAATCCCTCTGTTAACCCTCCCCATGTTCACCTCCTATACGCGTAGCTCACGTCAACCTCCTGTCTCCTTTTTAACCGACACTCATCCCGCCATCCGAAAAACACACAGCCCCGGCTCCCTGTCAACCCGGTCGCCATGGTAACCGCGGGCTCTGGGCCGTCACGCTGAGATCTGCTCTGTGCTGTAGGAGAGCTCGAGATACTCGGTAGAGCTGCTCTAATATTTATACAGTCTTTTTTATTTTATGTAGATCTACTGTGCACATTCTGATCGATGCAGGATGGTAGAATTATTTTTTTTTTAGTTTGATTTGCTAAATAATTAATAAAACAACTTGCATTAATAAAATAAATGATCTTAGAAGCTGTAACTGATTCTTACATAATACATCTTATGAGAGATGTTTAAGTGTAATTTAAGAAATGATCATTTTAATGGATAGCATGGTCGGCTCAGGCAGGACAGGGATTTAAAGTCAGTCATTAAAGGACATCGTTATTAAAGCAGCGTTACAGGAATTTAAATGGCAGGGATAAAATGTTACGTAGAAATATATAGATTTACAAATGTAAAGCTTTGTTTCTAATGAACAAGCTGGAAGCGATGGTGGTGAGGGGAACACTCAGTGAGATAACATGGGGAAGAAACTGTAAAAAAAAAAAAAAAAAAAAAATCAGGCTTAAAGGAAACCTGTTTTAATTTGGATGATGCTGGATAGTGTGACTGTAAACTGTAATTGTGTGCTATAATTGGCAGATTGCGCCATAATTTAACAGGAAACGTGTTTTAGTGTCTGCTTATGGATTGGACTTGGGTACAAAACTGCTCTTGGTTAATTTCAATTATTATTATTATTTTTATTATAATAAAAAATTCATATGGTAATTAATGTTCAATTTATATCCGATCACATGATTAAAGCTTTACAATTGAATTGTATTAATGGACAGTCAGGTGGAGTAGTGGTTAGCACTGTCGCCTTGCACCTCCAGGGTCTGGGTTCGATTCCCATCCAGGTTGAATTCCCGTCTCTGTGTGCATTCTCCCCGTGCTTGGCGGGTTTCCTCCGGGTACTCTGGTTTCCTCCCACAGTCCAAAGACATGTAGGGTGGGTTAACTGGCGTTCCCAAATTGCCTGTAGTGTGTCTTTGTGAAAGACCTGTTACTGTAGCACCAATACAATATCGACATTAATATTCTTTAAACATCTAAACCTTGCAGTAGGAGCTACAGTATCTCTACCTTCTGACCAATCAGATTCGAGTATCTATAGTATGTATACATTATAAACATCGCCAGTTAACATTAGAGATATTCGCCGCGTCCTGGTGCGCAGTGGGAAAAGTGTCCCGCGGAACACATCACACACACGAGAACTTTCTCGTGTCCCAAATGAGCTGCTGGAAGCTGTTGATGCGTTCGTGTGTGAGGCAGGGTGAGGAGGCGGAGGTGCGATCGATACACCTCCTGATGCTTCCTGCCGCTCTCATGCCTGGTTCGAACAGTAACTGAATGTAAATGTATGTGACGGTGTGCAAGTGTGTGTGTGTGTGTGTGTGTGTGTGTGTGTGTGTGTGTATTCTACTTCTATAATATTCTGCAGTATGCAGGACAGTTCTCCTGCCACAGTATGCAGAATCTCACCAATGTGTAGCCATTCTGTGTGTGTGTGTGCTGACAGAGGAGACAGAAGAGGGGAAAGGTTATGGAAAGACACACTCCTCTCGCTGTCCTCGTCAGGCTTTCCCTGAAGTCAGTGCATTAACAAGAGGATGACACGTTATTAGAAAGTTAGAGAGAATAAGGGCTGAGTACGGCTCAGTGCCTGAGGCAGAGAGAGAGAGAGGGGGGGGGGGGTGTAGAAAGCGAGATTTCAGCACTTCTTTATTACTGCCTCTTAAACCAGGTCACAAAGACAGTCGTAGATTATTTTAAAATAATCTTTAACCCACACAACTAACCTCATGCACTGCTTATGAAATGTTAATATATTATAACGCCATGTGTATGTTTTCCTGACAAATTGTGAAGATTTACAATACTGGGATCAAATTCTCACCTTCGTTCCCAGCGTCATCCTTGTCACTTCCTGTTTAATCAACTGAGATAAAATCAATCAGCGAGTTTCCGCGCCATCACCATCACCATTCATTTGACTTCTACCAGTTCATCTGCTGATCGATGCAGCCCTTCCTGTTAAGTAAATGTCTTTTGATGGTGATGTGATGGTGCAGACACAGCCGAGACGTATTGACAGCCAGCACTCGGTTACAGACTAATCAGACAACAGCATGTACCTATGCAATAACTTAACCAAAGCATGACTTTCACTATATGAGACAAACTGGATCCTTGAATTGATCTATTCCGGTGGATGTCAAGACAAAGGTAGACCTCAACATGAATACATTCACCAATCAGCCATAACATTATCACCACCTGCCGAATAATGAGTAGGTCCAAAACAGCCCTGACCCATCAAGGGATGGGATCCACCAGACATTTGAAGGTGTGCTGTGCTGCCTGGCACCAACCCATCACTAGCAGATACTTTCATTCCTGTAAACTGCGAGGTGAACCTCCATGGATCGGACTTGTTTCACCAGCACATCCCATATATGCTTGACTGGATTGAGATCTGGAAAATTCAGAGGCCAAGTCAACACCTCAAACTTATTGTCATGTTCCTCAAACCATTTCTTAACCATTTTTACAATCAGGGAACACTGTTTCCATGAAGGGGTCTACTTCATCTGCAACCGTGTTTAGGTAGGTGGTACAGTACAGACCAAAAGTTTGGAGTTTCTCATTCAGCGAGTTTTTTTTCTTGTGTTCTTTCTTGTGTTCTTTAGCCTAAACGCGTCTCTTCTGCTTGTCGCCTGTCCTTAGCAGTGGTTTCCTAGCAGATCTTCTACCATGAAGGCCTGATTCACACAGTCTCCTCTTAACAGTTGTTCTAGAGACGTGTCTGCTGCTAGAACTCTGTGTGGCATTGACCTGCTCTCTGATCTGAGCTGCTGTTAACCTGCGATTTCTGAGGCTGGTGACTCGGATGAACTTATCCTCCGCAGCAGAGGCGACTCTCGGTCTTCCTTTCCTGGGCCGGACCGCATGTGAGCCAGTTTCTTTGTAGCGCTTGATGGTTTTTGTGACTGCACTTGGGGACACTTTCAAAGTTTTCCCAATTTTTCGGACTGACTGACCTTCATTTCTTAAAGTAATGATGCCACTCGTTTTACTTTACTTATGTGCTTTTTTCTTGCCATAATACAAATTCAACCTCTTTGAATGAGAAGGTGTGTCCAAACTTTTGGTCTGTACTGTACATGTCAAAATAACATCCAAATGAATAGCAGAACCCAAGGTTTCCCAGCAATACACTGCCCCCGCCAGCTTGTATACTCCCAAAGTGCATCCTGGTCCCATCTCTTCCCCAAGGTAAGTGATCCACACATCTGGCCATCCACATGATGAAAAAGAAAATGTCCTTCCTCAGACCAGGCCACCTTTTTCCACTGCTCCTTTGTCCAATTTGGATTCTCTTGGATTTCGATTCAATTTGGTATCACTGGGAACACCTTGGAGATGTGACCATGACTGCACCCCAAAATCAGTGCCTGACATCATTCATGCTCTTATGACTGAATGAATACAAATCCCCAAAGCTCTAAATTCTAGTAGAAAGCCTTCCCAGAAGAGTTGCAGTTTTATTATCTGGAACATGATGGATGAAAGTTATGTTCAGGTGTGCACAGACTTTTGGCCATATAGTGTATATTATATATAGTATATTTTCCTAAATGGTGGCAGAAACACCTTATTTGTAGTCAAAAAGTGATTTGGCTTTAAGTTCTGCGTTCGATTCCTGCCTTGGGGCTGTGTGCATGGAGTTCGTATGTTCTCCACATGCTTGGTGGGTTTCCTCCGGTTACTCCGTTTTGCTTCCACAGTCCAAACACATGCAGATTAGGATTCTCCCAAATTGCCAGTAGTGTTTGAATGAATGCGTGCGTGTGTATATGTGTGTGACCTGCAATGGATTGGCACCCCATCCAGGGTGTACCCCCCACCTTGTGCCCTAAGTCTCCTGGGATAATCTTCAAGCCCTCTGTAACTGAATGGGTTTACCCAGATCTCCAATGTACTGTACTGTATGTCATATTTCATACTGTATGCACTGATATTTCAAGAGAAATATGTTTCCTAAATGCATCCTGTAGTCTGACTGACAGATGCACAATAGAAATAATAATAACTGCTCTGAAAGTGCCATGAAGTAGATGGAGAGGTGCAAGGGCAAGTTTTCTGCTTTCATTGAAATCAATATTGTGGAAAAACAACAGGCCTGAACAAAATTTCGAAATATGAGGCAGGAAAATAGTCAGCTATAAACTAGACAAAAAATAAATATGTTTAATTGATTAAAATATTAGGTGAGACATTATGCATTGGCACATCTGAAATGCTACATAACCATATAAGTGTGGATTATTTTCACATTATAAGCAGTAGCGTGATTAGTAATCAGCTGACCACTGAGAAGGGATACATGTGGATACGTATGTAAATTCAACGTTGTGGAAACAGCGAGTCTTTATTAAGTTCAATAAATTAGGGGTAGGAGGGTATATTACATACTTGAGTGTAGATATTATGATAGATTTTTGGATTAAGGGTTGGAATTTAAATATATACAGAATGAAATTCAAGCTGGTAGTGATGTGACCCAACAAGAACCCTGACATTGTATAATGTTGTCATACGGTTGTTCACCTAAAACACAACCTTGGTACAATGTTGCTTTTGAAAGTTAGGTTGACTTTAATAAATGGACATTGGAATAATGTTAAATGAACAACCTTACCACACAGAAAAGAAAGTAACTTCAAATTCTTACCAGTACTATGGGGTTGAGCACCACTTTGTTTCCAAAACAAAGGTGAACAACATTATCAGCATTATATGTGTTTCAAAGGAATTCAGCGTCAATTTATTCAAGTAATTCTAGCTCTCAAAAATGACCCAATACCATTGGTGTCCCAACATCTACAATGTTGCCACAGTGTATTAAGGTTAAGGGAGGTAAGGGTCCATCCACACACCTGGAGAGGTGTCTCGCATTTCAGTGCCAGTTTCTTATAGGGTTGGGTTGGGAGCCTGACACCCGATTGCATCTGAGCAATTAATGTATAGAACCTTGCTTAAGTGCCCAAAGGTACAGAAAATAAAGGGTAGAAGTTTGGGCATTCTTATGTGTCTAAGGATTGGGCACACAAGACATAAAAACACAGTTTATAAAAGGCTTAGGGTTAGGGGTTAGTGTTACTTGATTATGATCATTTTTGTAACTTTTTCACATTTTCATGATTTTTTTCCCCTTTTTTAGGGAAAATATCAACTGTAGTATTGAGTTAAAGAGGGTAGGAGTGTGTAAACTGATACTTTGCTAGCGATATAGTAAGTTTGCCAATTGGCTAGCCTGTACCCATGTGATTTGATTTTCATTTATTTAGCTGACTTAACAGCTTTAGGTAGACTTAACAGCAGAGGTCATTTTCACATCTGCCTTATTTAGTCCAGTTGAATTGAACTCTGGTTTGTTTTTCCTTTTGGGGTGGTTCCTTTAGGCAGGTCTGAACACACTAACCATATTTGGACATGGACCAGAACATTTGCACCAAGACACTTTCTGGAGTTTCTATTTGTTGTAAGAACTACAACTTCTGGACCAAATACAAGCAGTGGTGCTTTCGAATGTTTGCATTCTTACGAAATATGTCTTTGGGTTAACAGGATCATGTCAAGTCGAGGTATTTGTATAGCATATTTAAAACAACAAAGTGCTTTCCAAAAACTATGTAAATTAAGTATTTATGTAATTAATTATGTTAAAATAGTGAGAGTGTTGAGATAAGAAGAATATCCAGCATAAAATCTAATGATCTCATGTGGCAACCCTTTGGAACCCCAAGGAAAATACAAACAAACAAACAAACAAACAAACAAACAAACAAACAAACAAACAAACAATAAAAAGTGGATATGATAAGAAACCTTGGGCAACTTCAGACTCAGCTAAAAACAATTCAAAAGGATGGTTCTTTAGGTTTGAATTAAAGCTGTCACTAGTGGAAGCAGACTTAATGCAGGTCGGGAGACTGTTCCAGAGCCTGGGGTCAGCAATGACAAAAGCCCCGTCTGGTCTTTAATTGAGAATGAGGTACTTAAATAGGTTGTTCAAAAGACCTCAGCATCCTCAATATCCAATTCTGCTCAGTCAGTTGCAGGATGCATGTCTTCTTTCCAAAGTGCAAAAGAGTATACCATAGTTTTGAGCAATTTCCCATTTTCCCATGTGGCTCTGGCTCCATGGCAAATTTCTTTCATAGGAATAGTCACTTGTGCAGAACATGGATCATCTTCCTGAGATAACATTCTCATTTCTGCCTCAGACTCATGCAACCAACGAGTGATGGGAGCATTCTTGACTTGATTTGTAACAACCATTTTGGTTCAGTTGGATATTTTGCAAAAAGAAACCCCAAGGTTACATACTATCGAGTAAGTCCCCTCTTTTGCCATCAAAACACGATGTGCTGTGTGTTATGACACCTTTCTGTGGGAACCAGCATTTACCTTTTCAGCAGCTCTTCTTTTGGATCGCACTACATGACCGTGGCCGCCTATGACCCTGTCGCCAGCTCACCAACCATAGTTACTTGGACCACTTTTGGTAGGTCCTGACCACTGCAGTCTGGTAACATCTCACAAGAGCTGCAGTTTTGGAGTTGCTAGCTGTTACAATTTGAAAATCACATTCACAGCAGAGTTTGGTAAAAAAACAAAAAAACAAACAAAAAAAAACATTTCCATTAAAACTCAACCCGGAAACTATTGATAGAAAAATTGCATACTTAAGTTAACCTTCTGAACACAACTGCGGGTTGATATATTCATTGTGACAAAGCTGTGGGAGATGGAGTTATAGCGTTTTGCGAAATCACTGCAAAAAAAATGTAGTTTTCATTTTGCTCTCAAACTCACCGAGACACACAATATATAACTCGGGGGCAGAAAACCTTACTTTATAAACTCCTGTTTTCACCCTCTGTAATGCGCAAAACAGAATAAAGAATAATTGCGGTGTTCTTGGTAGCACTCCAAAAGCCCTGCTAATTTGTTCCATGGCTGCTCTGTATTCTGATGTATTCAGAGACAAGCCAAGAGACTGGTCACAAATTCAAATGATTTTGTTTTGTTTGCTTATTGCAGGTGAAAATGTCAAAACCTCAACAGTGTTGTTGAATGACAAAATTACATGGAAAATACTGTTTACAAAAAGCATAAAAAATATCAGTCTGGCAAACCTTCCTGGTGCATACAAACGCTTTAGATGGAGGAGAGTGCAGAAAAGCCAACGGGTGGGCAAATCGGTTTGATCTAATAGTAGCTTTGAGGATGAGAGCGTTCAGTAGGTTAGCAGTTTTCATAATGCCTCCTCCTCTATTAACTTTCATAAGAAAAATATTTTATTTGGTATGGCTATTTAAACGAGACCTGCTGTGCAAAAATAGTCATTTTTAGACATTTTGATGGATCTCAAAATCAGTTTTCACATGAACAAAAAAACATTCCCAAGCTGTTTGTGCTTTTTCCAGTTAAAGCAAGGAAATCAGATGTTCCCCTTACTGTGACCTCGTATAACAGGAGACCCTCTTGTCATGGTAGGTTCTGCTCAACTCCGCCCAGCTCTGCTGTTTTCTGTGCTATTTTTAAGAGCTGCTGCAAATAAGACTAGGCCACTGGGTTGCCACTACTGTAAGTGCAAACGGCTAACCTAGCCTTCTTGAGATCAAAATGTTAAATAAAAGATAAAATGTTCTCTTTAATTTCTCTTTCCATACCCTCCTGTCCTACCAAATTAGAAAAAAAAAAAAACAGTCATTTCTCCCCTTCTCTCTGATGTTCCTGCCTCTTGAAGACATGTTGAAGTGTCTAAATCTGATTTCCATAAGTTCCTTTTAACATCCCAAAGCCCTTTGAAAGTTATTTTATAGATATTGCCTGGATGTGTGCTACTGGTATTGGGAGATCATACTTGAAAAGGAAGTTTTTTTTTTTCCTCTCTGGCAAATTATACTTGACTCAGATGAAGGCTTTATACATATTCTTGGCTATAATGTCTCTAAAGAGTCCATTGAGATTGTACCCAACTTTCGAGACCTTGACCCTGCACTGTGTTATCACCTCCATATTACTCTAACTTCTGTTCTGCTTGACTCTTATAACTGAATTCAATGCATTTCTATACACTGACCACATATTTAGATGTACTATATTGTATCCTATTTGTAAAAAGAAGGTCTGGTTAGGGAATGGCTGTTTGTAGCTGCTGCTTCGGGATGTCATGTTTATAATAAATTTGTCAACTGTCAGCCATGTAAATGTGTAAAACTTTATTCCGGCTTCTCCAGTCAAGGGGTCGCCCCAGCAGACCATCTGATACACACACAACATGGCACAGGTTTTATACCGAATGCACCATCCTGACACCACCCTCCTACCTTTCCGTCCAGACTTATGACCGGCACTGCATGCAGTGGCTGGGTAGTATGCAGTGTGGCACCCCACCAATAGGGGGCTTGAACTTGGAAACTCAGATCTTCTTTAGTCTACTTTAAAAACTTTATTACTAAAAATCTTATTATTTCGCGCAAATGTAATACATAATTATTTATTAATTTACTATCTTACTAAATGTCGGCACGGTGGTGTAGTGGGCAGCAATGTTGCCTTGCGCCTCCAGGGTCCGGGTTTGATTCCCGTCTCTGTGTGCATGGAGTTTGCATGTTACTCCTCGTGCTTGCTGGGTTTCCTCCAGGTTCTCCGGTTTCCTCTCACAATCCAAACACCTGCAGATTAAGCTAACTGACGTTCCCAAATTGCCCGTAGTGTGTGAGTGTGTGTGCCCTGTGATGGATTGGCACCCTGTCCAGGATGTAGCCCGCCTCGTGCCCCAAGTCTCCTGGGATAGGCTTCAGCCCCCCCCCCCCCCCATGACTCTGAATAAGTGAGAATAAGAAGAGGTGATCTTACAAAAATTCATCTCAAATTGTATGACATATTTAAAACAACTTGCATGCTATCGTTGTAAACCACACTCCAGGTGCTGAATGAATACATTTTGAACTTACAGGTAGAAAAGTCACAGAGATTCTTAGTTAAGTAGTTTGCTTATTTTTGCCAATGCTCAAAGAACCACTCTGTCACAATTCAAGTCCTGGAATATTTCCCATGTCATCCGGGAAGAAAAACGTATTTTAGTTATTTGCCACATAAACAAATTGAGAGTTTTTCATAGCATATCCATAATTTTTAGTTAGCTGGACTCAGTCATGACACGCTGGTCCTGGAGCAAAAAGGGTTCTGGGTTAAGGTCGTCAGCTGACTTAATTTTATTGCCACATAACACTGCTGAGTCTACACCTGACCAGCTGAAGTCAAACCCCAAATCAAAACCCTGCACTATGAACAGTGGGTACTATACATGATGGATACTTCATCACCTCATGAGCTTCCTTTTTTTTTTTTTTTTTTTAACCCTGATGCGCCCATCCGTCTGGAATAGGTTCAATCTGGACCCATTAGACCACATAACCCTTTTCCATTGCCTCCAAATCCAAAATCTTTATGCTTCCTAGAAAACTGAAGCCTCCCCCCCCCCTTATTAGTCCCACTAACAAATGGTTTCCTTTTGAACACACAACTGTTTAGTCCCAATCCTGTGGTTTCTCATCACATTGTGTGTGTGTATGGAAATGCTCTGACTTTTACTATTAAACATAGTCATGATTTCTACTCTCCATTTTCTATGATGCAACTTCACCAAGCGTTCGAATTATCTCGCTCATTCAAATTCCACTCATTTTAAAGATATCTTTGCTTTGGAATTTCGTTGTTTTGAATTGCTGTCCTCTTGCGTCACAACACACATGCGGCTCATTAAAGAAGGTTTCAACTTTTTGTTTGTAGACGCGTACATAAACCCAAAGCCCAAAGTACTGTATGGCGCGTGCAAACTATGCACTCAACTGCCATTTGGGATTCACGTTCATAAACCAGAGTCTCTGCTTTACGCACTATGAGCCTCTGACACGCGTGTTTCATCATCCTGTTATTCCAAAACTTTTATTTTCTTCTTCAGCCGTTTTTTTTTTCTATCCTTTTTTTTTAAAATAACGCCCCTCTGAGTCAAAGGGCTGCCTCTGTTCATTTTGACTCATCAATCAGGCACAGTTTTTTGAAAAGGTCACACTTCGCTCGTCCTTTTTTTTTTCCCCTCCTTTTGTTTTGTTTTGACGTTCCCGTCGTTGATGTACGAGCGCTCGGAGTGAGAAAATCCTGCATGCTAATCCTGAAAGGGATAAAAACGCTCTGCTCTAAGTTCTGCACAGCTGTCCTTGAGAGCAAATTTGGCATTTATCACCTACAAAGACGAACATGATGCCTATTTACACGTGCAAATGAGCTGAGTACTTGGTAAAAGTGTCAAATTTGCAGGATGAATCTTTTTCTCGCTCTCTCTTGGCATTTCTCATTCTCTCACACGGGCATAAAATACCAGATTAATTACAGCATGACTACACCTCTGCTTCTTTTTATATCAATGTCATAGTTGATGCAGAACGTTTGAAAATCCTGCAGGCCCCTTTCGCTCATGTGTAAAAGAAATAAATCTGAGTATTACACGTTGCTCAATCAAATTTTTCATTTTAATTGGAGGTAAAAATTAAACTCACTCATCATTTATACCGCTTTAACCTGTATACAGGGTCGCGGGGGGGCCTGGAGCCTATTCCAGGAGATTTAGCGGAAACAACCCACCAAGCACCGAGAGAACATGCAAACACCGCACACACAGACCCGAGGCGGGAATTGAACCCGTGTACCATTAAGCCACCAGAGGGGAAAAAACTCCGATTTTAATCTAAAGTCACTGCAGTGAACATTTGCAGCAATTCACATCCCATGATGACAATTTGATGAGCATGTCACATGACACTCAAACACCTATTCACCATCTCTCTCTCTCTCTCTCTGATCATTACCTACCTTCATTGATGACTTCTTATCTGATCTCCTGATCTCTTGCCTGTTCTCCATTTTGAGTCTTTTTCCATTGTTTCTTTGCTTCTTAATAAATTCCAAAGCCAATAAGAAACAGGTGCAGATGATGACAGATGTTCAGGCCGGTGATTAGTAGACTGGCGATGCTGAATGTTGAGTGGTTGGAACAGACGAGAGGGGGCTGCTGCTGAGGTTGTTACGTCAACAAATAATTTTGGATTTTGATTGTTCATCTGTCTGATAGACCGTGTCAAATATAAACAAATATTCTACTTCTCAATCGCATTTAAGTGATAAATAATCAATGGCCTGATCTGATCTGTCATCATTTGCACCTGTTTCTTAAGTTAGATGTTTTTTTTAAATGCTTGAATAATTCATAGGAGACTCTGTGGCTTAACAAACAAACTGGACTGAAAACGAAAGTAGAAAAGAGCTTAAGGAAGCCTGGAGAAGTTTTTCCCAAGACTTCATTAAAAATACAAGAAACAAGGGGGCTGCAAAACTCTACACTGCACTGTACTGTAGATTGTTACAGATTGGCCAATGACATCAAATTTTGACATTGTCTTTAATGCGCTCTCCAATGATACACCCAAAAACCATACACTGGACTACAGTGCTGTCTGGACTACACCTGAATAGTTTTGTGTATGTGCTTGGATGGATTTCGGTGTTCCAGCATCCACAACTGAGCAGATATTATCATGGTCTGCCATCACGCAGTGATAGCAAAATAGGAATGTACAATATTCAGTGGAAGGATTGAGGAAATCTGTGGTTAACTTGACATTTGGTGAACTGATCCTTGGAACCGACTGAAACACCAACTGGTGCTGGAACAGTTGGCTGAGAAGTCATTGTAGGGAGCTGGTGCATTCAAATTAAAGGCATATTTTGAAAGAGTCACTTGCAATTACGCACATTGAACCTTCAAGAAAGACTATAACAGTGAGCTCAGCTACATATCATCCTCATGCTTCCAATTTGGAAGCGATTCATACAACTCAGTCAGTTGAGGATGCAAAGATAAAAATTTGGCCTGCCTTCATTTCATACATTTCTCAGGTCAAAATTCAGCAGCGTCAAAGCTCCCAAGGCTCCCGAGTGCTTATCCGGAAGCACGCGATGATACACACAACCGGCAGTGCATCAGAGAGGGACTATGGCCATGTCTAATCTCTCCGTCTTTGCTATCAGACAGTTAAGGTTCAGCTCTCTGGGTTTTCACTTTCCGACAGCACTCCAGCACCTCTTATCATACTCTCCATCCTCTACCCGCATATTAGAAATTAAATCCCTCGATCTGCCATTTCCCAGGCTGCAAATCAGTGTGACACTGGCCTTCCAATAAGCCCGAACTGTGAGGTTTATTAGTTTTATTCTGGGAAAGTAGGACAACAAACTGTTTAACATGCGCATACACATACCCCGTGGTTTGTCAGATGCTCTGTACTGTATATAGCAGCTGCTGCAGCTTGGCTGATGAAATTTATAAATAATAAAACACTTCGGGGTAAAGTAATCAGTGAAGGAGAGTTACAAAGCACTGACACTGGAGACTCCTTACACAAAATAAAATGATAAATGTTTACTCAGACGGCACAGTGGTGTAGTGGTTAGCACTGTCGCCTTGCACCTCCAGGGTGCGGGTTCGATTCCCATCTCTGTGGCCATGGAGTTTGCATGTTCTCCCCGTGCTTGGTGGGTTTCCTCCGGGTACTCCGGTTTCCTCCCACAGTCCAAAGACATGTAGGTTAGGTTAATTGGCGTTCCCAAATTGGCCGCAGTGTGGGAGTATGTGTGTGTGTGTGTGCCCTGCAATGGATTGGCACCCCGCCTTGTGCCCTAACTCTCCTGGGATAGGCTCCAGGCCACCCGTGACCCTGAATACAAGATTAAGCGGTATAGATTGTGAGTGAGTCAACAAATGTTCTTTTTTTAAAATTAATAAATTTTTTTATCCAGTTCATGTAGAACTATCGAGACGGTGAACAATTTATATAAAACTGATGGATCTGGGTCTCCGAGTGGCGCAGTGGTAAAGCGCTCGCCCTATCATCAGAGACCGTGAGTTCGATTCCCGGGTGATGCCGTAACCTTTCGCAGCCGGAGGTCTAGAGAGAGCAGATTGGCCGAGCTCCCTCAGAGGGGAGGGTTGAGCGTTACTTAGCCAATCAGTGGTGTCTGTGAGCTCACGCAAACTGAAGGAGCGGATAGCGCTGTCCTCCGAGTGAGTCACACCACCAGTCATTCTAGTAAAGATAACTGATGTTTAACATCAAATCTGTTTGGGGCTCCACTCTGTTTGACATGTTCTAGGTGGGATTCCTCCAACAGGCTAAATATATGCTGAGTAAGTTGATTGGCATTTCTTAATTTCCTGTAGTGTATGACTTGGATGTGTAAATGTGTACCGGCTTGTGCACTGCAATGAGTTGGCAGCCCATCCGGGTGGTACCCTGCCTTGTACCATAAGTTCCCTGAGATTCGCTGCTCTAAAAACTATAAGCATTACAGACAATTGAAGGATGGGCGTTTTTGGTTTTTCAGCGCTTATAGTGGAAGCCTTCATGCTTAATTAAAAGTCCTGCCAAATTATAGCCTTTTAAATTAAATGGAACTGTCATTGTTAATTGTTTAAATGGCTTCTTATGGAAATCTTATGAAAGTAGATATCACAATTGACTTAGACTTGGAAAGTGCACCGATCTGCTATATCAATAAAAATAAAAAAAAACACCTTTAAACAGTAGATCTCCCTTGTGCCATCAAAACAGCTTTGTCCTATTGATCCACAAGACCTCATGGTGTGCTGTGAAGATGAGCTGGCTAGATCTGCTAGTTTTTTGGTGCATTAATGAGCCTTGGGTTCTCATGACCCTGTCTCTGGTTTACTGGTTGTCCTTCATTGGGCCACTTTTGATATGTGCTAACCACTGCATACCCTAAAGGACCTGCTGTTTTGGAGATGCTCTGACCCAGTTGTCAAGCTACTTATAGCAATTTATCCCTTGTCAAAGATGGTCGGTTTTCCCTTCTTTTTACCTCAGCATCATCTTCGAGAACTGACTGTTCACTGACTGTTCACTTGCTGCCTAATATGACCTAATTAACATTGATTAGCCCAGTAACCAACGGTAAGCAGTTCACTTGTCAGCGGTTTTGATCTTATGTCTGATGAGTGTATAACTATTATAAAACATTGTCAACTACATACAGTATCGTGACGTTGCTTGACAATCAAACATGCGTCTATTTGAAGACCTGCTCTGTGCCTTCGATTTCCTACCGATCAGGCATGCACGCTAGTTTGACATACTGCAGCTAATTTTACTCCACTGTCCTTCCTTCTCTCTTTCCCTTCCCCCTTCTCATTTCTGTCTCATACCTCTCTCCTTTTCTCCTGTCATGCATCACTTGTCTTGCTTCCAATCGCTCGCCTCAGCATCTCTCCCTCCTTCTCTCTCTCTCTCTCTCTCTCTCTCTCGCTATAATCATTATGACCTTGCAAATTACTCTGCTATTATAATCATCGTTGTCATCATTGTGGTGCCTCAGCTCTCTATTGGAGTGAAATCAGAAAGCTTGATTGTGCTTCTGCATACGTGTGTTTTTGCTCTATTCATGCAGATCAATCCAATACGTTGTGTTTACATGCATGTGTGTGTGTATGGCCATTGACTTGTGCTTCAACCCTTTCAGATGTTAATTAAAGCCTTTCTGCTTTTGCATAAATCCAGACAATGGCACCGATCTTTGAATGTCCCTCGTTTCAGCAGCACGTCATCTAACACATCTATACGTCACAGAGTAGACACTCATGTACAGCCTTCTAAATAATAAACTCTGATTAGCGCTAAGAATAAAGCAAGATTTAGAAGTGCGTTTAAATTACAATTTCATACATCACCAAGCAAGAGGCTGGATCTAAAAAGTTTTTTTAATTTTTTTAAACTAATTTAAAGTGATGCCTTTTTCTCATTTGTAAAACTAGCAGACCACTCTTCATCTCATTCTCAATTGGATCACTTGAGGTTTCTGTTATATTGTAGAAAGTCCAAATTCCTCTAACTGAATTATTTAATAAAAAAGAGAAATAGAAAAATGGTCAGACTCTTCAGTTCATCTACAACATAAATTATGCCACTATTCACACGGTGAACATTTCTTGTACACCTGGCTATAAGGTTTACCTCTGAGACAGATTTTACTTTAGGTGAAGCATCAGGCACAGATTTTTTATTTTATTTATTATTATTTTTTAAAGCATTTTGACCATTACTTTCAAAAACACACACACACACACACACACACACACACACACACACACACACACACACACACACACACACACACACACACACACACACACACACACACACACACACACACACACACACACACCTTTCTTTCATGGGGTAGTTGTTGCTCAGTGTGTTAAAGCTTTGGGTTACTGATCAGAAGGTTAGAGGTTCAAGCGCCAGTTCCACCAGACAGCCATTGTGGGGCACTTAACCCTGTCAGCTCCTGGGGTACCGTATCATGCCTGGCTCTGACCCCAGCCTGCAAACTAGGAAACTGCAAAGAAAGATTTTCACTGTGCAACAATATATATGTGAGGTATAAAGGCTTAACTTAACGTTTAAAAAAAGTGCTTTCTTTTAAACCTGATAAAACAGGGATAAAAAATACTGACTGAATAAGAAAATACTATTTTTTCCCATCACATGTAGTATAATGTGATCACTGATTGTAAGAGATAACTAACACTCAAGACATACAAGAAGTACTGCAGCTGATTTGACTGAATTGTCGTTGTGTTTTCTGATTTTTTTTTCATTTTTTTAATTTTGTTTTCGGGGTGGCTATTTTGTTTTGTTATTTTCTTTTCTAATGTTTCATTTTGTTTTTGGTTTTATTTTGTTTTCAGTTTTGTTATTTTGTTTTTAAATTTGTTATTTTGTTTTTGGTTTAGTTATTTTCTTTTCTAAATTTTCATTTTGTTTTTGTTTTTGTTATTTTGTTTTTATAATTTGTTTTTTTGTTTTTGGTTATGTTATTTTGTTTTTAAAATTTGGTATTTTGTTTTTGGTTTTGTTATTTTATTTTCGGTTTTGTTATTTTGTTTTAAAATTTATTTTGTTTTTGGTTTAGTTATTTTCTTTTCAAATTTTTAAATTTGTTTTTGTTTTTATTTTGTTTTTTTGTTTTGTTATTTTGTTTTCAATTTTGTTATTTTGTTTTAAAAATTTGTTATTTTGTTTTTACATTTTTTTATTTTGTTTTCATTTTTTAAATTTTGTTTTCAGTTCTGTTATTTTGTTTTGCACTTCATGGTCCCGTAGGAAATAATGTAAATGCAGATAATCCATTTTAGTCACTCATAAATATGACCAATATCACCAATTTCCAATACGATATTCATAATTTTGCATATAAAAACAATCAAAAGAAAATGAAGAAAATTAATGTGAATGAAGTAAAATATGAAATATAGACATTAAACCTCATTTAACCTTAATTTATGATTTCTCTTGGCACTGGCTGCTTTCTATTATTTTTTTTTAAAATATATATATATTTTTGGATCATATTAGAGACATTACTTCTTTTTTTTTTTCAACAACATATGGGATTTCGTCTTATCATTCTGTGACTTGTAGAATAGCACCGGATCCAGTCTGAATTTTTATTTAGTGTTTGTATTTTTTTATGCATGAACATGTGTTACTTGCAGGTACAACTTAAGAAAGTCTGTCGTGGTTGTAGGTTAATTTGCAATTTAATTACATAATCAATCCCTCTTTTTAATTCACTGTCAAGCTTATTGAATAACACCATTACAAAAGCCAAACCTGCAGTTTGAAGCACAAGCTGACCAAGCACTTTAACCAAGTATTTTTGGGAATTTAAAAAATCCTTTTAAAAAATGGATGATTAAAGTGCTGTCACCGCAGATCACTTCATCCTACTTAAAAGGTACCACACGAGTACACGGACGACTGACAAGCTCTGCCTTAAAAACAGGATGGATCATTTTTATTGTAAAAGTGGAAAAACAAAATGTTGAAACAACATGAAATTTCATCTCCCCAGCAGGACGACTCGTCTGATTTTGGGTAACGGATTTGAGTTTGAAACTGTTCTTGGGCAGCAGGTTGGTGCTGTTGAACAGATGGACTGCAGGCAGGCGGCCGTGTTTCCTGAATTTGAGTCATAAATTATTAATAATATCAGTCATTAAGAACTCCCTCGCTCTCTTCATCATCTTCCTTTCATGTGTCCATCCTCTTCATCGTCTTCTCGCTCACCTTGGGGGTTATCCACACACACACACACACACACACACACACACACACACACACACACACACACACACACACACACACACACACACACACACACACACTGGTAACTTCTTGAGAACACTCTACATTATTCATGGAATTCCAAAGAGCATCACCTTGGTATGTCCCCATGTTCACATCAAACACACACACATACACACTCCGTAATACACTGTTGTCTCTGTGTTAATATTTCTCTATTATGCCTCACCTTTTCGTAGGCTTTCTAGCCAAAGCTGCAAACATATTGGTGTATGATCTGAAGCATGACCTTATCATGACCTTGATGGTCTCCATGGCAACTGTTCGACGTGGGCTGGCCTGATTGTGTGCCGTGCGCCCCGTGCTTTCCTCCCACCTGCTCTCGGATGATATTTTGCAGAACGCCGTGTTTGAGTTGGTTCTCGGTGTCCGTTTTCTGTGGGATAGAGTTATGTGCTAGCGTGCTGTCCTTCACAGTCCCCAGTGAGGAAAAGCTTTCAGACGAGCCTCGTCTTAGTATCCTTCGGAGCCGCAGTGCGCACAGCGCATCACCGCTTTCCTTTGATATAGATGCAACTCTACAAGCTAGCTGGGTTCATGATTGATTGGCCTTTTTTTTTTGCTAATTGCAAATAATCAAAAGAAGCCGCCAGACATGCAATTTGTTCTTGTAAGATTTTTTTTTTTATTACAGAACGTATTAGGAGCACAATTTAGATGATTTGCCTGAGGACTGGCTCTGAACAACCATTTTGGAGCTCCTTCATTATAACAAAACCTGAAAGAGAAAAATGGTCACAGCAGCGAGTTTGTGCTGATTTAAAACTAGCTGACCATTTAGCCTGAATGTATGACTTGGTACTGAAAGTGATTCATGTGAGATCATTTTACAGATTCACAATATACTTCAGTATACAATCTACTGTATGTAAGGTGTTCGACTCAAACTGGGATTTTTGATTGTACATAAGTGCTTGGATACCATCAAGGTAAAACGTTTTCTCAGAGTCTCGGAGCCATGATCAGGCTGCATCATGTCTGGACCTCTGGAACTGGCCTCCCAGGAACTCCTGTAATGGCCCAAAAATGGGGAAATGGCTTGGAGCGAGGTCAGGACTGTACGGGGATGTGGTGTTGCTGAATGATTGTTCACACAGAAGGATGAGTCTCAATTTTTAAGGATCAGGGATTCCACTCGCTGAAGGTTCATGGGAAGGACTGCAAGCCACTTTGGCCCGGATCGACATTGTCATCATGATTGCACGGTTCAAGTCTCTAAGTCTTTGCAACAATCGATTTCATCACAAGTCCCGGTTTGACTTGAACACCCTTCGTAACACGATGGATTAATAATAACACATTGAATAAGTGAGCAGTAAAACACTTGCTGTTATGGACAACGGTGTTGTGATGATGTAACCACCCTGAAGTTCCCAAAAAGCAATTTGTCGTATTGTTACATGTTTGCTCGTGTTATTACGTATCGTATGTCATATTCCTCCTGATGTAAATATTCAACTCGTCATTGAAAAGCACAAACGTTTTTGTCTAGAATAGTCAGGAAACTCCATTTACAGCTCGACTGTTACAAAGAGCCGACACTGGAGACTCCACAGCAGAAGCCCTAACGCTGGATCACATACTGTAGTCAACCATTGAAACGAAACATTGGACCAGCATTGTTTATGAACAATAACTCGATAAAATGATCTTGGGACAATATTGAGTGAATGTCACACATGCATCCTATAAAATGACCAAATATCAGCCTTTATTTCTATTTGTTTTATTCTGTTTAACATCTGCAGAACGACTGTTTTCTCACTTTGGATGTCAGACAATAAGTCTACATCCTGTACATGCTCATACTGCCCGTCCGATTCTCTTCGTTTTTTTCTTTATTATTAATGGTCTGGTAGATTGCAGTAATCTAGTATCTTTTTTTATTTAATTTAACTGAGTTAATCTGTGTGGCATTCATTGTTTGAAAATGAAGTGATATGTGCATTTATTATCCTGAGTTACAGATCCCCTGGTGGAGGGCACTGGTGGCTCACTGGTAGGTTTCTCGTCTGCCATGACTAAGGTCCGGGTTCGATTCCCAGCCACTGTATGCAGTCCCAGTCCCAAGCCCGGGTAAAATGTTGTGGCGACCCCTTGCTGAGAGCAGCTGGAAGGCCAACAACAACAGATTCCCTGGTGGACTAGTGGTTAGAATTCAGCGGTCTTGCAAAACTAAGAATTCAAGAATGAAGTACAAATATTCCAAGATTATAATACAAATAATACAAATATTTCTCAGAACGTCATGTACTCAACGTTGGTCCGACATCATTACATCGAACGTAATTATGACTTTCAAAAACAACCTAATGTGAACATCTGTAACATCTCTTACCACGTACAATGTAGCTGTAACAAGTAGTTAGAAAAAGAAAAATTCATTCTTCTTGACGCTATTACGAACATATGCAGCTTGTTATGTTACAAAGCATAACCTTCTTTGTCCTGAAGACGTTCCTGAGTCTGAAAATGTAAAATGTAAAATGTAGCTTTATTTCTGATATTGGAGATTCCTTCCACAGATCCTAAATAAAAACAAATCTTCACACACAAACATATTGGGAATTTTTTTTGTTTTTTTTAACTTAATTAAAAAGTTAATAAAAAAAATTGGCCAGAAGTAAAAATTGTTTGATGTTACATTTTTGAAAAACAAAACAAAACAAAAACAAACAAAAAACAAATACCACAAATGATTGGTTACGTCTGTTACACTACTTATAAAAAAAAAAGTGAATTAAAAAAAAATTTTTTTTTTGATACCTATGGAGGAGCAAAATCCCCAACCTGTTTCTTGCATCCCTTTTTCACCCCCCGTGTCTATCCGTCCGTATCTCCACCTGTATTCAGTTACTGCCTTTATTCCCTCCACTTTTCTGTTCTCTTCTTTCTCTATTCACGTCTCTTTAAATCGCAGTCTGGAGCAATGCCACATGGGAAAGCATTCACTATTCACGGTTACCTTGGTGGTCTGTTTTCGGATGGATCCCTCATGACTCTCTCGCTTCCTCGGTCTCACATCTCTGTATAGACATCATCCTGAGAGACGAGGCTCCCTGGAAGCTGTACATCTTTGACAATGGAATTAGAATGAGTGTGTGTGTGTGTGTGTGTGTGTGTGTGTGTGTGAGAGATTGCGAGAAAGAGAGAGAGAGAGAGAGAGAGAGAGAGAGAGAGAGAGAGAGAGAGAGAGAGAGAGAATAGCCCAGGGTTTCTCCTGGTGCAGAGACTGTAGCTTTAAGACAAAGACAAAGAGAGAGAGCGAGAGAGAAAGAGAGAGAGAGAGATACATAAGCTAATATATTTTACTCATTGCAAGCAGTACATGGACCACTGTAACAATTTCTCTTTCTCTCAAACACACACACACACACACACACACACACACACACACACATTAATGCAAGCATTCCCAAGATGCTGAGGAACGCTTGCACACAGGTTCACTCTCCTTGACGCACACACACATACGCACACACACACACACACACACACCCTCTACCTCTCACTCGGGTGTGCAGGCGGTGCTGAGCAGAGCCGTGAAGAGCAGCTGGAGAGAAGCCATCTCACAAGAGGAGAGAGAGAGAGAGAGAGAGAGAGAGAGAGAGAGAGAGAGAGAGAGAGAGAGAGAGAGAGGAGAGCACACAGAGAAAAAGCATCCGAGATAGCAAGAGAAACAGAGAGAGACAAAGGGAAGGCAGGAACAGGAGAAGATAAGGAGCGAACAGGAAGTGTGGACCGCTCTCGGTGTGAAGCTCAAGAGGAACCGGAGGGAGGAGGCTGGTGTCTTTCTCATCGGCGGCGGAGCACGGACTCGGCATTATGGGAAACGCACCATCCCAAGGCATGTGAACCCTTACTTATTTTTTTTGCACCTGTCCCTACAGCTGGATGTCTGTTATGGAATGGAGGAGGAGAATAAGGGGAAAACCTGTGCGTGTGTGTTTGTGTAATTGTGTGAGTGGTGCGAGTATATGTGTGTGTGTGGATATATTGTGGCTGCTGGTCCATTGTTAGCGTGTGCTTAGTGGTTATCTCAATGAGATCCAGAGTGAGTGGAGATGCAGTAAGGGAGGGGAGAGGTGTGGTTGGGAGGAGCGAGAAGACCGATCGGCCGGACGGATGGATGGATGTAGAGCCGGAGAGATGGAACGGAACGGAGGGAATAGGTGTCTGGAAGCACAGAACATTGACAGAGAAAGAAGTTACATCGTACGATAGGTGGTGGTTGGATTCAGAGATGTGAGGAACCACACGTAGGAAGTCCCAGGAGTGTGTGTGTGTGTGTGTGTGTGTGTGTGTGTGTGTGAGAGAGAGAGAGAGAGAGAGAGTGCGAGATGTCCTTATGGCCTTTACAGCAGAAAATATCATTTATAAATGTTAGAACAAAAAGGTTACAGCTGGTCAAAGGTTAAAGGTTAAAAGTTATTAGAGCGCTATTAAAGAAAAAAAAAGAGTCTTAATTAACCACGGAACCCTTAAGGAACCATTTCTTGAGGAGTGTATGAGTGTATATCATGCCGGGGGAAAACCACATCAACACACTTCTGACTTATTTATGAAATCCAGCTTTAAACTGTATTTACACCGGGATGTTTGATGCATCTCAAGGATGAGGATAGAAACATATACCCAGATATTAAGATATATATTTTGAATAATATGGAAACTGCAAAAGGATATGGTAAAAAAAAAAAATCAGGTGTAAAAACAGGTCATTGTCTGACTTACAAGCCTGATTTCCTATAACTAATAAGAAGAGAAATAAAAAAATAAAAAAATTTTAAAATAAAAAATTTTAAAAAATCAAATTTTTTTGTTTAAAAAATATGTTTATTACATAATAATCTTATTGAAATAGTGTCAAGGAGACGTGGGTGTGTCCAAAGTACCCTGATGCGTACCATGCCGTGCAGAGCAGTATTGTGAAAGTCTGATAAATTCATAATGATGTTTCAGATCTATTTTAAAAAAAATAAATTAATAATGATATGATTTGGCAACGTAACACCCCATCCTGGTATTTCGCATCAAACTAAACGCCGTCCATGCGCGCCAGTTTAATTACAAATGAAAATATTTGCTATTTCAAGTCGAAAAAACATAGAAAACCACAGGAAGTCGTCTGATATGCGTGCGTGTGTAACGAGTGTATTTGCATTTTACATACGTTCCAATCAGAATCCGATGCAGCAACCAGGAACAGGATGGAGGAGGATGATTAAACAATCTGTTAATGCAGTGAAGTTACATTTTGAATCAGGGTCCTATCCAGACACAAGACGTGCATAGCAAGCAGGTGTGAAGAGCTTAAATATGTCTGTGTTTGCATAGAAGCAACCAGTTGCTATAGCAACGGCAAGGATGTCTGATGCTAGGTAGTGCAGAACGATTAGCTAGTTAGAGAGAGAGAGAGAGAGAGAGAGAGAGAGAGAGAGATTGCAATGTTGATTAATAAAAACATCCAGGTTTGAGTGGATTTAACGTTGAGTACGTCAATCAAATAAAAAAAAAAAATACAAAGGAGACAAGTCATGTTGGATTTTTCCAGGAAAAAACAAGATGATCCGTGATCATGAAATCTGATTCGTCAAACAAAATCTTATTTCTTTGAAACAGCATTAAAAGCCTCCGCCATCAAAAAAAAAAAAAAGGATTTGATCTGCATGTCTGAACAAATCCTATGATAGACGGGAGAAGAGGATCATCCGAAGAAAGAATCGAGAGAAAAATGAACAGATAGAAAATGGGGTAAAATTAGCCGGGAGTTTTGTTCTCTCTTGGGACCGAGCGCTGCACCAATAAACGTGAGATTGAGGGAGTGATTACACAGAGGAGGAAAAAAAAAAACAGATGAAAGGGGGAGATGGAGGACGAAAGAACCCAAGCTATTGCTAATGATGACGAAAACAACACGAGCGATGTGGTCTAAAGTGGAACGCAAAATCAGAAATCAGAAAGCGACTCTTTGTTCTTGCGTTCCTTTTCTCGTCCGGGTTTGACTCGGGGTTTGCTCAGAGGTCGCAAATAAAGCTAATTAGAGAAGGCAGGAGCGAAGGACAGGGAACGCTTCCACAGGCAGGGAAGGAGGAGTAGATAAATGAGACAGAGCCGTAATAATGGGTGAGGAGGGAGGACGGGGTGAGCGTACTGCTGCTGAACGCTGGTGTAGGAAAAAAACAGAGCTGAGTGATGAAAGAGGAGATAGAGGATCGTGAAAGGGAAGCGACGGAAGATGAATGAAAATAAGAATAATTTCGAGACACAAATCCAATAAATCGGTGTCGTGTCTACGATCTGACGGACCTCGTTCAATTATCTTCCTAATGCGATATATTTTACGACAAAGTTTGTCCTTGCTCTTAAAGCAGCAGCGCGGAATTTTATAGCCTACTCTGATTTTATCATACACTAAAATCTGGAACGGTCCAGATACATAAAATGTAAGGCTTACAAACGTCAGGATAAGCAACAAACTTGTGCGATAACATGCTGATTATGTCTTCTTGATCAAAACTAGTGTAAGGAAGTGTGGTTAGATCGCAACCTTGAACAGAAAAGTGTACAACAGAGGCTTGCCAATAAAAAAAAAAAAACATAATTCAAAGCTGCGTTTAAAGTGCGCTGATGAATTGAATGCATTTCTGTAATAATAAAAGATGAATGAAGCTGTGTGTAAATAGAACATTCACTTTCACGCAGGCTGCTCGATAAAATCAGTTGTCTCAGTCATATGTGTGTGTATATATACACTAACGTATACTACACTAACCGTTACCCTTAAAGGATGCCATTACTTTTGTCCAATTGAATTACTCACCTTATTTACTGCATTTATGGATTTTGTTTTCATGTTTGGTTTCTTTCAAATCATTAGTATGAAATGACCATGTGTTTTAAAAGTTTACAGTTTATAAAATAATATTTATCGCCAACTGTAGGATTAACATTAATTCATTATCAAATTTATTTATACTGTATGTAAATTTATGCAAACTCTTATAGGAACGTTTATACAGTAGGATACAAACCTTTTTCAAAACTGGAATTTAATAGATTCCGCTTTAAACAGTGTGTAAATGCTCCAAAATTGGCTAGGTGGGAGGGGCATACCCTGCTTTTCCTGTCAATCACATGATCCTTGTAGACATCTATGATCTCATGGATGTGGAAGAGGGCAGATAGCACATTTGTCTGCGTGTATTTCCTTATCCTTCAGGACGAGTAGCTTGTGCTATGTCCATGGTAGCTCCATGGTAGCAGCGTTGTCGAAGACCACATTAAGTTTATATTACAGTCTTCATGGTGCTTACCACATTCATGACAAAATATGTAACTATACTGTAGCAATAGAAGTACTTAGCAATATATGCCATAGATGCCAAAATCACCTACCTGGATGTATTATGTACTGCAGGTTGCAAGAGAGACAGGATGCCAGAAAACCTTAACCTTTTATCTCCTTAGTTTGTTTAGTTTCAACAGATTTCATCATATGGAGCTGGAATACTACGCTATGTTATGATTTGTAGTTTTAACCTCACTGTCAATGTGATGTTGCAAAAACACACTGTGTTTAAGGAAACTGTCAAGCTTTGTGTCACCACCTATCAGTGTGTTAACGCTGCGTGGGGGCTGTGTCTTGCGTAGGAGGTCATTCTGATATGTTATCAGTGTCACTGCTTTGCTATTCTGTGTACGCAAACTAGTAAAGCTTCTCACAGAGACCTGGGAACTGTACGAGCCATGGGCCACCGAGGTCAAGACGAAATAAGGAATCAAACGTCTCTTGTACATAAAGCAATCACAGATCTCCTAATTGTTGTAGCATTGTATCTCTTAAGTTTACTTTTCTTTCATAAATATTTCTTTTGGAAATACTGACGTGCACCATGACTTCCAAATTCAGCAATTATCAGCTCTAGCGATGAATCAAATATATATATATAGCATTTTGCAATGAAAATATTTTGTTATAGACAAGCATGTGCATCTGCGGGCAATAATTTGCAAAAGTGAATGAAAATACAAAAAATGGCTTTTATCTCATTTTGCTGTCAAACTAAGTTTTCACTGGAAAAAAAAAACATTGATATTGTATGCTGTTAGCATGATGCTAGGTATCCTGTGTTACCTGATGCCCTTACCCAGAGCGATTTACAATTTTATCTCATTATATATCCGAGCAGTTCAGGGTTAAGGGCCTTGCTCAAGGGCCCAACAGTGGAATCTTGGTGGAGGTGGGGTTTTAACCTGTGACCTTTTAATCAGCAGTCCCATGCTTTAATCACTGAGCTACACTTGCTCTGTTTGTTGGTCTTTCAGCTGCTCCCATCGAGGGGTCGCATAGGTTTGGCATAGGTTTTACACCGGATGCCCCTCCTGATGCAACCCTCCCATTACATCCTGGCTTAGGATCGGCACAGCATCCAGTGGCTGGGGTTTGGGCATTGGATGGGAACTGAACTCAGGCGAGAAACTTTCCACTGAGCCACCAATGACCATGAGCTACCCCTGCTCTCTATTTGTTAATTCAAGGCTTGGGAAAAAAAAAAAAAAGCCTCAGGGAAAAAGAAAGATTTTTTTTCTGCCTGACATGGTTAAGACATATTTTGAATGGCTAAATCTAAGATATTTTTAGACTCATGTTGAAAAATTATGAAACCTAAATCGTTCTAATGGCTAAATGGGGCTCCAATTGTAAAATTGCCCAGGCATAAAATGACTTGATTTAATTTTTATTACCTGTTTTACTGTTTACTGCTCAATATAGTCATTATCTTGATACTAAATTTCATTTCATTAGATTACTTTTTAAATCCGCCTCACTTTCGTTAGATGTAAGAGAACGATATTTTAGGAGTGAAATCGAGAAGACAATCTACAAACATGAATAGTCCATATCACGTATATGCCAACACACAGACATGATAGTAGAGACTGATTTAACGAATCATTCTGTCGGTGCCATCTTTCTCTTCTTCCACTCCTCTGTGACTCTCGTTTACTCTTTTCATTTCGATTTAATCCTGTCTCTTTTACAAGGAAGCCTCCTGACAGAGGATGATTTGCTCTTCTTTTAATGCATGCCGTTTAACTATACAGTGTGTGTGTGTCTGCGTGTGTGTGTATGTGTGTGTGAGAGAGAGATGGATTTGTATGTGGTGCGACATGTTCTCCACTGTGTGTTTATGTGTGAGAACGGGTGTTCTAGCTAGTTTTGTGAAGGGCACACACAAGGATGTATGTGTCTGTGTGGCTGAGCTATGTGAATATCCTCTGAGATCCGCTAAGTGTCTGGCTTACATGCTGTTAAGCCCAGAATTCAGCTCACAGTCAGAGAATAAAGACCAGTTTCTTTCTTTCTTTCTTTCTTTCTTTCTTTCTTTCTTTCTTTCTCACTTTTGAACTCACACACCTTTGTATTCTTATGAGGACCTTTGAATTATTACAATAACTCCCAAATATTTATTGTACAAAATATATACAAACTATATACACGATATGGGCAAAAGTATTTGGCCAAACCTGTTTTTAATTATTTAATTGAGGTGTTTCAATCAGGCCCCTTATGCCCAGTGAACGGCAATCTCAATGGTTCAGCATAACAAGACATCTTTGACAATGCTATGCTTCAAACTTTGTGGAAACAGTTTGGGGAGGGCCCTTTTCTATTCCAACATGACTGCACAAAGCAAGGACTATAAAGACATGGTTTGATGAGTTTGGTGTGGAAAAACTTGCCCACACACAAAGCCCTGACCTCAACCCCATCAAGCACCTTTCGGATGAACTGGAGTGGAGATTGTGAGCCAGACCTTCTCGTCCAACATCAGTGCCTGACCTCATGTATGCTCTACAGCATTAATTGACAAGAGATTCCCACAGAAACACTCTTGTGGACAGCCTTCGAAGAAGAGTGGAAGCTGTTATAGCTGCAAAAGGGGGACCAACTCTGGACCATACTGTTGAAGTATATGTATTTGAATACAATGTTGGCCGAATGTTGGACAGGTTTGGCCAAATGCGACAGTATACACACACACACACACACACACACACACACACACACACACACACACACACACACACACACACACACAAATGTTAATAATATCAGACGCCGGGAAAAAAAAAGGCATTTTAAAGCCCATAAAATAACTAAAAATCTTTACACGGACTGCAGGACTTTATAAATATTCATGATTTTCGAATTAAAAACACTTTCATGTCCTTGTGCTGTTCTGACCTCGCTTCCTTCCCACACTATCCAGGTTTTGCTACACCATTACCACCATGTTGTACTACGTGCTATTAAAAAAAGATGTTTGCAAACCCTCATCTGGGAATTGTTGAAGTATCAGAACAGCGTGAATAATTTTCCACTTCCGCTATACTACCATTTCACTGAGGTAAAGTTAGCACAATAATTTCTCGCGACCACTATACTATACATTTTCTGAGGTAATGTTAGCACAATCATTCTTTGCTACTACTATACCAGAATTTCACTGAAGTAATGTTATCACAATCATTCCTTGCTACAGCTAGCTATATTATAATTTTGCTAAGATAATATTAGCACAATCCTTCCTCTCTACCGCTATAGTATAATTTGACTGAGGTAATGTTAGCACAATCATTCTTGGCTACCTTTATACTATACTTTTTCTGAGGTAAAGTTAGCACAATCATTCCTCGCCACTGTTATACTATACTTTTTTTTAACGTAATGTTAGCACAATCATTCCTCACTACCGCTGTACTAGAATTTCACTGACGTAAAATTAGCATGATCATTCCTTGCTACCATTCTACTATAATTTTACTGAGGTAATGTTAGCACAATCATTCCTTGCTACTGCTGTACTATAATTTTACTGAGGTAGTGTTAGAACTAGCTAACTAGCTAACTAGAACATGGATAGCACATAATTAGCACATAAGTAGCTTGTTTACCATTAACTTGCTCATGTTATATTTTAAAATATTAGTACTAGACACTAGTATTAGACAGCTTAGACACTTGTCACTGTGATATAGATGATATATGAATTATCACTGTAATTTACCTCAGAAAATAGCATTACATTCAATTTTTTTTTACCAGATTGCATTTAATTTGTTGCCAGATTAACTAAAATAGCTAGATTATTTTACTGATTCAGTGGCTAAAATCTTATCAAAAATCATCCTATATAGTTTGCTTTTAGTGGTAACTAAATTTGATGAAATCACAAATCAAATCTGATTTCTTTTTTCATATACTGTATATGAAGACATTTATAGAAATTGAACACTAAACAAGAAATCTAGCGCATTGATAAAACACATTGCACCTAAAGACAAATCCACAAATCTACTTATCAGAATACGTCATCCTAGAGAATAAAATGTTAAAATGATAAAAATGATGAAAAATAATAAAAAAAAAACTATCAGCCTACCATTTGTGTTTTTATGTTTTAAAAAAAGATATAGCGCTGACTAAGAACCCTAAGCATGTGATCGACTAGATAATAATCTGCCATATTTATCTGAGCAATAGCTCTGCAAAGAGCTTCCTATCAGCACACACACACATGAGTGTGTGCAGAAAGCACATAGATCCCTGCTGTAACAGGCATGTGTGTGTTTTGCGCCAATTCCCCAAACCATGTTGTGTGAAGCGAGAACCTCGTGATTGGCTACTGGTGACATAATGCTTCCGGAAAGTGCGTTTGTGATTGGACGGGAGGCTCCTTCAAAGAACCTGCTGTAGAGAGCTTGGCATGACGGAGTGCAGCTCCATTACGGCATCCTTCAGTGCCTTTTCACACTCTGCCCCAGTGCACTCTGGGATGTGCCAGTCCTCTGAACATTGCTTTGACAGGTAACCTTGAAAAACAAACAGCTACTACCTTCTTTTTTCACCTTGCCGCTTGCACTGTCAAATCTCTCGCTCACTTTTCTGATTACACACACACACACACACACACACACACACACACACACACACACACACACACACTTATATACAGTACATGTGCACCAGGAGCTGTTGACATTTACAGGGATTTTATAACAACTCCTGTTTTATAATGGCAGTGCTCTGTGGTAGGTGGAGTTCAGTCTAAATTTACACACAATGCAACGTTTCTGTTCTTCTGTTTTCTAAAACACCGTGTGAGTAGCTAAAAGGAACTCGCAGTCTTTGGACTCAAATTTTTGGGATGGTTTTATGATTACTGTGCAGACCTTTCTAGTCCAAACAATTCTGCACTTAGTTCTTGTCCAAATTAAACCAAGATTGAGTGTTTGTGATTTTATATAAGGTCTACAAAAAGATGACATTAAAAGTTAATTTCATTCTCTAAGTACAGTATGTCTTTTAGTGCAAAATGAAGAAAAGAAACCTTTGCAGTTTAAGATTAGAAGATTATATTGAAGGAAGGAAAAAGAACCGTGAATATAAATTCACACTTATATACTTATATTATAGTTCTCTTAATAAGATTATTATATGACAATTATAGGATAATTATAGATAATATATAATTTTATTGCTTTATATAGACTTTTTCTTCAAGATGACGTAAACACCCATTAAGAAGTATTTTATTACCCCAAGGGCTAAATGAAATAGGTCATTTGATAAGTGTGTTTAAATGTGAAAAGATCAGAGAAGCTGGTAGGCCAACAATCAACTATGCATACTATTGCCACTTTGGTAACCTGTAGTCACACATTATACAGTCACACAGTGTATATAATTTTTTTTTTTTTTTGGATTTTTCTACGATTTTCTCCCTAATTTAGTCGTGTCCAATTCCTCCCCATCACTAGGGGGCTCCACATTAAGGCTACTACTACCACTCAGCCGGGAGGGCTGAAGACTATCACGTGTTTCCTTCGCTATCCGCTCCCTCCGTTGCGCGAGCTCACAGACGCTCCTGAGAGAGCACTAAGTACCTCTCATCCCTCCCCTCTGAGAGAGCTCGGCCAATCAGCTCTCTCTAGACCTCCGGCTGCGAGAGGTTACAGCACCACACGGGATTCGAACTAGCGATCTCCGGATGATAGGGCGAGCACTTTACCACTGCGCCACTCGGAGGCCCTTGTTTGTTTTTAATTATGTGTGCGAACTATTAAGAAATGTCCATTTTGACACAATCTGACCAGACCAGTCATAAAACACAGTATGTTGTAATAAGAGAGCAACTGAGCCAAATCATAGAGAAAGATTGTCCAAGAAACTGAAGCCTGATGAGGATATTAGCAAACTCTCTGTGTTAGTTTCAGCTGAATCTAGGGCAGCGTTTTCTCAGTCCCAGCGCTGGAAACCCCATACATCTGATTAGTGTTTTCGGCGCTCTGTGCCAATAAACAGCTTGATAATGAGCCGAGTTGAATATAGTAAATATATCAGGTATATTAGATGAGGGTATCACAAAACTTTGCAGTTGCTTACAGATACCTAAATGAATATGAAGCTGAAAAGCAAATTTTATAAGGATTAGTTGTCAACATCCATCCATCCATAGGGCTTGCACTGGGCCTGGAGCCTTGCTTAGGGAGCTCAGGGCACAAAACAGGCACAACCGGCCATCTCAAGGCACAAGCACACACACTTAATCCTACACTAGAGGCAATCTGAAAAGCCAATCAGCCTCTACAACGCATGTCCTTGTTGCTGTACTGTAAATAGACAAAATAAGCACCGTTTTATCTCCACAAGACTATAATATTTACCTCCAAACGATTTACTCTTTCATATTTAAGTCCACGAGAGTAGCCTGCATTCATGATTTTATGATTGACAGGTTGAATGACGCACCAGATTGTGAACAGACACAGACATAAAATTATGATGGACTGGTGACGGGAGCGGAGGGAGATGTTCACGCCACACGCAGTGAACGTTTATTCTCAGGAACATCCTGTCATTGCGATTTTCCGTCACGGATTGAATGAACAGTAACGTACTGTAGGTATCTGTTAATGCATGTTACCTGGTCAGCTACTGTACTTATTATTATTATTATTATTATTATTATTATTATATTGAGAAAAGTGATGAGATCAAAGTCACATATTTGTCAGAAAGTCACACATTTGTCATAATTATCGGCGGGTCATATGGTGTAAGCTTGGTGTCATGGTGGTACGGAAGCATAAATCTGATTGGTTGATCAGATGAAAAATCCTTTCAGCTTTTATGTAGTGTGTTTTTCTGGTGTAACTGGTGCCAGGACTGAAACCCAAAGCAATTCCTCAAAGCTACATTTTGTTATTTTGCTCTCCCTCGGGTTTCATGTCTGTATTTTTTTTTCTTTACTGTTGTTCTCTTACAATCCACAAACTCTCAATCATGACTCATGTGAAATATTTTATGTCATATTATGTGTGTGTGTGTGTGTGTGTGTGTGTGTGTGTACAAGCTGCATGGATGTTTGATAAATCCTATGCGCCGGGTGGCTGACATGCCTTACACGAGGTAGCTGTATATCATTCAGCGTATGATTGTGCTGAGCTGAGCAGAAAAGCACACAAGTCCTCTTCCAGCGCTTTCTCCCAATGGATCAATAAGGCCTTATGAAAAAAGAAAGAGAGAGACAGAGATAGAAAGAGAGAGAGAGACAGAGAGAGAGACAGAGAGAGAGAGAGAGAGAGAGAGAGAGAGAGATAACCTGAACCTGGTGTTTCCGTCATCCACTTCCTCCACTTTCTGGGATGTAAAAGATCAAAGAGTGTAATGAAGGTTTTTTGGTGGAGTCGTTTCCTTTAGGATGCTTCCACGTGACGTGAGATGTTAGACCCTTTCTCTTTCTTTTTATTGTCTCTCACTCCATCATTAGGTGATCTAAGTCTCCCTATAAAGCAATCACATTGGAGTAAATCATCGCTACATGGCTTCTCTAATGCTTTATCTCTCCTGCAGTCAGATGCGATTGGTCTTTCCGCTGTCACCTTGGAGACAAGAGGCTGGGCGCCGCGGCAACCGCTGGCTGGCTGGCTACGCTTTCCTTTAGACCCTTTAAACGTTATGCTGATCATCTCACTTTTTCTTAGTGGTTCACTTTCACACACACAAAATACATGAACATGGATGCATTTATTATTATTATTATTATTATTATTATTATTATTATTATTATTATTATTTAAAATGCCCGTGTACATTCACATGACTTGCACACATTCAAAAACAGCTCTAGGATCATTTGGATTTTGCAGGATTTTTTTTTTTTTCCTTTAGGCGAGGAAAAGAAAAATTATGTGAAACATTCAGGTTTTGGAAACCTTCATGCATATATAAGCAGCACTCTCAGATTCCCCTGGTAGCTGACACACACACCCATGCGCACACGCACACACACCCAATCTTTTTTCCTTTACAGCAGCACTCATGGCCGTTCTGCCTCGTGTGCCTGCAATAGCACCCACCTCTCCGGCTATGCCAGGCGGTAATTCTTCAATTTCAACTGCACAACTAGGTCAGTCTGGTCCGGCTGGAGCCTTCGTCTGACGAGCAGGCAGACAAGCACTCTCTCTCAGCACTCAGACAACCATTAAACACAAGACAAGAACAACACATGTTAGCTATTAGTGATTATCTACTGTAAGCATACACTTATACCGTAGACACTTACTTGCTAACTAATGGAAGGAGCGTATCGGATTTTTAAATTTTTTTATTTTTTCACCCTGTTCATCCGCCATGAGGAAAATCTACTCCTTGCATTCCGGCTCATCCCGGTTTCATTTATTCAATACAAAGCTCTGCTATATAAAAACCGGCGAAGCACAATATGCGATGTTAAACCAAGAAAAATGGGGAATGTTTGCAATAAATTTAACAGACAGGTAAATGTTTTATAAGCTTTTAAACCTCCACAGTCAAACAAGCTGTTCGTTCAAGCACAGGATACAGTTGAAGTCGAAAGTGAACAGACGTTTAGGTTGAAGTCATTAAAACTGATTTTTTGTTTAAATACACTTGACAGATTTCATGTTAACAAGCTAAAGTTTTCGGACATCTACTTTTATAGATGATGCAATTCGCGGTTCCAGTGGGCCAGGAGTTTCCACACATATATAATTGTGTGTGCCTGTAAGCAGCAAATTTCCTGAAAATGATGGCATGGGTTCCGACACAAATTGAGGTGATGTATTTTGGATGTATTTTCAGGCCTACCTTCAAACTCAGTGCCTCTGTGTTAGATGTCGTGAGAAATTCAAAAGCAATCAGCCAAGAACCTTAGAAAAAAAAGTTGCCCAGCTCCAAAATTATTATAGCAATTTCCAAATTCCTGAAAGTACAGTACCACGTTCACCGAAGACACTTTAACTGTCTTTCTATAGTGTTAGAGTTAGAAGGTCAGATGCTGGAATTTGGAGCTCTGTAATGCACTGTGTTCTGTTTTTGTTTACGCGTGTTTCAGTTTATGCCAGGTTTGTGAATCCATGTCTCTGGAAATGTTTTTCTATTATTTTTATTTTCTATTTGGTTCACTGCTGCTGTTTTACTGAGTCAGAGTCACTCGATGTTGTTGTCGAGGAACTAGTGGAGGTTGATGGATGGAGAATTTTTCAGTTTTTTTCTTGCTTTTATTGCTGAACTCCTACGCTAGTTCAGAGTGTCAAGATGATAAAAAGACTCAAAATAGCATGCATAATCCTTGTTTGAGTTTGAATCATTTTGAAATAGCAGCGACAGAAAAAGCATAGAAATGCAGTTTACACTAGAGGTGTAAGTATGAGTCAGTAATTGAAACCAACATTATTCTGAGAAACATTGGCCTTGTTCAGACGGCCAGCCCAAATCTGATTTTGTGCATGTCCAGATTGGAATCAGTTTGGAACCAGATTGTTTCATATAGTCTGAACAGTAAAAACCAAACTAATAAAACACACTGAGTATGATTTTTGCTAATCCGATCTGAACCACATCTAGATGTCATTTGAAATCAGACTCAGATCAGATTCCTAAAGATGCGTCTCAATCAAATAGCAGCAACCCAAAAGCATAGAAATGCTGTTCACAAGTTAGAGGTGTAAGTGTGAGTCAGTAACTGGAACTAACTTTATCCTGAGAGACATTGGACTTGTTCAGACTGCCAGCTCAAATCCGATTTCGGGCATATCCAAATTGGAATCAGTTTGGAATCAGATTGTTTTCATGTAGTCTAAACAGTAAGAAAGAAAAAAAAAATCACATTGAATGTGATTTTTGAATATCTCATCTGAACCATATCCAGATGTGGTTTGAAATCAGACTCAGATCGGACTCCTAAAGATGTGTCTCAGTCTGGACGCTCTACCCGCTCGAATCGGATTACACACCGTCGCCCATTATGTCGCTCACAACCCGATGTGAAGGTTCAAGTCCACATGATCAACTGGTATGAGATGTATGATTCCATGGTGGAAACTGGTTGAATAGTTGAGGAGGGAGATGATGAAAGAAATAGAGATGAAATATAATTTCGTGAGAAAGTACGTCATTGTGCTTTAGGAGGTCGTGGAGAGTTTTTTATTTTTTTTGCTCTGCTTTTGTCGCTATTACGCTAAAAGGCATGCCCTTGAATTTTCCGTGAAACTAAATTAACAGTGTTTTTTTACAGGAAGAGCTCCAGGCTTAACCGCAGTATGGAAACGGAGGAGGATAGTCTTTGGACAGAGGACAAAATGTCTGATCGCACTTTGCAGGGATGCATCAGTACAGGCAAAGCAAGAAGGAATATACAGAAACAAGGAGATATACAGTATAATAAAAATATTGTGTTGCATGCAGAGCCGTTACTGCAGCATATAGTCAAAAAGTAAAAAGTTTTAAATCTATGTCATCGTCGTCTCATCGTCTACACCGCTTTATCCTGTACACATGGTCGCGGAGGCTCTGGGGTCTATCCCAGGAGACTTAGAACATGAAGCCGGGTACACCCTGGATGGGGTTCCAATCCCTCGTAGGGCACACACATACTGTATATACCCACACTCACCCGTTCCCTTGGAACACCAGTTGGCCTAACCTACATGTCTTTGGACTGTGGGAGGAAACCGGAAGACCCAGAGGAAACACACCAAACACGGGGAGAACATGCAAACTCCATGCACATAGACTCCAAGGTGGGAATTGTACCCGGACCCATGAGGTGCAAAGCGACAATGCTAACCACTACGCCACTCACTCACTCATCATCTACACCTCTTAATCCTCTATTCAGGGTCGCGGGGGGGGGGGGGGCGGGGTCTGGAGCCTATCCCAGAAGACTCGGGGTACTTGGGGCACACACTCCGGCCAATTTGGGAGTGCCAATTAACCTAACCTACATGTCTTTGGACTGTGGGAGGAAACCGGAGTACCCGGAGGAAACCCACCAAGCACGGGGAGAACACGCAAACTCCACGCACACAGACTCCAAGGTGGGAACTGAACCCAGATCCATAAGGTGCAAAGCGACAATGCTAACCACTACGCCACTGTGCTGCCTAATTCTATGTGTGCATGTGTAAAAACATAATAAAAATCATCTAATCGACCTGGGACTTAGTATTGGTCAAATACAACCTCCGATGAATAACAACATGTTTTTTTTTTTCATCGTGGCATTATTTATAAAAGAAAAATAAGCTTGTAGTTCCACCTTTAATAGCAATAACGGATGTCTTTATCCGTCTCCTCATCATTGGGAAGGAATTTTGGCCGCTTCTTCTTTACAACCTTGCTTCAGCGGTTCATTGACGTTTTTGCTCATCAGCTTATGCACAGGTGGCAGGGTGTCAGATTTGGGCTGCCAGTCCGAACAGAGCCAAATCCGATCTGATCACTTTCTAATAACAGTACAGACACTCACATCAGATCGGATTTCTGAAGCAAATCGGATTTGCCTGCAGTCCGAACGAGGCCATTACGACATGATGTTGGTAAACCTTCAAAAGATAAACAGGTAAAAACATGGATCTGAGAGCCTTTTAGCTGCTCATTCTATCTACAGTATGTTCCTAGAAAACCTTGCAGTAAATCACACTACAGTTGTAAAAGGAATCAATTCCAGCTCACCTCTCTCGCCCTACTAGTAACTATGCACCTTTTTACAATACGGTCTTTCCCTGATTTACAGCACCTCCGTCTCTGGCGTCCGCTCGCTGCACGATTAGATCTCTACTCAAACAATAAAAAGTTTATCATGTACAGTATTATCCATTTTTCTTTACCTCGACTCCATAATTACAATCCGGAGTCTCATTTAAAGCGGCAGACAAACATCACATCACATCGCTCAAAATGTTGACGTTTCCGTTTGACGTCCAGGTCCTTACAGTACAGCCTCCGAGTCGAGTCAGAGGGAATGCAAATCGTCTGGAAAGCAGTCAGGGGTCAATTATCGAGCCATGGAGAGGATTTAAAGAGAGAGAGAGAGAGAGAGACACGAAGAGAAAGAAGCAGCGAGCAGAGTCTTCGTCTTTCTCTGGTGGTCTGACTGTTTGTATCCTAAAGCGATGGCTGCGCTTTAATAATGACTGAGAGAGGAAGTGAAACATTTAAACGTCGAACGGACGACCTCCAGAGTCACCTCTGTAATACAGACAGCGCGCGAGGCTCTATGTAACGTGTACTGTATGTAATGCGATTGGAAATGTTCAGAAATAAGGATGTTCGTAGGGTTGGATTTCAATCAGAGAGAGATATGAGTGTGTGTGTGTGTGTGTGTGTGTGTGTGTGTGTGTGTGTGTGTGTGTGTGTGTGTGTGTGTGTCTTGAAACTGACACTGATACTTATGTTCGGGAGCATTTGGGTATTCTGTATTCAGTTGGAAATATACCTCTGCCGGGAGGAAAAGGAATAGAACCCGACGGCAAGATGATGTTCTGGGAAAATAATCAAGGATTGATTGATGTGACAAAAGGAACACTTTCTATAACAGAATGCCTTGATTTCTTTTATTCATCTAGTATCAAAGCAAAACATATATATATATATATATAGGGTTCGACTCCCACCTCGGGGTCTGTGTGCATGGAGTTTGCATGTTCTCCCTGCGCTTGGTAGGTTTCATCCGGGTACTCTGGTTTCCTCCCACAAGCCGAATACATGCAGATTAAGTTAGCTGGCGTTCACAAATAGTCGTTCCCGTATTGTGCATGTGTGCCCTGTAATGTGTTGGCACCTTGTTCAGGGTGGACCCCACCTCGTGCCCAAAGTCTCCTGAGACAAGCCTCAGGCCCACCATGATCCTGGACAGGATAAGAGCTATAGCTATAAGATGAATGAAGATAAAGTTTTAATGTTCTATTGCAAAGTACTTTCAAGCTTTAGAGCGCTGGTATAAAATGCTGACACCAAAGACTGCATACGCTATGGCAAAAAAAAAAAAAAAAAATCATTGATTGACGTTTTTAATACAGTTTTAAAGCTGTTTTCATGTTTCACAATTCACAAAAAAAAGTTTTTTTGTTTCTCCCCAAAGAGTTTGGTGTATTATGGAGTGTTAATGCAGTGATACTGATACTGATACTAATACTAAGGAGCAGCACAGGCTGTTTTTTTTTTTTGTATCCTTTAAACCCCAGAGTACTTTAGTCATTATTTGTTTTGCTCTTTAAAAAAAAAAAAAAAAAAATATATATATATATATATATATATATATATATATATATATATAAAAATAAAGGGCTCAGGATTGTGCAGTATAGAGTGACGTGTCCTTTTTGTCAGCACAAATTAGGCAATTTGATGAACTGAATTTTATATCATTTTAAGCAAAGAGAACCTTAGAAAATAACATGGCTAAAAAAAAAAAATAAATAAATAAATAAATAATAATAATAATAATAAATGTCTCCCATAGGCAAAGAAATAGCACAGATACATACGATCACATGCTTTTCTCAATGTTTTCAGAAATGTGACGTCATTTGACGTCCATATTCTGTTAGTGGTAAAATTTACATGTTATAAAAGTAATGACTTTTATTCTACCGGACAAACCCAAATGCACAGTTTGATGTCTGCAAGCTCCCCGTTAACAATGCTTTCATATAAGCAATTTTTTTTTGTCATCATTGACCTATGATGTGTCGCTGATCTGTGCAGCTTGAGTTTTAAGGTTATGTTGGTCTATTGATCTCAAGCTTAAAAATAATAATAATTGCCCAAAAATGACACAATTGACCCACTGGGGATCTTGGAGCCTTTCTCAGGAGGCACAGGTTGGGGTACACGCTGGACTGGGTGCCAATCCATCACACACATACACACAGTCACACAGTACGGGCAATTTGGGAACATCAATTAGCCTAATCTTTAGACTGTGGGAGGAAACCTAGCAAGGACGAGGAGAACATGCAAACCCCACGTCTTTGGACTGTGGGAGGAAACCGGAGTACCCGGCGGAAACCCACCAAGCAGGGGGAGAAGAACATGCAAACTCCATAGAGAGGGGAATCGAACCTGGCTGGGAATCGAACCCGGACCCTGGAGGTGCAAGGTGACACTGCTAAATTCTAAGCCACTGTGCTGCTTTTCTTTTTTTTTTTTTTTAAAGAAAACCTAAAAAGAACAAAAAGAACCCGTGATCCGTCTTGCATGCACGCCTGTGTATCTCTCTCTCTCTCTCTCTCTCTCTCTCTCTCTCTCTCTCTCTAACCTTTTACTTAACTTGCAGTCCTCATAGTCCACCTACACAAACTCTTTCCTGTAAACAGACAAAAGGAAACGAAACAGCCTACAGCAATCGTACAAAACAATCCCCAATCCTGTACTGGAAAGCAGGACCTGGCAACACTGAACCACTTTTAAATTAAATTCTGTTGACCCTAAACTTTTTCACTGTTGACATTTCTGAAAGCTGCGTGTGTGTGTGTGTGTGTGTGTGTGTGTGTGTGTGTGTGTGTGTGTGTGTGTGTGTGTG
>JAAGKR010000247.1:102022-148374 GCA_011419295.1 Clarias macrocephalus | reverse complement strand
TCCGGTTCACTCCTATTTATAACCTGCAGGTGCACCTTATTCGGTGACGTCATGCCTGGCACAGGTTATAAGCCGAAGGTATTCGGCGGGTTTGACATGCACAGGCTTCACAACCGGGCAACAAAGAGATGTTCCCATAGCGTTTTCACGCAGCATTGAGTGTAGCTTTTGAAAGGGAACTGGGGAGTTTCCAGGCCATGGACCCAAAATTTCAACGTTTTGGTCCCCGAGCCACTTAGTTATCACTTTTGCCTTATGGCTCGGCGCTCCATCGTGCTGGAAAATTCATTGTTTTTCACCAAACTGTTGTTGGATTGTTGGAAGAAGTTACTGTTGGAGGGTGTTTTGGTACCGTTCTTTATTCATGGCTGTGTTTTCGGGCAAAATTGTGAGTGAGTCCACTCCCTTGGATGAGAAGCAGCCCCACACATGAATGGTCTCAGGATGCTTTACTGCTGGCATGACACAGGACTGATGGTGGCGTCACCTTTTCTTCTCCGGACAAGCCTTTTTCCAGATGCCCCAAACAATCGGAAAGAGGCTTCATCAGAGAATATGACTTTGCTCCAGTCCTCAGCAGTCCATTCGCCATACTTTCTGCAGAAGATCAATCTGTCCCTGATGGTTTTTTCGGAGAGAAGTGGCTTCTTTGCTGCCCTTCTTGACACCAGGACATCTTCCAAAGGTCTTGTCCTCACTGTGTGTGCAAATGCGCTCACACCTGCCTGCTGCCATTCCTGAGCAGCTCTGCACTGGTGGAGACTGGTTTAGGAGACGATCCTGGCGCTTGCTGGACTTTCTTGGACACCCTGAAGCCTTCTTGACAAGAATTGAACCTCTTTCCTTGAAGTTCTTGATGATCCTATAAATTGTTGATTTAGGTGCAATCTTAGTAGCCACAATATCCTCGCCTGTGAAGCCATTTTTATGCAACGCAATGACGGCTGCACGCGTTTCTTTGCAGGTCACCAGGTTAACAATGAAAGAACAATGATTTCAAGCATCACCCTCCTTTTAACATGTCAAGTCTGCCATTCTAACCCAATCAGCCTGACATAATGATCTCCAGCCTTGTGCTCGTCAACATTCTCACCTGAGTTAACAAGACGATTACTGAAATGATCTCAGCAGGTCCTTTAATGACAGCAATGAAATGCAGTGGTTATATACTGTATAACCCCCAGCCACACTAATGCTCTTGCAGTGCTTGAAGGTAGAAAGTTCACTGAGGCCATGATCAGACTGCCTGCTTTGCATCTGAAACACTTCTCTCCTATAACGGCCCTTTCCTTTAGTAGAAAAAAATGGATACCCAAAGGCATTCTGTTGTTGCAGGACAATGCACGACCTTATACTGCACATACTGTAGCACCGCATGCACATTACAGGAACTCGGCTGGGCGTTATCGCCGCGTCCCCCGTACAGTCCTGACCTTGCACCAAGCCGTATGTTTGGGCCATTAAAGGAATTCCTGGGGGGCCAGCGTTTCAGACATGAAGCAGGCAGTCTGATCATGGCTACAGTCTCCTGGGAAAACTTTCTACATTGGTGATATCCAAGCAGTAGTGAAACACTGGGATAAGTGCATTAGTGTAGCAAGGGACTATATGGAGAAATAAAGGGAGCTTTTATTCTGCTGGTATTCTGCACAATCAAAAGTCCCAGTTTTGACTTGAACACCACTCATACTGTTTGAGTCTTGAAGACTTTCCTATGTAAAGAAACCTTTATTTGAAAATGCTGACACTGGAGACTCCTTCCATAAATCTTAAATATCTCCTTACAGAAAATGTCACCATATATATGATTGCACCGTTTTAAAAAAGTCTCAGTCCCTTCTGAATAATACAGCTCTCTCTCTCTCTCTCTCGCTCTCTCTCTCTCTCTCTCTCTCTCTCTCTCTGAAACAGTGATGCTGTCAAAGCTGAATTTATTGCCATACCAGATTGTGCTTTCTTTGCTAGCAGCATGACATGGATCACCCAGATTCTCTTGGTGCTCTCACACACCGTGGTGTGTTACAGTCTGTGTTTGTTTTTTTTTTTGTTTGTTTTTTTGGGGGGGGGGGTGATGGGGGGAGATTGAGACATGGTCTGGTTTTAGATTTAGTTATACATGATTGCGACTCTCACTGGTCAATCAATTCAAACATTCTCAACAGGGAACCGACGGATTACTTTAAATATAGTCGTCATGTTATAAGAAGTATAAAAACATGGCACCGCTGCAGTAACAACCTTTGTCAGACTTGCCCTATTTCAAGCTGTAAAGAAAAAAAAACACCTTGAGATATAATACAGTGTTTTCAATAATATTGATGCCAACGCAAGAACCTCTTTATGCTCCTTACCGTTAATCATCAACTGCATTAAATCACAAGGTAACGTTTGGGGTGTAAAGTGTGCTCCTTGCAGTTTCTCATAATACTTTATTATTGCTACCCTATACCGGGTTTCTGCTCCAGCTTTTTGTGTTCAGACATTTAGATCTAGAGTTTCTGGACGGAAGAAGATTTGGATGGAAACTTGAGAAATTTTTCATACACGAATGAAAACAATTGATTCAACTCTTTTATGTTAAAAGTTCGATTTTCTGCAAATAGTTCTCCGTGAATGTGATAGGGAATATCTAACATAAAGGTTTTGACTTTTCAAGGTTATGACTTGCTTCAAAAAATAATCATTTACAATGCACATTATTCATATTTCTTTATATGTATTGATACTAAAATTGATATAACCTTCAAAAACCGTTGCTTAAATTAAAGCAGTCTGTTTTTTTTTTACAAGCTTAAAAAAAAAAAAATCTGTAGTGTCCGTAACCATGTCAAGTTCATGCCGCAATATCTTAACAATTCTGCATTTTAGAATAATACACTTTTCCAGGTTAATGTATTTTTAAGTGAAATTTAAATTGGCCAAGTTTCATCTGAATGACAATTAAGATAATTAAAAGATTTGAATTCAAAAATGTTCTGGACACTGAAACATACAGTAAAAGGGAAGCAAATGTGTTTCTTTTTATCTGATAAAAATATAAGTGTATGCATGTTTACAAACAAATGAAGCACGGATCGGGAGATAAGAAGCATTAGGTATTATAAAAAATGGTGTTATATGATCCTATCTAAGAAATTCACTTTTTCATCTAGGTGAGACACTTTTAGCTCCAATAAAATGTTTTAGGTGTTTATCTTTTAACCTTGCGCATCACTGTTTTTTTTTTATTATTCTATGAGCTGTTTCAAATTAAGAAGGTCTCCTTGTGCATTGATTTTTTATTTTGCATATTTTTCAATTTTATGAGTTCTAGTCATTAGCTTTAAAGAAAGTATGAAAAGGATGTCTGCCTAATTAAGCACCAAAAAACAAAAACAGTGCGATGTGCAATATGAGAGAGAGGAAGAGAGGGAAAACATACTCTCCTGTATAGATATTCTACCTGCAAAGGTAAAAAGAGTGGCCTGGGTGAGATGTATAAGTGATGACACATACATTAACACACACCATCTGCCGCGTCCGGCTTTGTTGACTAGTCCTGATGTCATCTGCGTTGGACGGATATCAGAGTGGAAGGCCCTCCTGCGACCAGTTGGCATCGGCATCTGCGTGTCAGTGTGGGTGTTCCTCAGAGCCTTTCTTTTGAAAAGAGTTGAGGCTCTCAAAAACAATCTGGCCGTGATGAGAAACTTCATCGATGATGAACGTTTGCGTCATCCTGGGATTCTGTGTTTACCCCTGAAGAAGGTAGGCAGAACAAATCTGCTTATGAACAGGCAAGAGTTTGCACGTGCACTGATGTAAGGAGATCGCAAGCTCCTGATGAATGATTCCCTAGAATGATGTGAGTCCAAGAGAGCTGGGGTTTCCTGCGCCGACAACACTCTTCCAGGTTGGTAGATGTTTTTCAGTCAGGGTGAAGTAGTAGTAGTAGTAGTAGTAAGTAGTTGGGGCAAGGGTAGCTCAATGGTTAGGGCACTGGAATACTGATTGGAGGGTCCCAGCTTCAATCTGCAGCACCATGAAACTGATTAATAAATGTAAGTCACGCTGGATAACTGCCAGATGCAGAAACATCTGCAAGTAATGGAACTCCGGGGTCCAGGATCGATTCCTGGGCACATTCGATTCCCGGCTCTGTGTGCATAGGGTTTGCATGTGCTTGGTGGGTTTCCTCCGGGTACTCTGGTTTCCTCCCACAGTTCAAAGACATGCAGATTAAGCTAACTGGCGTTCTCCAATTTGTCTGTAGTGTGTGTGTATGTGTGTGCCATGTGATGGATTGGCACCCCATCCAGGGTGTACCCTGCCTTGTGCTCTCCAGTCTCCTGTGACTCTGAAAACAGGATAAAGCGATAAATGGAAATGGAACTTTTCCATCGAGTTCTTTATTCCTGTTTATTTGTATATCTGTATGTCTGTATCTCTGTCCAGCTGATTCGTCACAGAATCACATAAAACTGGCCGGACAGAATTGAATGAAACTTTGCCAGTCTTTCGGTATTTGCCTGAAGTTAAATCTGAGCTATAAATGAAATCAACACGTTTAGTAGAAGTGACGTTATGAGTGGTTATGTGCCAGATTATCTCACAGCTTCTGCCCTTGAAGTGGGCGTGGCTATATGCATCACTCAACAGAGCCATAATTTACCGTAAATACACAGAGTATGCAGAAGACAATTATTATCTTAATGCCCCTGCAAAGCATCCAAATCCACAAACAAACGTGCGACATAGCATGGCTTACTGCAAAAAAAGGTATGTAACCTTGGAAAACTGAACCTTCAAAGATGCAAGGATTAGGTGATTAGTTAAATCAGGTGTGCTGACAACTGAAAAAAATATGTCCAGGCCAGGAGGTCCTTGGTGATGGGAAGTTTGAATCATTTTAGTGACTCGGTTCTTTGAATTTCATTCATCAAAATAAACAAATCTTTTTTTGAGTCATTTAATTAATTTCGTTCTTTTGATCAGAAATAAAACAAAATGTTACATTTTCAATAAACAGAACCTCAACACGTCTACATACACACATTTTGGCTATACTGTAGTTCCAGTAATGAAAATATTACAATGCAGCTAAGCACATATTATGATAAACAGAATAAACAGCTCACCATCATATCTTCTAGTCCGAGTTGTTCGTTCTTTTGAATCTATTGCACTGCATAGCGTCTATGGGAGTCACGTGACAAAAGAACGAACGACTCGCAGTAGAAGACTCATTGAGAAGAACCGCTCAATTCTGTTTCCTGTGTACTGCACTGCATAGCGTCTATGGGAGTCACATGACAAAAGAAGAATGATTCGGACCAAAGACTGAAAGGTAACTACTCATTTCTGTTTCCTGTACATAACCTACGGAGCTTGATATGAATAAATAACTATCTGAGACTACTCGTTCTTCTGAGTCACGTTAAAGACTCGTTCAAAAAGAATGAATCGTTCATGAACGACCCATCACTAGTGGTCCTCCAGGACTGGGGTTGAGAAATGCTCACTTGCACAGTATTTATCCCACCTCATGAGTTGCTATGAATCGTCAAGACTTGTCATCTATAATAACCCTCACCATACCCACAGGCTCTCTTTCCTCCTTGCTGCGCTCCTTGCTTCTTGAACAAAATCCCCCCCAAAAAAGAACACTGAAATTACGTAAACTCACCTCTCTTGGCTTTGCACTGACGCAGAATTTTGATCGGCTTCAAGTAACTTATTCGCACAATCAACATCGGCGCAAGCATCTCGGTTCAGTTTGGTTGCTCGTATACCAAAAATGGTTCACATTCCAAGGCAAATTTAACCTTGAAACATTCTTACGGTATGTTTCAAGGTACCATCGTAAACTAATTTGTGGGAATTTGAAATGACTAGATGGAAAATGGTGCTCTCACAAAAAGGAAAATGACTATACGAACTTTTGAAAATGGAACAAAATCCTAAAAAAAAAAAAAAAAGAAAGACAAGAAATGCTAGTGACTGGTTGGGAGCTGAAATCCCAGGACTTTTAGCCTACGCTCTGAAAGCTGTCTAGCGATAAGGATGAGCTTGTTAGTGGGCAGAGATAAGATGTGACTAAATTGCTGAAAATGGGGCAAAATCCTAAAATGGAAAGCCCTAATTGAGCTTTAATGGCACATTGACTTGAAGGTTGTCAGTTTAAATTTCAGCACGGACAAAGATTCATGGAGGTTTTTTCACAAGATCCTCAACCCTCAGCTTCTCAGCTCTGTGCCTGATATAGCTTCGATCGACCATCCCTTTCTTTTACTTGCCATTAAACTCAAAGTCTCAGATATGGAATTGTCAAATATATACAAATATATAGAAATATACAAATAATATTTTACTATCAAAAGATCTTTTATCGGATTTTATTGGAGCAGCCGATTCGGCCGACTGGAAATGCTCGATGTGTGTGTGTGCGTGTGTGTGTGTGTGTGAAAAGTCTCACGAGTGGCTTCCAGACGCTTCTTATTAGATTTCAAATCCAGTAAATACCAGCAGCCAAACAAGGAATGAGCCAGATGGTAAACTATCAGAGCCTCTTCAGTGCCGCTGGATGGCTTGAGACTTGTGGAGCAATGAGAGGAAGTGATTAGGAGTTAATGATCATGTTCTGGTTTTGGATGGATGTCGGTGCTGTGTGTCATTTCCGTGTCCTGGGTCGTGCAGGGTTATGGCTTGTCTCACTGACACTATGGGATAATGGCTTGAAGACATTTTGATTTACGGCTTGCACTGTTTGTACTGCTGTACCCGATGATATATGGGACTTCTGGTCATGGTTTAGAGTATACAGCCGCACAACAGTTATGATTTATATTCCCTCCACCTGGTGTCCCCTAGAAGATGGCGGGATCCTTCTCGAGTCTGGTTCTTCTCAAGGGTTCTTCCCCCTTCCCTATTATTTTAACTCTCTCTCATTATTAAGGAAGTAAATGACTATCCAGAATCCTCCAAAAAGCCATTTTTGGGCCATATACAAATATACAAATAACGCTAAACTTGATCACTTTTAGACATGGAAACAAACAAAGGGTTCATAACACTCACCATGCCAGCCGTTTAAACTCAGTCAAGACAGTCAGTTTTGGTGTCTGTTAAGTTGAAAATGATTCAAATTTCATTTCTGGCCACTTTAATCTCATAATCTTGCCATCTGTTCATTCTTTATTAAATGCAAACTAGCCTTGTGCTTAACAAAACACTTGACAGTTGATGTTTGTTAAGGTGTGCTGTTAAAGCACTCCAGAGGATCTTTTACCGACACGCATGAAGACGTCCTCATGCTGCATGACACTCAGAATCACGTTATGTAATTAGGAATAATTAAAATGGATTGAAATGGGAGTGAAAGCTGACTGATGAGAGAGAAGCAGTTCTTTTTCTTTATAGAACTGGAATTTAGAATGTAATGATTTATAGATTATTCAGCTTTTAATTCAGCATTTTCTTATAGGTTTATATTATACTGTATATCACTATATATATATGCGTGTGTGTGTGTTTTAATGCTGTTGTTATGGTGAATCGCAGGTCAAATTTCTAAATAATTTATACAACAAGGATTAACTAAATTCTACAAGAGGATTTAAAATCAAACCAGGACTTGTGATTAAATTGATCATGAATCCAGACATAAATTGACATTTTCAGAAGCACTGGAATGGTGCAAACACTTTAAACAAGGCTGTACGTCCGTGAATGATGATAACGGACGAGGTGGCTCGGAGCCCACCGAAATCATTCCCGTGAACATTCAGGTAGTGGAACGCCTGATCCTTATAACTTGTCACACAAGTCTATAGTCACACGACTGTACACGCAATCGTTCACCAACACCACTTGCACATTACAGGAGCGCGACTGGGAGTTATTGCCACATCCCTCGTACAGTCCTGACCTCACGCCAAGTCATTTCCACATTAAAGGAGTTCCTGGGAGGCCAGCGTTTCAGATGTAAGGCAGGAGGTCTGATGAGGGGTGCACTGAGAAAACTTTCTATCCTTGATGGTATCCAAGCACTAGTGAAACACTGGAATAAGTGCATTAGTGTAGGAGGGGATTATATAGCGAAATAAAGGGAGTTTTTACTGTGTTTTGTTATTCTGCGTAACCAAAACTCGAACTCCGCTCGTAAAATTGAGCTTTTCTGCCTTCTTTCTCACCTTCCTCTCAAGCATTATGCACATCATTCCTGAGGCAAATTTACAAATGAATGTTTCTGAAACTACCAATACTTATATCGAACATTTATGCCACTCAAAATCAGTTTGCACAACTTCCGCCCCCATATTGATCTGTGATCAATTTTGTTTTTTTAAATAGATAAATCCAGGTCAGAGAACAGTACGAACACTACATCACACAATATTCAAGATTATAGTTCTTTAAGTAACCTTTTATTTTAAGACTCAGATTACAGTATGTAAAGTGTCCTCTTCACAAGTTCCTGTCTGAGTTGTTACTATAGATATGAGAATGCATTAGAGCACATTCACACGTTATTATTATAAGCTTGTGATATTTAAGCTTGTGATGTTTTTTTCTTCTTCATGTATTATTTTAAAAGGACTGGGAATACTTTTAAAATTAACAGAAGCAGAAAAGATTCATTTATCTTTATAATTATTCAGGTCTGTTGATTTAGCATTAAATCTCTTTTAATTTTAATGAAACTAGAGATTATGAACAAACTGCAAGTGAACAAACTGCAAGTGTGAAATTGTTTTTCTATCCTCCATCTTTCATATTTGATTACTGGATATTTTTTTGTGCTTCAGGTGTGAAAACCAATATTGATCCCACTCTTCTCCTTCTAATTATTATATACTCTTGTTTCTCTCTGGTGGATAAACACTGAAAATAGAAAAAGAAAATGGCATTGATGGAAAAAAAGGGAGCTTGCTGCAAAATTGGAACGGACTGCAATAAGAACGATGAGTTGAAAGTGTGGCGAAACAGATGTAGAGTTAAGAGACTAATGAGTGAAATAGTGGGAGTCCCCACCTTGTGAACATTCGAGTTACGAATTACAGCAGATACAAACCGACCGTGGTTCAACAAGCATTTGTTGATACGAACAAATCTGAGACAAAATGCCGTCCGGGATTCCCTTTGTGATTTAAAGGCGCAGGGACGAGACTGTTACATTGCACCGCGAGATTAATTTCCTTAGGCGTGGTTACGGTTTTTGCCCACATGATGGCAGTGTGAGGAAAAAGGACAGAGATTTACTCAAGTGGATCGGTGCACTTTACATTGTATATTCGTGTCAAAGGCGTATAGGACGCACTTTGTCTGACTTAAGAACAAATCCGACTTACGAACGTGCTCCAGGAACTGAACTCGTTCTGGACTTCCTGTAGTCAGAAAAAACAGGGTTGAGATGGTTTTGGATTATAGGAAATGTTCTGGAGGGTGATGAAAGATGGAGGTGGTGACAGATGACCTGAGAAGGATGCACTTGAAACGAAACAAGGATACATACACAGTACAGTACATTCAGTGTGCACTACTTCGAGTGGGAACTGGCTAATCCATGGTCATAAAAAAAAAATCAGTTAAACGGTTGTGTGTGTGTGTGTGTGTGTGTGTGTGTGTGTGTGTGTGTGTGTGTGTGTGTGTGTGTGTGTGTGTGTGTGGTGTATAAACAGCTCTTTGACATCAACCAGCCACCCTCAAAATGAAGCCGATTTTATGACAAGGCTGTATATTTAACCTCTGTCCAGGCTTGACCTTCCAAATTAAAGATGTTAATTAGAGCGTGGAATAGACGTAGCAAAGTGTTAGCATTGTAGCGCTGTATCTGATCCATGCAGAATTACTATTTAAAAGGATTTTTAAGCGCTTCAGTGTCGCTCTCGCTCATTTTTCCATTTATTATAATCGCCGTGTTATGCTTCTTTCTCTAGTCTTTACTCACGCACACAAATACACCGGGTGCAGCCTCGTAATCAGTTTAATTGGGAGCCGGCAGAAAGGATGCAATTTGGCAGCGAGTGGAAGAGCAGAGCGAGAGAAAGAGAAAGAAAAAAGAGGGATTGTGAGTGGGAGACGTGTTTACACAGGGATTGATGGTGGCTTTTGGCTGCTGTTTTGTTGATATGTTATCAGCATTGTCCCTCGGGCTGAATAGAAGTTAATTCTGACATTGTCTCTCTCTCTCTGTGTGTGTGTGTGTGTGTGTGTGTGTGTGTGTGTGTGTGTGTGTGTGTGTGTGTGTGTGTGTGTGTGTGTGTGTGTGTGTGTGTGTGTGTGTGTGTGTATGTATGTGTGTGCGTTTTGTATTTCACTAAAGGGACTTATTTGTGCTCATGTGTGCATATTCTGCTCACCAGTCCAATCTACATAAGCAGTCAATCGATTCCAAAAGTATTGGCACCCACCATATAAATAATTGAAACACCATATGAGTACATTTAATATTTAATGAAAGAGAAGGATTTTGACCTCCTATGAAGATATTCTTAAAATCTTTTATCAACACATTGGTCTCAAAAGTATTGGCACCACCAGTTGTAGTTCCATGAAGCGTCAACTTTCTGTGTGGAGAAGAAGCGCGCTGTGTGGAATGTCCTCCTGTAAAGTGTGACAAGGATTGTATTACACTTCAAGCTTTATGTTATGTTCACAAGCACAAGACAGAGATATAAGAGAACGTACAAGACACTGTATAAGACAGGTTCAACGCCATTAGAGAATAATCTTATAAAAATCATTCGGAGAGCTCAGATTGCCCTGACTGCTCTAGACTTGTTTTTGATAATTGTTTTTCAGTAGTGCTTTATACAGGATATTCTGTCACCCACTCTCTTGAGGGGTGGCAATAATTTTGCACCCTATTGAAAATGCACTCCGAAGGAAGTTTGAAATGATAACAACTTTCTAAATCTACTAACAGCCACTCTATGATTCATCACAAGACCCCCCCCCCCCCTTCAAATGCGTCCCATATCAATAGCATGCTCAAGTGTGTTTAATCAAATCAATGAATGAAAAGTTCAGATTGAATCAAGAGGGCGTCATCGGGCAGGAAGTAAAAAGAGGAGGAAAACAAGGTGCCGGAGAGTGGTTAATGAGAAGTGAATGACTGCTGACATGTGTAAGCCAGAAAGTAATGTACCATCAGCTTGGCTTCATTTTTTGGCCAGCGAGCAGCGAGCGGATTCGGAGCATAGCATTAATAATTCAGCTCTCTTGGACGAATTCATTATTACAGAAGCCGTTGTCCAGATTGTCCTGTTAGTCCAGCTTTTCCGAGTTTGATGATTTAACAAGCTGGAGAGAAGTTTGACTTGTGCAAATGCGTGTGCATGTACAGTATTACCACCTAGTCACCGAGACTAAGCTTGAACTAGAAATGAATTAGGATACACACGTTATTGCCATTCAATGAAATATCAGTGTGGATGTACTTTTTTTTTTCTACTCTACTTATATATTAAAATATTTATACTGTATATATTGTTTGTCAATTTCTGATTACAAATTCAATGCAAACCAAGCAGCTCATGTACTGTATGTAAACATGTATTTTTATATACAGTAGATGATAGATGACCAATTTACAAATTGTTTAGAAACTTAGCAAAACTTATATCTAACAAATAATTTAAAAAAAACCTTCTGATTGCAGGTTCGAGTTTGAGATGTTCACATACTGTTTGTGCATTGATGAAAATCTAAACTTAGTTTATGTGCAATTCATTCAGTTTAGTGTTACTATGTGAAACTTTCTTCCTTCTTCAACATTCTTCCAAAACCCATTAAACACATTTAAGCTCACTCACAGCAGCTGATCTGTTGAACTGTTGTTGTGCTTTGCTCAATATATATATATATACACACCCCTTCTTTATGTGCATAGATTTACAGCCCCATAGGAGCAACCAGGTGGTTGTGAGGTTTGAACCGGGGATCTTCCAGTGACTTAAACACTAAGCTACCCCTGGCTCTTTATACTTCACAAGGACAGTATATACAATTCTAAATAGTAGTGTGTGCTGGATCAAGTGCTATTTCCTTTTTCTTTTCTTTTTTTCAGTTTTTTTTTTTTGTATACTTGTTTCTTGATTTTGTGTTAAAAGAAGAACAGCAAGAAATTTAATTCAGTCTCAAAATATTTTCTCCTCCTCATTGTTTTTGGAGGCTTAAGGCTATTTTGGATCATTTTCAGCTGGTGGTCAACATTCCCAGCATAAATACAGACTTTTGAACTTATAGTACAACCTGATTATCCTTCTAATTAACTAATTATTTCTTTCTTCAATGGATAAGACGACAGATTTAACAGGATAGACAATTTCATTTCTCAGTCAGTTTACTGATGTGTATATAATGTTTATTTATTTATTTATTTATTTATTTTTATTCCGCTCGACCTAATGAGTCACGTTAATAACAGATGATTAAACTAAAAGCTTCCTTAATTACAGCTAATGTATTTTTCTTATGATCTTAATCAGATTAAACAGACCAACTTTGGTTCTTATTTTTAATAACCAGGGAAGAGCGAGCTGTGGAATCAGGACAGTAGGCGGAGATTCGAGCTAAATTTTGCCGGAAGAATTTCTTTTTCAAAGGGTTGAGAGTGGAAAAGGAAGAGCTGAGAGTGAGAGAGGGGTTAGAAGTGCTCTTATAGCCTGCAGTTCTTCACTTCATTCTTTATTCTGAAAGGGGGACCGGAGTGCCCAGATGCGGGGTTTGAAATGTGTGTGTGCGTCCATGGAAGCACACACACACACACACACACACACACACACACACACACACACACACACACACACACACACACACACACACACACACACACACACACACACACACACACACACTCCTTTCGTCTCTCCTGTTTTGTGAGACGCGGTCAGAGGTTTCTTACTGTAGGTGCACAGACAAAGAGCAGCACTGAGGCCTGTCTGTTATTAATAGGAGATGACAGAGCTTAGAAAAAAAGTACATTAAGTAGTAAATCCGTCTGGAGAAACAAATAAATGTTGACACTCGTGTGTGTGTGTGTGTGTATATGTTACCCCCCCCCCCCCCACACACACACACCAAAAAGAAAACCACGCAGCATGATGTTGCCGAGTTTATCCCCTAGTCCAACTCTTTTCATCCTGTCAGATAAACGCGTCCATGTTGTGTTTAACGCATTACAGCTTTTCACTGCGAGGAATTTCTACTTAAACTAAAGATATTGAGTTAACAAGACACCTCCGGTTTGTCAACACGGACAATTTGCTGCTTCAGCTCCCCCCCCCCCCCCCCACCCATTTATTCAGCAACCTTCACACACTTTAAATGAAAATTTCACAGCAATTAACCTTGAAGGGGTTTGCTTTGAGCACAAGCGAGCGTTGAAATCCCATAAAGATTAACATGGTGATGTACCTCGATGTATCCAGTGCATCAATATGACAAGAGTTTAAGAGGTTAGGATCTGGAATAATGGGTTTCGGCAAAGTCAAGCAAACGAACAGGTTTGTCATGATCTCTAGAAATATGACAAGAAGAGTAGAGAATCCATATACTGTGCAACCCAAGAGGATTAAAAGCTGTTGAAAGAATATCAAAAGAGGTTAAAAAAGAGAAAAGATAAGAATGGCCGTAGGGCTATGAGGGAATATTTACCTGTACTATATATCACTTTCTAAAAGTGGGAAGGGGTGCACAAACTTTTGAATTAAGATGATTTGCTAAGAATATCCTAACATGCAAAATCTCTACTATTTCTTTAGTAGATGAAACCGATGCACGATGTTTTGTTGCAGTAAATATCTTTGTGATTATTTTGTTAAGGGCGTGCAAACTTTTGCACTCTGTCTACGAGCAATGTGTGAGAAACGGCACACATGTGGACGTGATGTTAGAGGAAAATAATCAACGGCAGAGTGATTATCTATCTATATATACAGTAACAATACAGGGAAGAACAACTCCATAGACGTCACAACCTGGTGATTCAGTACATTCAGGTGGTCAGCTGACTTCATTTTATTGCCAAATAACATTGCTGAGTCTCGACCTGAGTGACTGAAGCAACCCCAGATCATAACACTGCCTCCAGTGGACACTATGCATGATGTGTGCATTGCTTCATTTGCTTCCCGTCACACCCTGACACGCCCATCAATCTGGAATAGAGTCGATCTGGATGCATCAGACTACATGACCTTTTTTCATCTGCTCCAATATTTATGCTCCATAGCAAACTGAAGTGTTTATTTTTTCCTTATCTCCACACAGCTGTTTATTTCCAATCCTGTGATCTCTTATCAAATTTATCATATGCATCCTTACAGGTTTCAATCATTCATGAAATGCAGCCTGATGCAGGCCAATAATTGGACTCTTTTGAAATGACATCTTTTTGTTTGGACAGGCAGTGTGTGTATGTATGTATGTATGTATGTATATATGTATGTATGTACAGTACAGTACAGACCAAAAGTTTGGACACCCCTTCTCATTCAGCGAGTTTTCTTTCTTGTGTTCTTTAGCCCAAACGCGTCTCTTCTGCTTGTCGCCTGTCCTTAGCAGTGGTTTCCTAGCAGATCTTCTACCATGAAGGCCTGATTCACACAGTCTCCTCTTAACAGTTGTTCTAGAGACGTGTCTGCTGCTAGAACTCTGTGTGGCATTGACCTGCTCTCTGATCTGAGCTGCTGTTAACCTGCGATTTCTGAGGCTGGTGACTCGGATGAACTTATCCTCCGCAGCAGAGGCGACTCTCGGTCTTCCTTTCCTGGGCCGGTCCGCATGTGAGCCAGTTTCTTTGTAGCGCTTGATGATGGTTTTTGTGACTGCACTCGGGGACACTTTCAAAGTTTTCCCAATTTTTCCGACTGACTGAACTTCATGTCTTAAAGTAATGATGCCACTCGTTTTTCTTTACTTAGCTGCTTTTTTTCTTGCCATAATACAAATTCAACCTCTTTGAATGAGAAGGTGTCCAAACTTTTGGTCTGTACTGTATGTATGTATGTATGTATGTATGTATGTATGTATGTATGTATGTATGTGTGTGTGTGTGTGTGTGTATGTATGTATGTATGTATGTGTGGGTGTGTATGTGTGTGTGTGTGTGTGTGTGTGTGTGTGTGTGTGTGTGTGTGTGTGTGTGTGTGTATGTATGTGTGTACTGTATGTATGTATCTTTCTATCTATCTATAACTACATGTCTCAAACTGTCAACACAGCACCATTCAATTCACATTAAGACATTGTATTTATTCCCTTTTTACAACCCAGACACTACAGGCAATCTGGGAGAACCAATTAGCTGAATCTGCTAATATATAGTGTATACACTACCATTCAAAAGTTTTTTTTTTAACCCTACAATTAGACAGTTGTAGTTGACAGCTAAGTAAAATTGGTTAAGTTGAAAATGACGTTGAAAATGACGAGTCACCAATTAACAACCAGCACCTCAGATTAGAGCCTTATGAAGCTTTACAGAGCAGAAGGAGCAGATAAACACCTCAATATCAACTGTTCAGAGGAGATTATTGTGTGTTTTTGGTGCCTTCAGTATTACTTTACAATGTAGAAAGAAATATAAATTAGGAACGACCATGGAGTTAGAAAGTGATCCCAAACTTTTGACTGGTGTGTGTGTGTGGGTGTGTGTGTGTGTATATATACATACAAAACTGCTAGACCATGAGTCATACTTTTAAAAAAGCATTCCGCACCTAACCGATCTGAACGACATCAATAATTCAGTAGATTTGTGGTACAAAGAAATGAAATACTGAAAGCGCGGAGCCAAATGTTAAGGAACTAACTGAATCAAATAAATCCTCATTCGTGATAAAGCAAAGGTTCAGAGAGGGAAAAAAAACAGGCATAAGGAAAAAATAAGACTGTGTTAGAGAGATATGGAGAGAACGGCGGATATAGAGAGATGGAGAAGGTGATTGTTGGTGATGAGACGAGGTGGAGGGCAGACGTGAGGAAATTGCTCTTTCTTTCTCGCAGTGGCACAGCGATGTGTTTGGATGTCACGTCTCGTCTCAATCCGACAGCTCGGCCGAGAAAGAGCGTCGAGGGAAATGTGGTCAGGCAGATGAAAATGCTTTATCTGGAGTGTAAAGATCCTAATTATCCAGCGTTTTTGCTAATAACAAAGATTCCGTCAGGATAAATAAAACGCGGCACGGCTTGGATTAGCGGAGGATTTTCCAAGCCGACAGATTTGCCAGTATGTTGCATGTCGGCGAACATTGAACAGGTTGTGTAGTGTGACTCACGCTGATTCCCTACCGCTACAGCAGCAGGAAACCGGCTGGTCAGGACTGTCAGGGATCGTTTCTGTCGTGCAGCTCGATGATTTTCCACAAGTGTGTGGATTTAAATATGGAGCAGGCTTGTAGTGAATGAACCGATCGCATGAAAGACTTTCTTTCTCTCTGTTACCGCGGTGTCAGAGAAACACGCACCTTGTGTCGGATTCAAAGCGTAATTGAACACTGCTTATAATTACCGCTCGCAAATGCATACACATGCTGGTAGAGGGGAAATCGTCTATATCGTCATGTCGTAATTCTCATGCTGGTTGGTGTCGTATATGACAACAGAGCGCGGTAGAATGCAGTGCACGTCGCATATCATTAGATTTAATTACTGAGTGAAACAAGAAAAAGAGACATGATTTACATTTTATAACCTCTGAAGATGTCGTGTTAGGGTTTATTAATCAGTAAGATAAAGAGTCAAATATAAAGAAGTGCCTTGTTATGGGAAAAAAACTAATAGTTGTGCAATGGTGTGATTCTGTAATGCGGTAATTTGACCAATTATTTATTCTTTTTTTAAATAATTTTTATTATTATTATTATTTATTTATTTATTTTTTAATTATTATTATTATTATTATTATTATTATTATTATTATTATTATTATTATTTAATTCTTTTTTATTATTATTATTTAATTCTTTTTTATTATTATTATTCTTTATATTTATTTATTTATTTATTTATTTATTTATTTTTTATGTCATGGTTACATCATGGACCTTGATTGTTTTTCCATCACAGCATCACATGTTCCGGAGTATTTTATTCCTCTTATACCTTTACAACATTTTCTGTCAACACTGCAATGTACGTTTTATCTATATATAGTGGCACTTACAGTAAATGGGATACTATGGGACAGCTAATTATCACTTCAACAGTTATTCCCTCACTAGCCATTTACTCTTTTTTTTCTTCTTAAGGCTCTAAGAAAATATTGGAAAAAGAAAAATAACCAAGAAAGTTTAGCATAAAATTGCTGATTGTTACTTAAAGTGCTTAAAGTGGAGACTCCTTTAAAAAATAAAGAAATTTGTCCAAATTTTTTTTATATAATAATCTACCAATTCATCTATTTATAAAAAGAAAAGAAAATGCACTCATCGACAAAAGAAATGTTTACAAAAAATAATAATAATAAATAAATATTTATTTATTTATTTGTTTGTTTGTTTGTTTGTTTATTTGAAATCTGCCGTGTCATCATGTCCAGCTGACTGACATGTTACTGTATGTCTTGATATCACGAGTGAGGAAGATTTTATTGTGCATTTGGTCTAGACACTATTTTTCCCCATTTGGACAATGCTAGCAAAAAGACGGCTATTGGAATGTTTTAACTTTGCAGACTGTGGAACAGATTCCCAACGACTGATCCCACCACTGATCAGCCTAGGACAGGAAGGCCAAAAGTGACAACATCAAGACCATAATTAACTAATAAGACTAATAATTAACTAATGACATAATGTAAGAAATCGCTGCTGCTGGTATTATAAACGCTGGTATTACACACAATAAACAGGACTTGCCTGGAGGCTGTATCATGGGCCAATGCTGAATCTACATAATTGTCCATGTGGTCTGAATTTTGAATTTCTGGTGCTGATGATAGACACATTTTTTGAGCTTTGAATTGAGCTTTCTTATTTGTTTGGCAAAAAAATTTTTCTTTTGTACATGACTGCATTAAAAAAATGCCATTTTTGTGTTTTTTTTTTTTTTTGGAAAATGGCAGCACATTAGTGTGAATTTCTATGACAGAACTCGCGAGGACGTCGTATCCGACCCCTGTATAGAAACCATTCACACAGACAGCTGGCAAAAATCAACCAGTGCTCCAAAATCAAATGGTAGCATCCATCCATCCATCCATCCATCCATCCATCCATCCATCCGTCCATCCATCCATCCATCCATCCATCCATCCATCCAGCCTTATTTCCTTCGTTCCCTCCTTCCTTAATTCCTGCACACTCTCTCGTTTTTCTCTCGTCATCTTCCGCCTCTCAGTCATTCCCTCCAACTGAGTGACAGATGGAAAAGACGAGGACATTACGCAGCCTTTGTTCCAAAAACAAAAGCCAACACAGAGGAGGCAAAAAAAAAGAAAAGTGCGACAATCGGCGCACACAGAAAGGCAGGAAGAGCGAAGAGAGCGAGATAGAGGGAGGCAGGTGGGAGGATGCATGGAGGAGATAAGACAGAGAAAGAACAGAGTTGAACAGAGATATGATTTTATTCATTTATTTATTTTTAGGAAGGTGACAATTTTCTGAAACAGACGAGACCCTAGAGGACAGGATCAATGCTGGATTAAAACACACAAATTATCCTGAACGCTCAGCTCCCTCTCTCTCTTGAAATGATTATTATTTCAAATTATAATAAATTTTTTGCTCGTGTTGTTTGCCTACATTTGATAAATCGCATTGCTCTTGAAATGCCAATGTAATGAACACATTCTTTAAATTTCTGCAACATGCATCTTAAATCGCAACTCATTTTTATGTGCCAACACACACCCCAGCAAACTACTGATGGTTTCCAATCCTATTGCAAAGTCCATGAAAAGATCGGTGTAGCTCCACTCAAATCTCCTTTCGAGCAAAATACACAATTCTCACCTTTTTTACGCAACCCTTTGTGAACTCCTTCACCAGCCCTTCCCATTGTACCTTTCATTACCTGGAGGTACATCCGGAGATTGATGTATAGCTGCAAAATACTGTATTTAGTTCCTTGAAAGCGGGCGTTCATAATAAAGTGGCTTTCACATCGTTCACAGAAAGAAAAAAAAAAAGCCATTATCTTCGAAGGGATGTGCCGCAAACGATTTTTACGGTATTGAGCACAGCAGTGCAAAAGAGACGGAGAGTTCTCGTTCAGGGTCAACAGAAGGTCAAAAAATGCGCAAGGAAAAAGAAACGTTCCCTGCTTTTTCTATTTATGTATTGCTTATTGGTGTAAACAAGGCGATTAGACTTTCCTCTATTGTGAGGTCATATACGGTAAGAAGATACCCTTGGCTTGTTGCTTAGCTCCGCCCATCTTTGCTCAGCTCTGCTTTTGGGAAGTGTCAGATTTGTGATAAAATATGTGACCTTTAAGCCCATAATCAATGCTGTCTGTTAGAGGTTTCGAAATCTGTTTAATTGCATGGATTAGTGCCGAACTCTTGATAGCTTCCTGTGACTTTTCTTATTTCCAGGATTTAATTTCTTAAATGATATTAAAACGGAAAATATTATGAGTATTTGGGTTTTATTTATTTTTGTAGTAATCCCTGTTTTACTTTAGCTTCCTATTGATATTTGTCTGGTGCAGAATGAAAAAACACAGTTATAAGAGTAAAAACTTCCTTTTTTCTCTATATAATCCCCTGCAACAATAATGCACTTATCCCAGGGTTTCACTAGTGCCATCAAAGTTTACTCAGTACGTCAAAGCCAGGATCGGACTGCCTGTCACATCTGAAACGCTGGCCTCCCAGGAACTCCATGAACATGTGAAGTGAGGTCAGGACTGTACAGGGATGTGGCAATAACTCCCAGTCGAGTTCCTGTAATGTGCAAGTGCTGTTGGTGCATGATTGGCGCGTACAGTTCGCACAGACAGATGTGCCTCTTCTGGGAAGAGGCACCGTCCAGATGTTGTACTGCAGCTAAGAGTCTCATTACCATAATGTGCATGAAGTCTTTTGTGAAGTCCCGGTTTGACTTGAACTTGACTTGCATTTGGAGTAACACTAGTCAAAATGTTAGGGTAGGCCAGGCACTATCACATTTACTAAAATATCCAAATATCCGCATTAAGGGTCATAGGTTTTTGTTTTTACTTCCTTAAATTCTGACATTTTTATGACCAGGTAATAATCCTTACTCATTTCTGCTTGAGATTATTTTGCTCGTACTGTAGGTACCCAGCTTTAAAATTTTGTGCTGCCCCTCCACAGATTTGCCTTATCAGCGAGAGGGATGATGATATCACGTAAACCGTGATATATAATGTGGACAATATTATGTGCACAGAGTGGACAATAATAATGGCAAAAAACGGCATAGAAAAATTCTTGAATCAACTTGATGGATGAAAAGTGATAAACGCGTATTAATTTTCATTCAAACCCCCGAACTCGGACTATTCATCAACTGCATAACTAACTACAGATGTTAAGCTTACAGGAGTGAAGAATGTACAGCAGGATCCTTTGAGGAGTCTCGAGAGTTGACGGGGTTCATATAATTCTTTCACACCAACACCGAGGCCCCGTCGTCACGCCGCCCCGAGCTTCTCCGCTCCAGCACGCAAACCACGTTGCTCACACCGATTACTTTAAGGCTGTCAAGAGTAAAACCCTTCTCTGATCATTTATTCTTGGTTCTCCTAACCTGCACTTTACTCGCTAAAAGTAGAAGACAAGAACAGCAGGGTTTCATCCTTTTGCACTTCACGTTACAGGATCTATAAAGCCTCGTTTCACATCAACCTGCTGTTAACTTATCAATGTGCTCCTGTCAGAGTTGTGTCAGTGTGTGTGTGAGTGTGTGTGTGTGTGTTGTTCCTGAAGTGCGGTTCTTTCGACTTCGAGCTGTCCGAACTCTTAAAGAACCGTGACGTCCCGTATAAGGGAGGTACTGGACGTCCTGCTTCTCCTTTTGTCCCAAGCGTCAGCATTCATTTTAGACGCAGCCTGAGAAACACTGCGACTTAAACACTGCTCAGACTAGATTAGTTTTTCTTAGTCATCACCCGAAACCTGTCATGTCAGTAGCTTTTACAGGCTGCACAGTATACTGTCTGGAAAGCGTTCAATGTAATTTACCTTGCATAAATCGGCGGTGGAAATGACCCCAGGTGAGGCACTACATCCTGTCTGAACTGACACGCCCATAAAGGTTCTAGAAACCGTGCACTTTTTCAAAAAAAAAAAAACGAAAGCAAGTCTAGAAACCGAAATCCTAAAATATGATCAACATTTACAAGGATGTAACCAACAACCGATGCTTCTTTGTTTTGTTTTTTTACAGACGTTATTGGTTTCCTAGCACAGGTATGATCTGAACACAGTAAAAGCAATGGTCACATGATGGCTAACGATCAAGGTTCATTAGCACAGCATGGTAGAAGCAGATTGCTTTTAAATGATGACAGCAACATTACTAACAGTTGGAAGTCTTATCCTGTCTGAACGGTACTCTAAGTCCTATTTAGACAGGATTCGATTTCCGCTCACGGCATCTAAAGGAATTAAGTCCCATCTGAATCCATCATGCTGGTCATTTTAATGGTCAGTCAGGAAAGACTGGGGTTCTACTGTACAAAGAATGGAGGCCAGAGAACACTTTTATGCTGGAAGCGCTTTGTCTTTTTTTGTTTTTATCTCATTCTGAATCTAATTAACACTAAGTAGCATGTACGGGGTTTTCAATTAAATTTGATCTGTATAGCGCTTTTAACAATGGTCATTGTCGCAAAGCAGTTCTACAGATACAAAAAAAAAATGATGAAAATGTGTCTAGAATATGAGAAAATATGTATGAATGGAAATGTTGTATGCAGGGAAAATTTAAAGGATTGTTTCGCAGTCATACTGTGTGCTAGGCAGCTGGAAGTTTAATCTAACATTGGTGTTATATCGTATTGCTGGTCCCATGTAACACAACAGGGTTCAGTTCCTGGCACAAATGCACCAAATTCAGTAATGGGAATTGCAGAAATCAGTGCACTCCTAGTGCTCAGGATTGGGACTAAACAGCTGTGTGACTTATTAGTGAGAATAATCAGACATTTATTGCTAGGGAGCATAAATATTGGAGCAATGGAAAAAGCTCCAGATTGACCCTATTCCGGAGCGTTGGGTGCGTCAATGTGAGTAGGGAAGTGCATCAAGCGATGCATCCATCATGCAAGACTCTAGAGGCAGTGTTATGATCTTGGATTGCTTCAGTTGGTAAGTTCTAGGTTCAACAATGTTATGTGGTTATAAAATGAAGTGGCCAACAACCCAAATGCACTGAATGACCAGGTTATCACATCTATGAAGTTTTTCTTTCTTTCGGACACAGGCAGATTCCATGACTGAAAGAGCTTAGGAAGCTTTTTGGAAGGTGATTCATGACAACTGGGCTTCTCTTTAATGTTAGGTAGATACATTTTACTACTCATCCAAGTGGCTTCTTTCAAGAAGTCTGAGAAAAGTTGGTGAGTTCCTCATTTTGGAGTCCTCCAAGGTTAAAGCATCCTCCCTGGTCTGAAAAGGCTCGTTATGTTGAGAATGGAGAAGTTGAGAGTGTGATGGAGAGTAGTTAGAGAGTATGGGGCAGAGAGAGTTGTTAAGAAGAAACAGCAATAGAGAGAGAGAGATTAGGGAAAGTCGTTAAGGTGTAACGACCAGAGAGAGTAAGGGGAGTCCTTAAGTGTGGCTTTATTGGTGGACCTGTGCAGAGGTCTTGATCTTCCTGGGCATGGATGAAAGGGCAGCTTGAAAAATAGAGGAGAGGTTGTGACCAAGACCTAAACCTTTGTTGAGAGAAGGATTTTCCACTTGCACATATATGGCTTGTTTTATCCCTCCCTCAAACCATCTATACTGTCAACCTGAAATTCGTACCTTCTCATATTCAAATACATGCCCTTTGTCCTTCAGGTGAAGGTACTGTACTGTCTATTGATCCAGGTTCGATGTAGAACTCTGAACACTTTTCACTGCATTGGACCATATATTGCTCTTCGTATGTTTTGGTGTCTAGTCTTTGGGAAGGATGAGTCTCTCTTAGTCTGAAATGAACTGGTAGCAGGTAATTCTCAGCCAATGGCATTGTGGGAAAAAATGCTAAGTAAAAACTGAGCAGAGTGCTAATGACAAGTTTAATCCCAAAACACAATTTTATTATTATTTTTTTAATCTCAACACCCCTGAAGGTCATGTGTAAATTTTAAAGAGGTACAAGTCATGCAGAGTTTATATTCTAATCTTCATCCACACCATGTCAGAGGCACCACAAAATTCTGCAAGGTTGTAAATCTCCAGGTTGAGCGTGACACCAGAGCTCTAAACCGGGATGTGTTTAGGACCCCTGGCTATAAACCTGCAAATCATAACCCTGTGTAAAACCACTACTCTTCTCCTTATTGAAAAAAAAAAAAAAAACACACACACAATGACGGCTCTCAGCACTCATCCAGGAAAATGCATGATTGCAAATTTTGCCTTTTCTCTGGTGTATCATAACAGGCTCAGGCCATAACCGGGTTTGTAATTAGTTTTTAACTGGAATCGAGTGTGTTAGTGTGGGAAAGATATTAAATCTAGAATTGCACTTAATATAAAGTTTCACACCTCGGCACATGTCCTTAAACCCTGAACCTTAATATCTGCGACAGAGAATTAAACACATATAACAATAATAATAGACCCCATAAACTTTATAAAAACGAACAAACCCTCTATGATATCACTGTTACGTCCCAGTCTAGGTTTGGGCCGTACAGCAAAGGATTGGTTCGGGGTTCTACTTTAAACTGTATGGAGAAGGTGGAACACAATGGTGTACTATAACAGAATGAACTAGACAGATATGTTAGCTTACAAAAAAGCGAGGTTTGTATTGCTTTACAAAAAGTGGAGCAAGTGGTGACGCCAGCGCACTGGAGACATCAGCGCCAACACGACTGCTGCAGGAGAACCAAACTTTCTTAGTAACGGCACAGGCTTCCGACTCTCAAGCTTCTTCCCCTCAGCATCCAACTCCCTTTCCCGAACGCGCAGCAACTGCGTCTCGTACTCCTATCATTTAATTTTTAACTCCAGCTCCTTCAGTGCCAGTTGCAAGACAGGGTCCACTGAATCAGTCAGGCGTTCAGGTCGAAAGACCCCCATTTCCTCCCCATGTCCTGCTACTGTTTTTGTGTCACCAGCCCCTGGGAGAGGCTGAGTACCAAGTCCTTGAGATACAGTACATCTCGCTCAGCCACAAGACCTGTTCAGACACAAGTGCCACATAGATGCTGGCCTTAACCACCTTTTTACTAGCTGATTTGGGAACCTAAAAATTTAAGAAATCAGTTATTAGGAGATCATCCTTCCTAGATTTATCAAACTCCTCTAAGGTAGGACAAAGAGTAAATATGGTCCAATCAAATGCAGCCATCTTTAAATGCGTAATTACTCACACCAGCTGAAACTCTAAATATAATGCTATAGTTGATAGTCTTTTTTGATAATCCCGGACGAGCCCCCACTTCTGTTAGGTCCCAGTCTATGGTTGGGCCGTACAGCAAACGATTGGTTCAAGGTTCTATTTTAAACTGTATGGAGAAGGTGGAACACAATGTTGTAATATAACAGAAAGAACTAGACGGATATGTTAGCTTTCAAAAAAGCGAGGATTGTATTGCTTTACAAAAAGCACATGCAAATAAAGTTACATACACACCAGGATCAGCTTCAGGGTGGTACACAATCCAATATCAAAAGTCACAATCATAATGTCCATCACAACCAACACCTCGCCTACACGCCTCCTTGTTCCCGCGTATCTCTCCAGTTTGTGAATGGTCCGCCGATTGGGGCGGCGCGTGACCTGGACACAATATAAACACACGCACGATAAAGCACAGCAACACAGACACATACAAAACACATATAGCGACCATGTTGCGGGTTGTAACATCAGGTTTCCCACAGGTTTCCTGAAAAGGGTTGCATGAGGCCTGGAGCCTATTCCAGGAGAAATTAAGCACAAGGCAGGGTAAATCTCTGCCAATCCATCGCAGGACACACTCCAGGCAATTTGGGAACGCTAGTTAATCTAATCTGCATGTGTTTGGACTGTGGAAGGAAACCGGAGCACCAGGAGGAAACCCACCAAGCACAGGGAGAACACACAAACTCCATGCACACAGACCCAAGATGGGAATCGAACCAGGACCCTGTAGGTGTGAGGCCACAGTGCTGACCACTGAGCCACCTTCTGCACTAACTCTATTATTCTATTCTTGGCATTTGTGATGCTTTAACATGGAGTGACATTCTGGTGGAAATGAAAGAATAAATAACCAGGAAAATGTGCATAAATGCATAAATGAAAATGTAAAACCCAACCCAGCAACCAATCACCATGTCTTGCCTGCTTTGTGTTTTTTTCTCTCTTGCATATCCCCGCTGTCTTGAGTGTAACAGCACTCAAGGAAAAAACTAACCCAAGCCATAACAGGCCCACCAGGAAGTCTGATTCATACATTTGCATAATTCAGCTCTAACTCATCTACATTTGATTAGCTCAACTCTGGAGGCTGAGAGAAATGCCGAGCCTGCCAAATCAGCCATGCAGGAATTATTCATATTGTATTTCTTTTGTATTATTTTTGTAAACGACAGAGATAATGCTGGGATCTTGTTCAGAAAATGTTAGCAGCAAAGGTCAGGCTTATGACTGGTGTTTTGTCTTGATTTTGACCAAAAATGTTATTTATGGTCTCGCTTTATGCTGAATGGTTAATGTAAGGCGAAGCAACTTGTGGGGCGACGTTACAGTATATGTACAGTGCATGTCATATAGTGCTTGAGTGTTAACAGTTGAGTGTGTCTAGTTGCTCAAGACATTCTGCAACAGAAATATTAAAGCATGAAATGCATCCAAAATTATAAAAATACACACATTTTTATTAAATTCATAGCTTTGTCATTAAAGGCCATAAGACAGAACACAAGATGAATGCTTATGTACGTGCTATGAACGCCTTATGTATGCACCATTTAGGTAAAATAAGTGTATCATAAGTAGTACATAAGCTGTTGGAGCACTAATGCAGTTACCTTCTGATTGTACAGTAGATGCTCTCTTGAATCAGAACTGTTTATTAAAAGGAAACTTTATAACACGTTCATAATCATTGCACATGTTGTTGTTTTTTTCTTTTAAGATGATCAAGTCAATCCAGAATTTTGACTGAAAATTGTCATGAGAGTTGAAAAGATCCATTATTTCTCCATATAATCCCCTGCTACACCAACACACTTATACCAGTGTTTCAGTAGTGCTTTCTCAGTACGTCAAAGCCATGATTAGACTGCTGGAACCCTGGCCTCCCAGGAACTCCTTTAATGGCCCGAAAATTGTGCAATAGGCTTATAGTGAGGTCAGGGCTGCGTTGGGGGACGTGGCAATAACTCCCAGCCGAGTTCCTGTGCAAGTGGTGTTGGTGAATGACTTTTGGTACAGTTCCTAAAAACGTCTGAAAGTTAACGCCTCCTAAGTTATCCGTCGATTTTCACACATCGAATGTTCCCTGACATGGCTTGAAGTCTTCTGTAACTGTCAATCAGTTTTAACCGGAAATTTCATCACATGTCCCGGTTTGATTTGAACACCACTTGTAGCTGCTGAAGCTTTTATTATAATATTACAGTTGGCCCAGGTTGTGCGATATTACAGTTCTAGTGCAAATTACATTAAAGTAGTTACTGTATAACTGTAAATGCTACATTTTTACTGGAGGCACTTAATGGACTGATTAAGTGTGTTTACAGCATTGGGGATAAAACTGTCTCTGAGTCTAACTAAACACTACAGCTTGAGAATTACAGCATCCACATTTATCAATTTTGTAGTTCTTGTTTCATTAAACCTGAGAAAAGAGCTGAATTGTGGGTAGTTTCTTGCAAACAGTAAAACAATCAGCCCTCATGACCGTAATGTTTCACGGATACGCGTGTAACCTCATTTGCACCTGTCCCAGCTTAGCAAGCTAGCCAAATAAACCTTTCATCATCAGCTTACCATATCGCTGGTGCTTTGCCCAGGCTCTGTTCCACCTTGTAGAACTGTTTCTTATATTTAATCCATGACTTGATGGAGAGATAACAAAGCTAGTTCTGTCTGCATTTTTTTTCTTCACTTTTATAAGTAATGTAGCGCTGGAGTTTTTCTAGATATTGGAAAGATCAGGGCTAAGTCAAGTTTGCCTGGGGCTTGTCTTTTCTTCTTCTTTTGTAGGAAGTTCAGCATCAGTAATTTGGGGAGGTTGTGTCTACCTTTAATAATAAATTTATTTTATATCTCGCGCACGCACGCACGCACGCACGCATGCACGCATGCACAAGTTCCTTTGTTCCCTTATAACTCTTTCTGTTGGTCGGCCTTGGTGGTGGAAATGTTCGTTGTTACTTTAGTTAGTATTCACACACACACATGAAAGAGAGAGAGAGAGAGAGAGAGAGATATTGCACTATCCCTGCTTATACCAAGAAGTACAGTTTATCCACTGCAGTATGAGCATGGCTAACCTCTGAATCTGTCCTTTACTAAATCTTTCTTTCTTTCTTTCTTTCTTTTCAAATCTTCTGTTACTGCTATTTTTGGTCCTTTACTGTCAAACCCTACACTCTTTGGCAATACTGATCCTTATTATGCTCATGCCAGCAAAGCCTATTTTAACTGAACTGAACTAGGGAGCGACAGAGCCCTAACCTGATGAGCCAGTCAGTTTCCCTTGATTTTCCTTCTTGAAATAGCCCAGGAAGCTACAGTAGATTGGATTTTTTTTTTTTTTTTTTTTACCAGACGTCTGGGTGCTCCATTCCTCTCTTGGACTCTTGAGTACAAGTAATGTTCTGTTCTTTAACTCTGTATGGACGTTTTCTTGTTAGGGCAATGGGGTCATTTCCGTGTGCACTTGACCCCGAAGGTCTGATTCATTTTGATAACAATTGTTCCGCGCTCGAGAACCATACCAGAGTCTGCTTGAAGGGGTGTTTTCTGATACAGTGTTCTCAGGCATGGATCGAATAAGATATGGAAGCCAATCATACCTGAGAACGGAAGTAGATTGCTTTTTGGACACGAGATCATCTGTGCTGTCTGTCTCTTCCAAAATCTGCATTCTTGGGTACGGTACAAATCAATCATGCCTAATGTGAAGATCACCTCAAGGGGCTAAGCTTAAAATGTTCAAGACTAAAGCAACGAAGGATCAAACTTAACAATGCCACTTGTGAGGCATCTGACAAGAGACGGGTTCAAACAGGGTGCACTGTGGTCGTGTGGCTTATTGCTAACGCTACTTGCTATCATCTGCTGGCTAGCTTATTGCTAACACTACTGTCTATCATCTGCTGACTAGCGTATTGCTAACACTACTCATTATCATCTGCTGGCTAGTTTAATGCTAACACTATGCTCGTTATCATCTGCTGGCTAGCATATTGCAAACACTACTCGTTATCATCTGCTGGCTATCTTATTGCTAACACTACCAGCTATCATCTACTGACTATCTTATTGCTAACACTACCAGCTATCATCTACTGACTAGCTTATTGCTAACACTACCAGCTATCATCTACTGACTAGCTTATTCCTAACATTACTTGCTATCATCTGCTGGCTAGCTTATTGCTACCACTACCAACTATCATCTGGTGGCTGGCTTATTGCTAACACCACTCACTCTCATCTGCTGGCTAGCTTATTGCTAACACTACTGTCTATCATCTGCTGACTAGATTATTGCTAACACTACCAGCTCTCATCCGCTGGCTAGCTTATTGCTAACACTACTCATTATCTTCTGCTGGCTAGCTTATTGCTAACACTACTCGTTATTATCTGCTGGCTAGCTTATTGCTAACACTACGCTCTATCAACACTACTCATTATCATCTGCTGGCTAGGTTATTCCTAATACTACCAGCTATCATCCGCTGGATAGCTTATTGCAAACACTACGCGTTATCATCTGCTGACTAGCTTATTGCTAACTACTACTCATCTGCTGGCTGGCTTATTGCTTACTCTACTCTCTATCATCTGCTCATTAGCTTACTGCTAACACTACTCGCTATCATCTGCTGACTAGCTTACTGCTAACAATACTCTCTATCATCTGCTGACTAGCTTATTGCAAACACTACCAGCTATCATCCGCTGGATAGCTTATTGCAAACACTACTCGTCATCTTCTGCTGGCTAGCTTATTGCTAACACTACCAGCTCTCATCTGCTGGCTAGCTTATTGCTAACACTACTTGTTATCTTCTGCTGGCTAGCTTATTGCTAACACTACTCGTTATCATCTGCTGAACTTACTGCTAACACTACTCGCTATCATCTGCTGGCTAGCTTATTGCTAACACTAGTTGCATCATCTGTTTCTAAGCTGCTTTTTCAATTAAAAATGGTTAAAGTAAAAAAAAAAATCCATATAATCCAAGAGCATCAATAGCCCTGATGCTTTTAAGTGTAAAACGGCACTTTATATGAGCTCTGCGTGATATGAAAGAACAAATAAAAGACATACATTGTCTATGCATCCATGCTTTTTTTCCCTCTCTGCATGTAAGATTTTCCAAAGCAGGAAATTATGTCAACTTATTACAAGTTGTACATTAGCACTTACAAAGTCTAACCTCTTATGTATGTGTGGGAGGATGTCCTCCTGCCTATGCCATTATTACACAGGGCATTACAACATCTGGGCAGTTTGTTCTTAAATAGTTAAGCATTTGAAACCACTTCTCTGTAAACGACTTCTCTGTATGAATCCCAGTTCCCTTCTCCTCATCATTTCCCCTTAGAATCCATGTTCCCTTAGTTATTTACTGGGGAGAAAAAGATCAAAAGGAAATTTGAACCTGAAAAAATTTTTTTTTGCTTAAACAATTCATTCTTATGGTTTACGAGGATGTTGATCCTTCCTTTTCCTCATTGTTATTCCATGGATCCTAGAGAGAGAGGGAGAAAGAGAGAGAGAGATGGAGAGATGCTTAGGGAGAACAAGAAACATCGAGAATAAAGGTGAATAGACAGAATTAAAGGGATAGATGAAGAGAAAGTGAGAGATGGAGAGAGAGTCAGTGATGCTCTGATTGGTTACTTTTCCCTGCGGGTGTCAGAGTCTGCAATGCATACACACACACACACACACACACACACACACACACACACACACACGCACACGCACACATTCCGGGAGCAATAGATGGACAAGTGTTGCTTCTTGTACAGTATGTTGTATGTGTGTGCGTGTGTGTGTTTGTGTATTATTCTTTAATGAGCTCTACTGCCATATCACGTTAACAAGGTCATGGCCGGGTGTTATTACAGGATAAGCCGTGCAGTATCAATATGATATGGATTAATGTTTACGTCATCAATCTTCATTTTTATCTGCCTATATTTTACCTCACCATCGCTTTCCCTCCATCTCACTTGCTTTCTCTCTATCATTCATGCCTTATCTATCGTTTCCTTTTCCTGTCTGCTGAAGAGAAGCTGAATACTTATCTCCCTTCTCATCAAGTGCACTCCAGCATCCTCAACTCCCCCCCCCGCCCCTCTTTTTAGCCCCTTTTACCCTGTCCTTTAATTTTTTTCGCTCATCACAGGTTTTAAACATGCTAAATGTCAGACTAGCATGTTATGTGATCTTACACACACACACACACACACACACACACACACACACACACACACACACACACACACACACGCAGTACAGTAATCACACATGTCTGTAGAATACACATTTTTCTAAAGGTTTTACATGTTACAACCTCTAAACCACCTTATGGCGTATGTCATACAAAAGTACCCCCCACTCCATCCCCCCTTCCCCTCCCCCGATCCTCAAACTCCCTGATTTATCATGGGATGGGTGGCACGGTGGAGTAGTGGTGTAGTGCTTAGCACTGCCGCCTTGCACCCCCAGGGTCCGGGTTTGATTCCTGGCCCGGTTTGATTCCCACCTCTGTGTGCATGGAGTTGACATGTTCTACCTTTGCTTGGTGGGTGTGCTCTGGTTTCCTCCCATAGTCCAAACACATGCTGCTACATAGCTTTATATTCCTACAGAACTTGATTATGTGTTTTATTGAAATTATTAGCATACCTTTATTAAAGGCTCTTAACCCTATGCCAATACAAGCACTGCAAGTGGAAGTGGGACACACAAGAATAAAATGATCAACGATGCAGAGGAGGAAGGTAACGACGTACATTTACTTCATTACTGCAACTTAAGTACAGTTCTAATGTATCTTACTTAAGTAAATTGATTACTGAATCCTTTTTACTTTTACTCTACTACATCATACTGCACTGTACTTTGTACTCTGTACTTTCTACTTCACTACATTTCTTCATAGCGTTGCATTACATATCGATGGTGACATGTAGTAATTGAAGAAGTAATATCACCATCTGCTGGCTATTATATGTAATTGCATGATTTGCCTTCTGTATGAAATGCCCCTTCAGGTATCAGGGTCTTTGTGATCAGAAGCGGAGACGGTTGCAGACAGTAAAGAAAACAGAATGTTCACGGTCATGAAGTGCAAAAAGATACTTTAACTATGACTTAAAGGCTCCTGTGTACTGGACGCTCAGTACTTGTGATACTTAAGTAAATTTAAAGGTCTTTTACGCAAATACAAATGTAAAGGGAGGACTTCTACTTTTACTTGAGTAGAGTAAAGAGATTTGGGTCCATTGCCCATCGCCATAAATATGCAATGTTTAATTAATACATTGACGTTGTATTAAATTTGTTGTTCACGCTGACTGCTTCCTGCATCATTCAGAGAGACCTGTTCATAAATTCATCCCATTATTTGCATTAATTCTGTGTTTCACTAATGCGTCCTTTTTCATTTATACATTGTTTCCTGTCGCAAAGGTTGTTCCGTCCCACCTGGTGTGTTTTATTTTCCCCTTATATATATATTTTCCCTCTGTTTTTCTTCTCCTGTTTAGAGAACCTGCCTCCGACCGTAAATCCGCCCACGCTGTCATGCTTTAGCGTTGGTTAATTTTCTCTAATAGCAGCTCTGACAACACGTTTTTGTTAATGCGCTCGCCCTAGCGCTTTATCCGTCCCTGTCTGGTGGACGCTCCGTGTTATGGTGAAGATTTCTGCGGATCCTATCGGCTCGTGATTTAGGAGAGCAGAAACAATTGCTTTGTGCATATCCCGCTTCCTATCTGCGATCGTTAAAGTCCATTCCGGCTCCGCTCGTTCGGTCTGAGCGCGGCTTAACTCCTACTCACCTGCTCGTGTGCACGACTACTTTTACTTCCTAATCATTATTTTCTAAACAACAGGCTTTTAGCAGAAGGTTAAACCCGTTAATCCAACTCTGGCAGCTATTTTATACACCCAATCACACACCTCCTTGACTTCATTGCCCCTGGAGTTAACTTTCCTCACCTCCTTGCTTCAGCTTAGCGTTGCTCTGGGGGATTTTTTAGGTTGGTTTTGTGAATCCTGAGTGCGCGGAGTAGAGCTCTGCTCGTTCACTTAAATTATTCATCAGTGCTCGGGAGAAAGGCGTCTGGTTTTCTCGAGCGTATGCAGGTTCTCTCTGTATGTGTGTGTGTAAACTTCAGCATGCACTGACAAAGATTTTCAACAGCTTGCACAAGACACAAGGGAGCAAACCTCATGTTAACAAATGCCACACACACACACACACGTAGGCACACACACACACACACACACCTTTCTGCCTGTATGTTTCCTATCCCCGTGCTGTACAAGTAAATAAAAAAGGGGGCCACTTTGCTCTTTAAGTGCTAGTGGACAGAAATAACGGATGGTTTCTTAATTAGGACGCAGCCGGGCGATGCCAACGAGAGTTCACGGAGTGGAGCAGCAGTCGTGCTGCTTACGTACACTCAGTAATTAACCCTAACAAGCGGATGGCGGTGATTAGCACCCCGGTGGATGTGTGTGCGCTTCTGTGCACGGATCATTTCGTCGCTCAGGCGGGAAAAACGGGATGCGATTCTTTTGCCCCTTGTAGTCGGTTGTCATGAAGAAAAACAAGGATGAACAAACTGAAGAAAAAAACTAAAGCGAAAAAAAGCACAAACACAAGGATACTCACTAGCAAAAATGCTAACGATGGAAAGGGAAGATCCATGAACGATTGAGGAACATCACATGGTTGTTTCTGATTGGCTACAGCATCTCATGTCCAAATAGAGACAATCATAAGACTTCTCTTTTTTTTTCTTGTTTTCAGTTAATGTTGTTGGGTTCGCATGTTTTCCCGTTCGTTCTTGTGTTATTGGTTACAGAAATGCCAAGCAGACGTCCTTATTGTCCATCTCGCACTCGTTTCTGATTGGACCCGGGGTGCTGTAGCCAATCAGAAATGAGCATATTGACCTACATTTTTCAAGAATGTACCCATTGCACATACATTTATAGAATAGAACAGAATAGAACATACTGTATAAGGAATGTGTGTGTCTCATTACATCTACATCCACAACTTCCACAGCAGTTTTATAGGAAGAACATCATACCAGCAGTCCAACACGGTGGTGGTAGTATAATGGTCTGGGGCTAGGTTACAACGTCAGGACCTGGCCATAACTGATAGATTTTTTTTACGCTACTAGTAAATCCTGTAAGAGAATGTTAGTGCCATCGATGGCATCGGTTAGTGACCTCAAGCTCAAGTGCACTCTGCAGCAGGACAATGATCCGAAACACCCCAGCAAGTGCTGGTTAACCTGAATGGTTTTGACTACCACTTCAAAGTCCAGCTTAAACAGGCCGTTCTTGCTCGAAAAACTCCTATTGGCTGAATGAAAACAATTCTACAAAGAAGAGTGATCAAAACATCGTCCACAGTGATGTGAAAGACAAATTGCTGGTTATCACAAATACTTGATTGCAGTTGTTACCAGCCAGTTATTAGTTTTAGGGGGTAATTACTTTTTCACATACGGGTAGGTAGGCTTTTTTTTCTCTCTCTCTCTGAATAAATTAAATAATCAATTAAAACTGCATTTTGTATTTACTCAGGTTATTGTTTTGTAATGTTAAAATATACAATTTATAAAAATCAAAAGATGTAAAAATCATGAAGGGGCATATACACATCATACATATCTTTATAGTTTTATATTTGTATATATATTTATTACTTTTAGAACTATATTTAGGTATTACAGAATCATAATACAAATTGGCTAATATGTGATTTTTATTTCCATATCAATCAGCAACAGTTTAGAGTTTTCTGGTCCAGAATAATGGTCTTAATGTTTTACAGACACATCTGCAATTTCTTTACTAGCAGATGTTTCTTGTTGTCTTGAAAAAAAACATTTTCACCTGCTTCTAATTGGCGTGCACTTGCAATCACAAAATGATGCTTTATAAGGATTTCTTGCAAACTTTTGACTTTCTTTTTTTTTGAAGACTCTGAAGATCAAGAGGAAGAGTGTGATCGAATTAGGTAGCGTCTACAAATATAAGCTGATAATTCTGGCTTACTTACTTTAGAATTGCTTACGAATGTCATGAGTGTTGCTTTCTGTAAATGGAAAAGAAAAAACTCCATCTAAATAAAAAATTAGTCTGGTCTTCTTCAAAAGATAAAAATACTAATACAATTTTACTAGCAGATACTATATACAGTATATACAAGTATGTATTACAGATGTCATCCTGATGAATACTAATATTGTTCAATTAGATATTAAATTCTTTTCTCTTTAACAGTCTCTCAGTAAAGATGTATTTGGGAGTTTCTACCACAGCATGCGTCACTCTTTGAAATTGCTGGAAGTGTTTAAAAATTAAGCAACCGTCATGTTCCCGAGCACGAGACGCCAGCTGCACATTAAATCTCAGAAACGTCTATGCGGGGAAAGACTAAAATAACCACATGAGCCTTGATTATGTACAAAAAATTTATTTTGAATGTTAAGTTTCTGAGTGAAGGAGGGAGACAGAAACACTGGAAGCGAAGTCACACATTATAGTGACATTAAAATGATAAGAATTACCCAATGAATAATGCCATGTGAATAGGGCTTGTTCACTGTGTGTTTTAATTTTTCTGCGGAAAGCAGCTGAGTAAACATTTTTACTGTTTGTTTGACGTTGTGTTCTAAATCCTTTACACATTCAAATCCGGTGGACCGAAGACATGAACTGGTTTCCACTGAATGAACAGAAGCCCAAACAGTAGCTTCAGTTCCAAGACCAATTACAGCCTTTATTGTATTATAAGTTTTTTTTTTTTTTTTAATACAGCCAAAAAACTGTATTGGTGCTGATTTTATGTTTTTATGTAATGCATATAAAACGTCTGATGTTTACGCAACAGGGAAGTGATCTTGCTTCCCTAAAAATGCCCCAAAAATTAAAAATTTTTCAGCGTTATATTGTCTCGCTTCTAACAATAATCATTTCAAAATGCTATATAAATAAATTATTAATTAAATTTATTAATAAATAAATGAAAGCATTCTGTGCAATATTAAGGATCCCCCCCACCCCCCCCCAAAAAAAATCTAATTTTAGCATTTTTGAATCATAGGTTTACATCTTTTCATGTGAAATCTAAACTAGCCACATTTCATGTGAATGGCACTTATGATCATTGAAAGATTTGAATTCAAAAAAGTTACAAATACAGACAGTATGCGAATGTGTATCTTTTTATCCGATATGAATATATGCATATTTACAAAAAATAAAGAAACACGGGTCTGGAGATAAGAAGCTTTAAAAATAAAATGGTGTTATATGATCCTATTTAAAAATGTACCTTTTCATCCAGGTGAGACACTTTTGGGCACGAATAACATGTTTTGTCTGGTACAGAATGTAATCAGTGATAAGGTGAGGTTTTCTCAGATGAGATGTTCTTAAATATATTAAACAAGCCCTGCTGATTGTTTTCATAATTCATCACGCCATAAGTGTTTTTTTGTTTCAACTTAACAGAGGCGAAAATCTTTCTTGAGTATCATTTGAGAGGATTTGTGCTTTATTTATTGAGTATAGTGAATATTTCATAACTGTAGGTTTGCTAATACCCCATTTAGACTGAACTCTAAGTGGTTGCCGTTTATTGTGTAGCACTAAATCCTACACAGTCATTTGGGTCGATTCGAAATCGAAAGAGACGACCGTGTAACTGGCATTCGTTCAGCTGCATATGAGGAAATGTACAATCTGTAATGAAAACAATTATGTACATTTTTATGTAATTTACATAATTGTGTAAGATTTTGACACTACTTGGCTTCTAAGACACTTTTTTCCTGTACGTATTATACATTATTAGTGAGACAGCTCAGACAAGAAATGTAACAGTGACACGTTTCTGTCTTTTTCCGAAACCTTTTTTACATTTTAGAACAACATGATTTAGAAGTATGAAATACTCTCACTCTCATTTACACACTCATCGTCTATACCACCTCATCCTGTACAGGGTCATGGGAAGCCTGGAGCCTATCCCAGGAGGCTTAGGGCATGAGGCAGCCTACACCCTGCTACTGCATATACAGTACAGTGCAAAAAGTCTTGACTTCCCATTTCTTCATATTTTTCTTCCAAAAAGCCAGACTTTTTTGTATCATTTTTATTCATTTTTTTCTCCCCGATTTTCTCCCTAATTTAGTCGTAATTTAGTCCTCCCAGTCACTAGGGGGCTCCCACATTAAGGCTACTACTACCACCACACAGTCGGGAGGGCCGAAGACTATCACGTATTTAAGAGGAAACTTATGAAATTTATAGTGTCACAGATAATCATGTGTTTCCTCCGAACCACGGGATGCCAACCAACGGCATTCTTTTGAACGGGGCGGCGTAACACACTCGGAGGACAGCGCTATCCGCTCCTTCCGCTTTCGCGAGCTCACGGACGCCCCTGATTGGCTGTAGAGCCGTGATTAATGTGGGAGCACTAAATACCTCCCATCCCTCCCCTCTGAGAGAGAGCTCGGCCAATCAGCTCTCTCTAGACCTCTGGCTGCGAGAGGTTACAGCATCACCCGGGAATCGAACTCACGAGGCCACATAGTGACCTATGAATCATTTAAGCATTAAAAAACATCTAAATTAAGGCATGAATCAGTGAGAAACAGGTGCAGATGGTGACAGATGATCAGGCTGGTGATTAGTATACCGGTGATGCTGAATGTTGAATGGAACAGACGAGAAGGGAAATGAGGTCACTGCTGAGGTTGTATCTTTAGACACACTGCAGCATGTTGCAGTAAAACATTTGTTCCCGTTTCTTTGATTTAATCGACATCATTTAATTAAATGTAATATGCCAGAATGGGTGGGGCTCAAGACTGTATATACGTACTGTACTGAGGGTTTTAAAACTTCAGATGCCTTCACTCACCCACTCACACACCGTGGCAGGGGAGCTGCCCACAAAACTTTCCAACTCGTACTAATTACTGAGCAGTCAATTAAAATGCAGCCCTATGGACAAATGCCTTGATAGCAGCCTATTAAACAGAGCTGCGAGCAGCCGAGGGCATGACCTTGAGAAGGCGAGGATGAGGAGCACGCACTCAGCCGTGGCACGTCCAAATCTACGTGCACCGGGAGAAATTCAGCACCCAGATCACAAGTTGCTTGTTGTTCTGATCATCCTGAGAATGCAGATTGTGTGAGTGTGCTTAGACCTGTCAGAAACATGAAACTTACAGACACAGTGATGAAAAATAGAGCAAAAAAAAAATCCATAAATAAAAGGCCAGGGTTGGCCAGGGTTGGTTTCTTATTTGTGACTATTATTAACCATGTTTATTAGCATTATTTAACATATGAATATGAGTTCTTTACTTCATATGTTTAGGGATGTTGCAAGACATAAGGGGTCTTTCGGAGGAATCCAAGGATTTACAGTGTAAGTTTAAAAATGAATTTATGGTTGAATAATAATCTGAAATTTAAATCGGACAATTATTTTCCAATAATGGCACTTCCCAGAGTGTTTTATTAATCTTACACAACTCTTACAGTTCATATATCCATGAGTTAGGTCTTCTTATGTTTAAAGTTATTTCGTGACTTGTGTTTAATTATAACATGACCAAAAAACGTCATGAGAAACCAAACTCCGGTCAGATAACCCCAGTATTTATCTCACTGTAATGAACCTCCAGCATACGAATGCCCTCCATTATGAATTTTTGCCTTAAGAACTGAAATTTGGCAAGAAATTTCCATCGGCATATGAACAAACCAACAGCGAAATCTGTTTCGAAAGAGTCAAGCCATGATACCGTTCTAAACATACAGTGTGTGATTTTATGCAAGGTTTTTGTAATACAGTGTAATTCTTGCAATTCAAAATACCTCCCTGCCTTGCAAATTTTTTAGCTAAATTTAAAAAAAAAACTGAAATTTTGCAAGAAATTTGTCTCGGCATGCGAAGCATTTTTGGCATATAAGCGGACAGTTGCGCGAAATTAGTTTACTTTTTTTTTTTTTGGCATTTTGTGCAAGATTCAGTGAAGAGATGTGAAAGTTATCAAGGATAGGAAGAATAAAACGGAGCCGCTTTTAGTTTCATTTTTAAAGCAGCCGGTGCCAAAAAGAATTAAGGTTAAATTAAAAAGGTTAATAATTTTCTAAAAATTAGAAATTGTTAATATTAGTCATATCTTTGGGCGGCTGGAACGGATTATCTGCATTTACATTATTTCCTATGCGAAAATATGTTTCACAATACGAAATTTCTCCTTGAGCACTCTGAAACATATTAGATTTGTATACCGAGGTATTGTTAATATTTTTTGGGTGGCTAGAACAAATTATCTGCGTTTTCATTATTTTTTATGCGATAATTAGTGTTGCAATACGAATTTTCATCTCAAGAACGAAGTCAATTCACATCTAGAGGTTACTGCTGTATCTTGTTACAATGGTATATCAAAGAGTGGGATAAAAAGAAGTGGCTTCTTTCAACTGGTTAATGTCCTCTGCTTCACTTCAACATCACCTCCAATCTCCCCAGATCTGTATCGGACCGAGCGTCCATGAGAAGTTCTGGACGAACAAGTCCAAACCATTAAAGTCCTACCTCGCCACTCACAGCACTTTAAGGATACTAAAAGAACATCCTTTTGCCAGATACCACTTTACACCCTCAGAGGTCTTGTGGAGTCCATGCCTCAATGTGTCAAAGCTATTTTCATGGCACCTACAAATAGTGTAACCTTATGGCTCGTCAGTGTGAATGGTTTGGATTGAAAGTGATGGCGGAAATGCTCAATATGTGGCCAAGTTTGCATTCACACCCTCGTCATACAGTAGCTGTGATCTCATATAATTATATAATTATCTTTAAAATATTGTAGTGTACAAAAAAAGATAAAGATGGTGATGGTCAGTACTTCTTTTAAAGATGTTCCTAATACATGAGGAAGGAATTAAGTGTGTGTGTGTGTGTGTGTGTGTGTGTGTGTGTGTGTGTGTGTGTGTGTGTGTGTGTGTGTGTGTGTGTAAAGTGGATTTGGGGTTTTTGAGTCTCTGCGCTAGCTTCTGTTCAAACACTTCTCACATCTTTTATACACCATTAAAGGGTTTTCCCCTGTAGAAGGAGTTACGCAGTTTCTGATCAGAGGGTGTCGAAGGAGAAAAAAACAGCTGCAGGCCAGGATGTTTCGGCGGCAAATAAAACATGCACGTACAGCAGGATCTCTTAATGCCTCGGTGCCCAGAACCTGCACTGAATATTAGAAAGCTTTCATGCTACCTGGAGCGCATTCTTGGGTCACTGTTGATGTTTTAACACATGTACAGTCGTGCTGTATGCATTCTGAGAGTGTGGTCCAACTGCCAAACTGGGAATGAAGGCGTAAAACCGATTCAAGAACATTACGGTGATGAGACTCTTAGCCGCAGTAAGACATTTGAATGCTGCAAAATTTTTAGCGAAAGCCGCACATCCATGAATGACGATCCCGATCCCGAACGCCTGATCCTTCAAAATCGATAGATAACTTGTCGCCAACTTGCATAAGAGACGATCTCGCTCCAGGCTAGCTATTTCCATATGGCAGTCCAGTCCTGATCATGACTCCAGTGTCCTGAGAAAACTTTCTACCTAAATGCTAGAGAAACACCGGGATAAGTGCATTAGTGCAGCTCGGGATCATATAGAGCAATAAAAGGAGATTTTACTCTCATAATGCTCATGTGTTATGGGTTATTCAGCACATTCAAAAATCCCTGTTTGACTTGAACACCCTTGTCATTTTTTTTTTTCCAATGAACTGTGAGTTATTTTGAGACCTGGACTTTTTTTTTTTTTTTTTTTTTTTTTGCAAAATGAGATATTGCTAATTGCAACTGATTTTCTAATTATTAAATAAATATTAAATCAAATAAAAAATAATAAAAAAAATATTTCCATCCCTTCAAAAGATCTTTGCGTATTTTTCTGTAACTCTTTGCTACCTAAACGTTCATTGAAGTATTCAACTATAGAACAACATTCGACTATCCTTTCAACACAATTAGAAGGAACTCGCTCACTGAGTCGGGTCAGTCTAAGAGAAGCGCTCGCAAATAAGTGGATCAAGGGCAAGTGGACACCTGCTCATGGCCGGAGGTGTGTGTGTTTGTGTGTGTTTGCTCAGCAGGATCGTCAGGTAGCCAGGTTTCGAGATTACCGATGACTTGTCATTCACCCACTGAGCGAACCACGCCTCCATCTTCTATCTCTCACATCATTATCTGTTACAAACCATTCTATCTTTGTCGTTATACAAACGTTCAAGATGGACTATAAGGAACGGTCAAGTGAAAAAAGCGTTAGACAGAGAGAGAGAAAGAGAGAGGATGGGTGGGAGGAAGGAAGGTACTGGCAGCCGTCCTTATCCAGCTCACCCACTGGGACTTTCGTGCTTTCAGTCTGTCTTTCAGCCTCATGCATTTTCACAAAGCGTGAGCGATGTCAGGGTCTGTTTGAATGCTCCATGAGCACAAGGAAGCGTAGATGCAACGTGTGACAAGACCTTGCAGGAGGGAGGAGAGCACCGATGGAAACTGAGGAGCCTGAGGAGGAAGGTCGGTCTTAAAATCTAATGTCTTGTAGGTTTGGTTGTCCTTCGGCTATAGAAGACGTGTTAAAGATACAGAGATGTGACATGTAGGGATTTAAGGAAATATGAGTAGATGACTAATGTGTCGTCTTGGACCTCCAGGGTCCGGGTTCGATTCCCGTCTCTGTGTGCATGGAGTTTGCATGTTCTCCCCGTGCTTGGTGGGTTTCCTCCGGGTACTCCGGTTTCCTCTCACAGTATAAAGACATGTAGGTTAGGTTAATTGACGTTCCCAAATTGGCCGTAGCGTGTGAATGAGTGTGTGAGTCTTTGCCCTGCGATGGATTGGCACCCTGTCCAGCGAGAGTGAGTTGTTAATACAGATGTTATAATAGGATACAAAAAAAAGTTACAAGAAATCTTAAAAGTTAAAAATTTGGCCTTTGGCCTTCATTTTATTTGACGTGAAGCTCACTGGATACAGAGAGACCATATAATTCACATGCAGCATGCATTTACACAATGCATGTTATATTTCATTCATTTATCCTCAGTACAGCCCTGGACAGGGTCTCACTGCTTGGTTCAGTTTGTTTTTTAGCCTACATTGTAGGAAATAGAATCGAATGAATTGTTAGAAAGTATCAAGGGAATTACTAGAGAGCGGATTACATTTTGATCTCTAATTTGAGTGATGCAGCTGAGCATGAGAAACTTAAATATCCCGCGTTCATGCGGCATGCTAATCCAGCATATCACAGCATAATGCTAGGATTAAGGGGATTTTTGAAGCCATACCTGGGTGTTGAAAATAATGTGTCATGTTTGTACAAATGTAAGACCTCAACCTTAAGACCCAGACTGTACTGTTGTGTTGTTTACTGTACATCGCAGTTTCTCTTAACTGTTTCTTTCAATTAGGACATGATAATTATTACCTTCGTCACTATTCTTAAAATAGGATAAACTAATTATACTTGAGATTTGAGGGTTGTACAAGGATATAATCGACAATATTGTTGGTAGAAAAAAGTTCATGTGCTCTGATGAGGACGATCAGAGATTAATATATTACTGAATATTAAACAGTTATTGAACACTTATTAAACTGATTTAAACCTTATGTACCTTTTACAATGTATGATATAATGTCCATGTTGCTACAATAAATGAAGGTGTGTGAAGTTTGTTTTACATGAATTGAATCAATCCAATAATCTCCTTTGAACAGTTGATATTGAGATATTATCCTGGTTGTTAATTGGTGATTTCTGAGGCTGGTGACTTGAATGAACGTCTCCTCTGCAGCAGAGGTCAGTTTTGGTCTTGTTTTCCTGGGAAGGTCTTCATGAGAGACCGTTTCATCATGGTGCTTGATGGGTTTTGCTAATGCACTCGACAATAATGTTCTTGCAAGAACTATTCCAAAACAGCTGATCTTCTTATTTCTTAGTGACTCAATTACCTAATGACATATGAGTTATTTCATATTTTTGAAATCTCCAGTATTGTCCTAGAATGTAAAAAATAAATCACTAAGCAAAATAATAATAATAATAATAATAATAATAATAATAATAATAATAATAATAATAATAAATAAATAAATAAATAGTGAATTAGAAGGTGTTTTCAATCGTTTTTTTTTTTTATTCTTTTACTGGTACTGTATATATTTTTACGTAAGTTAATTAATCTTAATGTAAATATATTGATCCTTGAATTATATATTTTTTTCCATTATGCATATCAGATATTAAATGATTTGATATTAAATGCTTATTATAATTGTATGAAAACATAATAAGATTACAGATCAGGCTAAAGTCCTGACTCAGTTACGTAAATTAGGTTACTAGCATTTAGCCAGCTAGCCTGACTGGCCATGTGATAATCATTCATATTTATAGATTCTTTAGAGATGTTCTCGAACTAACTTTGTTGTTTCCAGGGTTCAAATACTGTACCTTTAAACACCTACAACTCTGATAATGAAATAGGATTATGTATGTACTTTAAAAGGCTAAAATGTTCAATAGGGATGAATGAATGACATAAAATCCAAGGCAGATGAGACTGATTGATTGATTGATTGATTGATTGATTGATTGATTGATTGATTGATTGATTCATTCATTCATTCATTCATTCATTCATTCATTTATCCATCAACTTATCTCTCCGTCCATCCACTGTTCATATGACTAATCCTGTGAAGAGTCCCTGTGGTCTTGAGCCGATTCTTGGGGCACTAGATGGAGTACACCCAAGATGGGGTGGCACCCTACAGGGCACAACTGACCCACCATGCCACCTTTTTTATTTATCTATATATTTATTAGACAAACAAAAAAACAACAGGTGTTAGACAGGAGGAGTAAGACCTTATAAGGAAAGCGTGTCCCACACATAAGATGAATGGAAAACAATGTGACGGTGACAACACTGCTGAAGCGATGTCAGTCATAGTGACGGCTACTTAATTCACGCTCTGTGAACTATGAATCACTAAACTGTGATTCATTCAAGTCCAAACCGTATTCTACTCTGATTACTCTGAAGGGTTTCTTCCACCCATAATAGACGAGAGGAGAGTGACAGCGACAATATGACAAACCGCTACGATTGTCGGCGCTTCTGAGATTTTATCTGAGAGTGGAAGCTGGACGAGTGAAAGAGAAAGTCAGAGCCGGGGTGTCAGTACCTCTGTCCCTTACTGCGTGGAAGAATGCAAAATAGCTGGCTTCTGGTATGTCTGATGTTTATTCGTAAGGCATCATATGTATTGTTTTAAATATTTATGAAAGCGCATTATTATGGTCGTAATATTACACTATAACAATATAACACTATAGTAACACTATAATAATTCGAGCATTTCTATCCTGGAGCAAATGTTTTATTTTTTCAGCATTTGACATAATTAAAATTGTGAGCTTATAATGCATTTTGATTTCAATTCATAGATTTGTATGAATCATAAACATTGCTTTAAATGTAATCACTTTATATATATATATATATATATATATATATATATATATATATATATAGTCATTACTTGTCGTAATGCATTCATAAGGAGAATAACAATTCAATATGAATGCATTATTACAAGTAATGCTACAGTATGTCATTATATATACATAAAGCCTTCATGGGAAGCATTACCTATTCTCCACATAGCAATGTTTATCATGCATAACGCATAATTAATGTATAGTAAATGAACACACACATTATATATTACGTTGCATCATACTGTGCATTATAATGTTCAGCTATAAAATTTTTTATGCCTGTTAATAAGTGCATTATACTGTAGCAATTTATGTATTATTATTATTTATTATTTTATCACTATTAATAAGTACAATATCATTCGATATTTTGATATTTTAACAATGATCATTACACCTATAGTAATTATAATATCTCACTTTACTTAGAGATGACACGCCCTGCTTATAAACTATTATAAATGTGTTACAAACATTTTATAACATGCATGTCCATCTTATCATTGCAATGCACTAAAAATGATATACAGCATAATAATGCATATGTACAGTACTATAGGAATAAATATACTAAAGTATGAACGCTGCTAATGTGTCATTGTCATGTCTGTTGCTTACAGTGCATTATAATGTGTAATGAACATTGCTACAACCTGAGATAATCAAACCACAAATGTACAATGCCTTATTAATGTGTTCAGTTCATTTAAGATAGTAGTGTTAACTCTATTCTGTTATGTGTAGTGCTGTGTAACAGTGCATAACGCCTACATATTGTAATCCCTTTATGACCTCTGACATAAATTAAGTGACATAATGTAGGGATGTTTAAGCAAGTGGCGTAATGCTTTTGCTAAGTTTGTTTCAAGTTGACATCATGTTTGTTGAGTGACATTACACAAGAATAACATTAAAGCATCTGAGGTTGTGTTATAAAGCATTATAAAGCCACATGACCTTCGGTAAGTCAGTGACATAAAGAATTTTTGCCAGGTGTGATCATGAGAATGAAGTCACGTACGTACATTACATCTGTTATTGAAGTCGATTTGTTTGCTTATAATGTTTTTATGCATATAGAAAGGAAGAGTTATAACACTGTTATAACTGTATGGTGAAAAAAAAATAACTGTCAATATCACAGCTGTGACATTAAGATAAACTCAAATCATACTTAATAGAAGTAGATTCTATGAGTATGCGGGACTTTCTTCTTGCTTTCCCGGATGAATTGTTGTTGTCTATGTATGCGCTATGAAGCCTTATGAATACCAGTCTTAAAGCAGAGCAATTCCCGACTCTGTGATCCTCTGTGATTTTGTCGAGCGGAGCTGCTCCATATTCATGAGATGTCTGTGAGTAAAATTATCTCGCACTTCTGCAGCCGTGCTCGCTTTTTTTTTCTCGCTTTTTTTTCTTTTGCTCTCTGTTCCCTCCAGTTAGTTTCAGAGGAGCGCGAGCAGAGAGAAGTTCAGAGAGAAAGAAAAACTCACGAAAATCTTGGAGATGAGAAGCAGTTCTCTCGGGTCGTGATTACGCTGCTGAGAACACAAGGTTTCTCGATAAAAATAGCCCTCGGTTGCTACAATCAAGTGAGCAGCGTGTGTGTGTGTGGTGTGTGTGTGTGTGTGAGAGAGAGAGAGAGAGAGAGAGAAAGAGAGAGAGACTGAGCCAGCTGAGTGATGTGTTTCTACATGAGAAAACACCAGCAGAGTGCCCTTAATGCCAGAAGGACAATTTGAGAAAGAGAGAGAGAGAGAGAGAGAGAGAGAGAGAGAGAGAGAGAGAGAGAGAGAGAGAGAAGGCAGAAGTATTAAAAGATGAAAAAGAGACAGGACACAGATATAGGAAGAGTTAATAGAGTTAGAAAGTTACAGTTACTTTGCAAGGGTTATGAAAGTTAAAGACAGTTAAAAAGAGAGATAAACATGAGAGAGAGAGAGAGAGAGAGAGAGAGAGAGAGAGAGAGCTGAGTGATGTTATTCTATGTGGCGAGAACACCAGCGGAGTGCCCTTAATGCCAGGAGGACAAATACGAAGAGAGATAGAGAGAGAGGTAATTGAAGAAGAGACATAAAGTTAAAATGGACTGTTGAAAAGCAGTTACTTTGCAAGGCTTATGGGAGATAAATGCATACATATAAAAAGAGAGATAGAACATGATAGAGAGAGAGAGAGAGAGAGAGAGAGAGAG
>JAAGKR010000247.1:79272-102002 GCA_011419295.1 Clarias macrocephalus | reverse complement strand
TTACGCTGCTGAGAACACAAGGTTTCTCGATAAAAATAGCCCTCGGTTGCTACAATCAAGTGAGCAGCGTGTGTGTGTGTGGTGTGTGTGTGTGTGTGTGTGTGTGTGTGTGTGTGTGTGTGTGTGTGTGTGTGTGTGTGTGTGTGTGTGTGTGAGAGAGAGAGAGAGAGAGAGAGAGAGAGAGAGACTGAGCCAGCTGAGTGATGTGTTTCTACATGAGAAAACACCAGCAGAGTGCCCTTAATGCCAGAAGGACAATTTGAGAGAGAGAGAGAGAGAGAGAGAGAGAGAGAGAGAGAGAGAGAGAGAGAGAAGGCAGAAGTATTAAAAGATGAAAAAGAGACAGGACACAGATATAGGAAGAGTTAATAGAGTTAGAAAGTTACAGTTACTTTGCAAGGGTTATGAAAGTTAAAGACAGTTAAAAAGAGAGATAAACATGAGAGAGAGAGAGAGAGAGAGAGAGAGAGAGAGAGAGAGCTGAGTGATGTTATTCTATGTGGCGAGAACACCAGCGGAGTGCCCTTAATGCCAGGAGGACAAATACGAAGAGAGATAGAGAGAGAGGTAATTGAAGAAGAGACATAAAGTTAAAATGGACTGTTGAAAAGCAGTTACTTTGCAAGGCTTATGGGAGATAAATGCATACATATAAAAAGAGAGATAGAACATGATAGAGAGAGAGAGAGAGAGAGAGAGAGAGAGCCGACTGAGTGATGTGTTTTTGTATAAAGAGAACTCCAGCAGAGTGCGCTTAACGACAGGCGCTCCCGTGACTCAGTTCGCATAAAATTTACCCGCACACTCATAAGCGCGTTTTAAAACCGTACAGCGCCCCCTCTGTCGAATTTTGGAACAAACAAAAATTTCTACGTGTTACCATTAAGCACGCGGAACAACGGTGTGAGATCGAGTAGATTCCAATCGCACGCTCATGAGCGCGTATTTAAAAAATATACAGTGCCATCTGCAGATGGACGGAATTTTCCTTTTAAATTTCGCACTAGCATATCTTCTCTTCCCGTGTTGCAGATCGCGATGAAACAAAGCCTATATGTTCCCTAAATCTCGGACAAATGCACATGTGAAAACCCCATTAAAATTCGTTCAGTAGTTTCTACATGATGCGCGCACAAACAAACAGACAGACAGACAAAAATTCCAAAAAGCATCTTGACGTGTTCTATTACCCATCTCATCTGTTATCTTGGCTGCCCAGAGAGCTGAGACGGAGCTGCACTTCTTCCTTTACTTCCAAAAATATCAACATATAAGAGACACCTTCACTGAGATCATCACTCACAAAATCCCAAATTTTCCCAAATTAACAAAAGGTGAAAAAAATGAGGATAATTTTACGAGACGGCCGCACTGCTACCCTTGCTGCGAAATACATGTCCGAGTGTGACGGTGAGACACAGCGTAACCTGAATATTCATAACTAACTTAAAAATTTAATATCACTACTGTTCAGATAGTTGTCGTTATTGTTGTTATTATTGATGTTATATATTTTTTTATTATTATTATATTCATTTATTTATTTGGGGGGAGGGGCGGGGGGTGCTTTGTTTGTGTCTACCTAATATGATATTCTTTCATATCTATTAGGTTTATAATGTTTATATACGTTTATACCGTATGTTATTTATGATGTAATTAATCTTTTATAATTGCTTCGGCAACAATTTTATATTTTTGTTAACATTCATGCCAGTAAAGCTCTTCTGAACAGAACGAAGAGAGAAGGAGAGAGCAAGAGCGAGAGACGATATAGATAATTGAAGAAAGGCAAGAGTATTAAAAAAACAAAAAAGGAAACATTAGAGAGAAAGACCAGGAGTAAAAAATGCATGGTTGCAAACAGTAACTTTATAAGGGTTATAAGAGCTAAAGTAAAGGCAGTTAAAAGGACACATAGAACATGAGAGACAGAGAGAGAGAGAGAGAGAGAGAGAGAGAGAGAGATGGATGGTTGAAATCAATAACTTTGCAAGGCTTATGGGAGCAAAAGGCCCAGTTAAAAAGAGAGACAGAACATGAGAGAGAGAGAGAGAGAGAGAGCGAGAGAGAGAGAGAGAGAGAGAGAGAGAGAGCTGAGTGATGTGTTTTATATGAAGAGAACACCAGCAGCGTGCCCTCAATGCCAGAAGGACAAGTATGAAGGGAGAGCGACACGGCTTCCTTTACTCAGTTCAGTTCAGAAGAGCTTCAGTGCCATGAATGTTAACAACAATGTTACACTGTTGCCAAAGCAATTAATTATAAAACTTTGATTACATTATAAATAACGTCAATCTGAACATTATAAGCGTATCAGCAGTGGCGGCCGGTCAATACGGGGCGCAGGGGCGCCGCAATTAGTCACAATATTCCGCTGTATTTGTTAATATAATTTATTTGTAATGAAAAAAAAATCTAAACTGTATCACGTTCATTTGTGGTCGTGTACGCAGGGCGCCGGACAAACGAGTGTCTATGTAGACAGGTACATTCTTGAAAAGCATGTGACTTGAGGCTGAGCTCTGATTGGATCTTTTTAAATCATCCAGCTCTGTGCGCCCCGAACCCTCCCACTTTTGTTCTTAGCGAATCAATATTGTTTTTAAATATTTGGGCTCATGTGATTGGACCATCGTCAACGAGTCTTTTCCAGCACTTCTTACACTTCTTATATATACTTCATATATCTATATATATATATATATATATATATATATATATATATATATATATATATATATATATATATATATGTGTGTGTGTGTGTAATTGTAATAGAAATTACATATAGAATTAATAGAATTGAAAAAAGTAATTAAATTAATGTATGCACTTTGAAACAGTGGAATACAGAAGTAGTGATGAAGCTTAGGCATGAAAAATGGACTTTATGGTTAAGCTAATGATTTTTTTTTACTGTTCAGTCTAACTAAATAAGGCCAAAGTGCAATGACTTTCAACGGTGTATAAAATTATATTTTATTTCTGCTTCCTCGTAAATGTTTAAAATTCATGAGAACTTCGTCAAACAATTAATGCAGTGCCAGTAAGGTTAGGGTTAACCCTAAGTTTGGAGATAATTAAATCCTGGAATACATACATTACAGACACAAGTCTAACATGAATACGAACTGAAAACAACAGATGTTGCAAAGCATGTGAAAGTGTAACAGCATGTTATCCTGTGTATACTGAATTGGGTGCCAACCCATCACAGGGCAGAGGCGCACACTCACGCGCCCAGCCATACATTACAAACAATTTGGAGATACCAGTTCGCCTACATGCATATCTGCCCACGAAGCACAGGGAGAAAAAACTCCAACTGCAACTGCGAACTCCACTGATGCAGACCAAAAATTATTTCACCTTTAAGCAAATCATTTCTGTTTACAAACTGATTCAGGAAGTCCTATCTACACTAAATGGCCAGTTAGTTCACATGCATATGGCACATGATAGGCATCACAATTTGGCCCTTGTTACAGTAGCTATGTATAAAATATCTCATAATTAGAAAGTTATGGCTGATCTATGCAATGTGTTATTTTATAAAAAATAAATGAGATGGGTTTGACACCTATGATCCACAGGCCAGGTTGCATATTGACCTAGCCAGGAAGCTAACTTATGTTATGTTATGTTATTATATTATGCTGTTATGTTACATTGTTATATTTTTTATATTATGCTATGTTATGTTACATGTTATATTTTATGTTGTGCTTTTATTTTGTTCTGTTCTATTATGTTATGTTGCTTTATGGTATGTTATGTTGTTATGTCATATGTTAAGGTAAATAACATTTTTAAAAAATATGCAGGACTGACTAACTGGTATATATAACATTAATAATATGACTACATAAGACTCGGATACTGAAATCTCTCTCATCTCAGGCTGCGAGAAACGTTTGATAGCTTAGCTAAACTGTAGCTAGCTGGCTAGTTACTTTTGAAGGCAGGGGGACTTTCCAACATGTATATTTACATAAATGTTAATTCCCTGTGTTTTTAATGAAAGCAAACGTATAGATGTGATGTTGTAAATATACAGAGTTTGTATTTTTAAGCAATTTCCTGGCTGCAGTAAACATGTGGAATGACAAGTCCAGGTACTTTAATGCTAGCTGCGTTTACATGGCGGCGTTTCTCTGCTTGTGCTGAGTGAATGGAAGGGCGGATTGTCTCTTTAAGAAGCTGTGTGTGTGTGAGTGTGAGTGTGTGTGTGTTCAACCGCAGCCCAGCCCATTCTCTGTCCTGACGTCCTTCCTCAATGATGGTGTGTGTGTGTGACACGCTGCTTTTTTTTAGAAGGAAGACTCTAAGAGCAAGAACAGCTGCCTGTTTTATTTTTATTTTTTATTTTACTCTAAGAGAGGGATGTATATTAGGGACAGATCTTTTTTTTTTCCCGTAAGCCCTGCCCTATGATGATTTCACGCCTTTGTTTGAAATCTTTTTTTTTTCAGCGAGGGATCTAAAGGGTGAAAGAGATCCGCGTCTAGACTGCTCATTCTGGATTTTTTTTTTCATTCTTTCTCCTATTTGATTCATTTATTTATTTATTATTTTATTTTCCTGGAAATGTACAGAGAGGGAGTCTTATTGTAGGGCGGCGTGTTTACCTGGGAGCGGATTACTTTAACTAAAAAAAAAAAAAAAAACACTCATCTGTAACGAGAAACAGACAGATCTAGAAATACAAGCCGGATATATATGTATATATTTAAAAAAAAAAAATATATATATATATATATATATATATTGCACGTAGAAAGTCATATAGTATAAGCTGTAAAAGAAAAAAAAAGTGTGTCTCTCCTGTGTAATGAATGAGGATTAATTAATGAGAAGAATGGAGAGACAGCTCGGGACATTTCATCCTATCTGTAGGGAAAACAATCCGCTCCAGGCAGACTGATGCAGACAAGATATTTTATATTTATTTATTTATTCATTTTTATCCACCGTAGTGTCTCGGTGAGAGAGTGAAACATGTGGATTATCTGAGTCAAATACGCGTTGTGTAGAAAGGGAAGAGAAGAGAAGACCCGAGCCAAGCCCAGTGTCTGGGATTCTGATTGATTTGAAGTCCGGGAGCGGAGATGCACAGGGCCACATGACGGCGGATTTCCTTCACCACGCTACACAGAAGGAATACATAAATAAATAACTAAACAAGCAAATAAATAAACAAATAGTCCAAGTTGAAAGACCTCAGGGACCATGTCTTCTCGGGCAACACTGCAGACCGACAGGAATTCAGACCACGTAAGTAAAGACAGGGACTTCTCCACCAGACTGCACAACACGAAAAGGACAAGCGTTTGTTCACGAATTTGAAGGGTTATTAGTAAATATGGGTTACATTAGATCAGTCGAGCAGTTCCAGGCCTGACACATTGCGGAAATGGTGTGTGTGTGTGTGTGTAAGTGATGTGATTTGGTCAGAAACGGCACACTGTTAGCCTTAGCCGAGCTGAAGCTGCTGTTCCAGGTTTAAACTCCCTCATAAGAACCCACTTCCTGTCGGCCAAAACTGGGTATCGCTGCTAAAGTGTCTCACTTAGGGTGCAAAAGTGAATTTTCAGATAGGATCATATAACAACATAAAAAAAAAATACTTAATGCTTCAATAAATCTCCAGATTTTTTTGTAAGTAAATATGCATACACATTTATATCAGTTAAAAAAAGAAAACATTAGCTACATACAGTACAATTTCACGCCCTTTTATGTACAGTAGTGTCTGTAACTTTTTTTGATTTCAAATCTTTCAATGATCGTAACTGTCATTCCCATGAAACTTGGCCACTTTAGATTTAACATGAAAAGACATAGCCTTAAAAAGTGTATTATTCGAATTAAGGTATTGTGACAAGAATTTAACAGGGTTACGGACACTACAGAGTTCTTTTTTTTTTTTTTTTTTGGCAGGATCTTTGCATAAAAGGCTTTAATTTAAGCAACAACTTTTACAGGTCATATGCTTCTAGAAGCTTACACCAATTTTAGTATGAATACTCATAAAGAAATATGAATAATTTGCATTTTAAATTATTGTTTGAAGTATAACACTCAAAAATGGGCATTTTGGAGGTGTCCTTCAAAAGTAGCTTCTTTGGAACATTATGGTATTATATGTATACCAGAAAGAAAAAAAAAATAAATAAAATCAGCACCACTGATTTTTTTTTTTTTTTTGCCTGAGTACTTCCCAAATTAATTCTTGAGCTGGACATCAGCCGTGCCTCTACATTCCCTACGCTGGCTTTCATAATGGTAGAAAATCCTGCACTGAAGAAATGTAACTGAAATGCATAACTAACTTATCATAGTTACGGGTAATACTGTGCCCTCGCAGCAACGAAATGCAGTTTAGCATCCACCAGAAGTGCAAATAGTAGTGTACAGTGTGTGTATATGTAATATATAGGCATTGTGCAACTTGTGAGGTGCAGGTCAAATAAGTAGTGTTATAAATATGGCGGCACAGTGGATTAAGGGGTTAGTACTGTTGCCTTGCACCTCCAGGGTCCAGGTTCGTTTCCATCGCCATTCCCAATTAGGGTAATCTGCATGTCTTTGCACTATAAGAATGGCAATTAGCCTAATTCGCATGCCTTTAGACCCACAAGTACAGGAAGAACATGCAAACTTCATGCACATAGACCCAAGGCGGGAATCAATCCGGACCCTGGATATGCAAGACAGCGTTGCTAATCACTATGCCACCTGGACCTAGTGGTGTTTCACTAAATGTTTGCATTTTATAAAAATTTAATTATAGGAAGGTTTGTGCAGCTAGAAAAGCATGAATCTCTATTAATCATTGTTGTTAGTTTTTTATTATTTGTAAGGCTGAATTTGATGTGATTAGTGTTGTACGTAACGTACGTCTTGTCCAGCCCTAACTTCTTGTTCCTGGCTGATAGAAGTGGAAATCTGACAGTCTTCCGCTGTTGTAGCCCATCTGCCTTGTGTCTTGTGCATCAAGATGTTTTTCTGCTCACCACAGTTATCCAGCGAGGTTATAGGATAATGTAGCCTTTCTGTCAGTTTGAACCAGTCTGGCCAATCTTCAATGACCTCTCTCGTGCAAGGAATTTCCACCCACAGAGCTACAACTCTCTGGATGTTTTATTTCCTTTTTTTTTTCTTTATTGCACAATCCTGAAAAAACAGCAAACTAGAAAAGTTCATGCTTGAACTAGCATTCATTCATTCGTTCAAGGAATACATTTGTGTAAAGGTCTTCATAATAAAATGCTTAGTGAGCGTATGTTTCGATTCCAATAGTTTCCTGTACATTTAATTACAACTCATATAGAAATATTTTGAATTTGTACTGAAGAAATAGGAGTAAGGGCATTTTCACATTAGGCACAATCGATTTGTATCGCCGTGCCCTGGACTGATTGATTCCTCCTTCCCCCATTGTCCAGTGCTCAAAAAAATTTTTTTTGTTTTTGTTCTCCATACTCGGGTACATTTGCGTATTTGCGCTCTCCGATACAGCAGGTGGAAGTATTCACCTACTTGTTATGTGTGCCTCCATGAAAGACAAGAGAAAAAGAAAACAAGGATAACCTTAACCAGTTAACCTTCATGCTATGCCTAATATTATTGATATTTTGGGGAAAATATCCAGAGCACCACTATACCTTCCTAGTTTATTAGCTGTGGCTGTGTAGGTCAGAGGATGCCATCTCGTGTAAACAGAGATCTACTTCCATGCTCAGGTATGATTGGCTTCCATATCTGATTCGATCCTTGCCCGAGTACGCCTCTACAAGCGAACTTTGGGACGGTTCCTGAGCCTGGAACAATGGTGTTCTCATTGATCAAAATGAACCAGACCCATTGAGTGTTATCTTTAATACACTGTACCTACACCAGACTCCAACCAAGCAGAAACTACCCCTGATTCCTAGTTGTTGTTTGTTGTTGTTTGGTTTCAATAGACCATCAGCTGTTCCAACAGGTTCCAACTGTTGGTTGGAATGAAAGCCTGCACCCACACCAGCTCTTTCTGGGTCCAGTTTGACACCCCTTACCTACAGGGATGAACTGACCTCCCTGTTTTTCACACTGTTTGAGTTTTAATTATCAGCCGATACTCGATGCTGGCAAGACGAGCCAAGTCCTGCTAATCTGTGTCATGTCTGTCCTTACCACGTACATTTATGATGCCAGTAGATCAGAATCAATTCAGTCAGGCATTTCAGGCCAGAGTGGTGTTCACAGTGCAAATACCCTGTATAGGTACTTTTACTATCGTCTTGTAGACCTGAAAATTTAATCAGTCATATGACAGCAGTGCAGTAAATAAAAAGCAGGCAGATACTATTCAAGACCCTTCAGTTAATCGTTACATCTCACATCAGAATATGGAAGAAAACTGATCTCTGATCTGAGAATTTGACCACAGCGTGGTTAGCAGTGACAGATAGCGTGGTTTGTGTATTGAAAAACTGCTGATCTTCCGGGAGTAATGGTGTGAAGAAAAAAAAACATCCAGTGACGGACATGCCTGTGCATTTTGTGCATGACTGAGGTTAGAGGAGAACGTAATGATTGGGTATTTAACTGACAGGAAGGCCCACGGTAACACAAATAGCCACAGCTATGGTGAGCAGAAGAGGATGTCGGAAACTACAACCTGTCGAATTTAGACGAGAATAGCGTACGACCTCGAAAGACCACATCAGACTAAACCTTTGTCAGCCAAAAACCTGAATTTGAAGGAGTTGAAGAAGGAAAAAGTTTAAGCTGTGCATTTTTCTGCTGTGATGTGTTTGCTGGTTGGATAATTGCATAATAAACAGGCATATAGAGGTTTCTAATGGAGTCAGTAGTGAGTGCACGTAGATACATAACTGGAAACTTACCGGGTGCAAACTATACCAGGGTTGCACTATTAAGGACAGGTATGTAGGTGTCCTAACTAAAGGTCCAAGAAGATATATTGTACTTTTTACGATATATCGTTATTGTACTTGGAATACAAATGCATGTCATTGCACAGTATGTCTCCCTTTACACTTATTATATTCCTTTTGCCTTATAATTATGGTTATAAAACCTTTTATAAAATCTATATTGATCAGAGTTTAGATGTGCACTTGTGAATTTTGTGTTATGAAGAGCTTATTTGTAGGAAAATGACCCTTCAAAATGGCGCTGCACAAATAATCACATCTGTGCAATTATTTAATCACAAAAGGCTGGAATTTATTACAGGTCATATTTTATACACACAGTCGGGAGTTCGTGTAGAGCTTCTCAATAATTAAAGTATCTGTTGATTTTTTTTTAAATGCTTTTGAGATGATGGATACAAGGGTGAGTCAAAACGGATTTACGCTCTGGCTGTAGAATTTGTCTTGATTAACATTCAGAAAAGACAAAAACATAATTTTTCAACATAATCTCTTTTCTTTTCCATACACTTTGTTTCCCCTCATTTTAAAAAAATGTTTTAGGCTGATTTGAGAGCCATGAATGCTCCGCTGTCTTCAGTTCTTCATCGTAAGTGATTTTTTTGTTCTTGTAGATTTGCTTTCAGGGAAGGTCTGATGGAGTAAGATCAGGACTGTAGGGACGATGCTGTTGATTGTTGAACCTTTTTCCTGATAAAATACCATACCGGCCCTTGAGGATCCCAGAAATCAATTTTCCGGGCCTCCGAGTGACGCGGTGGTAAAGCGCTCGCCCTATCATACAGAGATCGCACGTACGATTCCCGGGTGATGCTGTAACCTCTCGCAGCCGGAGGTCTAGAGGGAGCTGATTGGCCAAGCTCTCTCAGAGGGGCGGGATGAGAGGTACTTGGTGCTCCCACATTATTCACGGCTCTACAGCCAATCGGGGGCGTCTGTGAGCTCATGCAAGTGGAAGGAGCGGATAGCGCTGTCCTGTCAACGGTGCGTGAGCAAGCAGTTCGAAAAGATGAGGTCGGCTGGCGCCACGTGGTTCGGAAGAAACACGTGATAGTCTTCGGCCCTCCCGACTGAGAGGTAGTAGTCGCCTTAATGTGGGAGTCCCGTAGTGACGGGGAGGAATTGGACACGACTAAATTCGGGAGAAAATCGGGGAAAAATCCAAAAAAAAAAAAGAATAAATTGTCTAGCCGATGGTTGACTTTTTTAAAAACTTTTTCTTGGCCTGTGATTGAGGATGTTTCCGTTCCATACGCTGCCGTTTACTCTCAGACTCATAGTGATGAAACCGTGTCTCGTCACCATTAATGATTCTCTTTAGGAAATTTTCACCTTCCTTGGAGTAAACAATAGTTTTGGCCAACTATTGTTTTAATATTACCAGAATGCGGATAATATTTGACTCACCCTCGTAAATATCAGCACATAATTTTAATGAGATCACTTGTGCCGTTATTTGGTGTTCGCCTCGATTAAATGCGATTGAATACGAAATGGGTACATTTTAATAATTACATATCGGAGTTATGTCAAAATAATCACAGTGTGATCAGATCGTGCAAGAAAAAGATTCGTCCAAAAAAAAAAAAAGACTGAGGATGTCAGACTCAATATGCAGTGCTGTGGTTGGAGTGTAACACGCCCCTCTTCAGAAGCACTTATGTTCTTAAATGCATTATTTAGCTTCAGCAACCAGTTTATTACGATTGCCTAATGTTTCGTAAACATAAAATCCTACTGTTTCTGTCTTCACCTCAACAACTTGCTGGCATATATTATTAAGAGCTTATAAATGTGCGATACAAATGGGGCAAGAGGGAATGTCACTATAAAATCTTTTTTTAAATAGCAATAAAATAGCACTTGGGATTTCGGCTGGAACCCGAAACGCCATCAGATGTAGAGGTAGTTTGTTTATAATTTATTTAAATGTACTTCAGACTTTAACAGCAGCAGTAAATTACCTAGAATGGCCAAATGCATAGAAGGTCCCAGCATTTAGCCTGCACTGTAGATGTGCAGTAATAGCCCGAGCCGGAGATTGTGCTGGAAGTGACCAGAAGTTGAGACAGAGGAATTAAATGGTGCATTAGCAAACACACCAGGAAGTGTGTCATTGCAGGGAAACCAGCCTGATGGATTACGCAATGTTTTTACCTGACCACAGAGAAAAACCCGAGCGAACCTACACAGGTCGTGTCAGCCAGGTGACGGTCAAATTGGCTTTCATGGGTAGACCAAGAAGAGTGTGACGCAGCAGCTACAAGCTCATGGCTGACAACAGCATCCATTTTATGCTCAAACGCTTGCTTAAAAACACTTTTTAAGTCTCTCTGCCCTAGCATTAGTCACTGTTCGTGATAATCTGTTAAAGCTTAGTTTAGACTAGTTGTGTTCTTGGCCAATCATCGATAATATCGGTCTTAAAAAGAAGTCAGTTGGCGGTTGTGAAACACCACTTCTCGTTACTGCACAGTATATGTGGCATTGTGGCAATAGGAAGCATTTTGAACATTTTACCCTTTTTGTGGTCGTTATTATAGAGATATGTACTATATGATGCCCCCTGTGCCGAACAAGTGCACGCTCAACGAGCTATCCACAAGATTTGAATTGTAAATGGGTATGGCACACAATGTAGTGTTGGCAATTCCCAAAGAAATCAACTGCTAGATATAGAGTATGTTACCTGTATTTCCTGTCTTACAATGTTTTTAATGAACAATAAAACATCTATGTTTATACTGTATATTCTCAATAATCAGAGAGCATAGAGTATTGTGAAGGATCAGTGGTGCCATGACCAGCACCAAGTCTGAATCTTCAGTCTAAAGAGTGTGTGTGTGTGTGTGTGTGTGTGTGTGTGTGTGTGTGTGTGTGTGTGTGTGTGTGTGTATCTACAGTTAGAGGTCCCAGATGTCTGCTGGGATTTATCCTGACCTAGTTTTCCAACTTAACAGCAAACAGGGAATTTGAGCCTCAGGGTGTTGAGGCTGGACATGAAGTGTCCACTCAGGGTTCCTTGTGGTAAAAAAAAAAAAAAAAGCAGCAGCCAGACAACCAGCCATTAGCTGCATACCTCAGCTAATCTAAGCCAGAGTTCAGACTGTGGAAAATCCATCGACGTGTTTCTTGAAACCTAGCGCATGTGAGCGAACCTTGTCCGGTCAATAAGAGGTGTCGTGAAATCAAGGCCAAAATGTACACATTTCAGACTTTAAGTGTGTGTGTGTGTGTGTGTGTGTGTGCGCATGTTTGTAGCTTTGAAATTGTTTACTGTGAGGATGTCGTATTAAAATAATGAGCAACTCTTCAACCAGTGATTTTATCACCCCTAAAATGGAGTTGAATCAAGACAAAACTCATTACCTGTAACTATTATTACTGTATCGACATTATTGAACATGATTTCAAATATAGAATATTTATTTTCCATTGTAAGTAGTTTATTGTGCATTATACCACAGCACTGTTGTATACTTGATGAGGAGGATGATTAATTTTCCATAAGTAAATCACAGGTTCCTAAGGATGCTTTTATTCTAAAACATCAAAGCTTAGGCGATTAACAAGGACTAATATGGCAGACATGGCACAAAAACAATTTAGAAAATGTTATAATATAAATATGCTGAGGATTTATATGAGGAAAGGTTTAATTTACATTTTACGTTTTACAAGGTTTAATGTAAATTTACAATTTACTGTTTTTTTGCACAACAACATTAAACATGAATACATGGCTGCGTTCACATGACTAGCCACATTGCTCAAGTCTGATTTTATTTAATTTTTTTTCTTTTCCATCAGATCAGATTTGCATGTCATGATGGTTCACATTCATAATTACAAGTGGCTTTTATCTGACTCCGATGTCGACGCATCTGTCCACTGAAACGCACTTTGTTTGCGCTAGCCGGGTTAAAACGTGCGCACGCGCGTGTGTGTATACGTGTGATTTTAGCAAAAAATAAGCTTGGGATATTGCTCTGGAGGATTGCAAGCAGTTATCCAGCTGTATTTGTTGTGGTCTAGAAGAAGGAACGAAGCCAGACGCCTCAGTTTAGCTGGTTTAGCAGCTATCGCTAGCACTGCTATGAGATCCCCATGCTGCAGTGCTGAGTATCATCAGAGAGGCCATGCATAATTTTAGTTGTTGACCCCACACATGGTCAGAGGGGAAAAGTTACACGAGTCCTGATCTGCCGGTTCTCATTTAAGTTACATGACCGCATGTCTGCAATGCATCCCATCTATGACCCTAAACAAAAGTGATAAAAGATGCATCCTGACAAACATCAGATTTGTGCGTTCAGACAGCTTAAAAATCAGATCTGTGTCACATTGGGTTAAAAATAAAAACTGAGTCACTTCAGGCTGGTAATGTGAACATAGCCTATGTGAATAAAACTATTCTGATGTAAACAAACCTTAGTCAGCTTCTGCAAATTGCAGTGCAATAAAACACTTTAGGGCATGCTGTCACGGGAAAATGAATGTTGTATTTTTATTTATAAAAGCATTTCCTGTTATATTTTATTCCTTATCTCATCGGTCATATGAATTATCCGTGCTGTGAAGAATTATAATAGTAAAAAATACACAGTGTCCAAAATTCTCCATACATAAAAGGAAACGAAGCCTTGCAACAACTTCCTGATCTAGCCATGAAAATATTCTTTATTATTTTATTTTTTTTAAATAGATAGATAGATTTATAATATTGTACATTTAGTGTAGCTGGTGCTCCCTGAATCGGTTTTAAACAGAAATTATTTGCTTTAAGGTGAAATAATTTTTGGTTTACGTGCCTCCGGGCTGCATTAGCGGAGTTAGCATGTTCTCCACGTGCTCTGTGGGGTATTCCGGTTTCACCGCAAAGTCCAAAGATGGGTACATAAGCAGATTGACGTTTCCAAATTCTCTATAGTGTATGACCGGGTGTGGGAAAGTTTGTGAACCAGTGCCCTGTGATTGTTTGGCACCCAAGTCAGAGTATCCCCAGCCTTGTGATCTGAGCTCGCTGGGCTGGAGTCCAGACCACTGTGACCGTACCATCGCAAGTGATATGGGAAATGGATGAAATGATGTAGGTTTGTTTTAGCAATGTGTGTCTAAATTGTATCCAATTGTCCAAACAATCCAAATAGGTAGATATATACAGTAGATAGAGAAAATGATTCAGTTATAAATCGCGATTCTTTGGTGTGGCGGTTTTCACACTTTTTTTTTCTTTCTTTCTTTTTTTTTTTTACAACAAAGATGATATAAAGCCTCAGATATAAACAATTATGCTCTTCCAAGTGGCGCAACAGAAACTTACTTTTATGGAGTTATATTATATTAAAAAAAACGTATATCTATGTTAGCTAATTAGTCTCAGACTCGCTCATTACACACACTTACACCAGTCTCGAAACACCACGAGCGCAATTAAGTCTCGCAGCCGCTAAATCCGCACTCTCGCTGTCAACTTGGGTTTTGAGACTTTAAAGGTATTTGAGGCGGTAAAAAGCTGTTTCTTTATTATTCTGCAGGATGTACACTCTGTACTATTAGAACATTATCATCCCGTGTGGTAGGAGTGAATTATTTGCCAAGTTTGTTTAGAAATAATAATTCTAGCAGATGATACAACACACACACACAAGCTGCTCAGTTAAATTGTATTTGTAAGTTATTTTGTAATGATTGCCTGCTGCCCTTGTTTTTTTAAGTGAGAAAACGTATGTTATAAGGAACGGGCTACGTTTAGTTACTCAAACTTTTTTTAAAGGTTTAACATTGTTATAATAAGTCGGGGGAAATTTTATATCGAATCAGGGTAACTAAAATCATTAGTCATTTTAATTGAATCGCCACCGAGGTATCGTTGTATCGTATCGGGAGGTAACTGTATGTACTTGTATATATTTGTGAATATACAAGTATAGACTTGAGACACCGTGTATATCTGCCGGTTGTGTTGAGTGGTTTGCCCTACAGCAGTCCTGCATTGAGCTCATTTCCAAAACATGTCAAAGTTGCAGTTCGTATTGACTTGCTCGAACAGCAATAAGCCCAACGAACCAGCTTTATCTGACAATGCACGTGCGATACGTTGTTGTTTCCATTATGCAAATCAACTGTAGTTTCATCAAGCCGTGAACCTTTGAGTAGATCCAAAAGCAAGCTGACCGTTAACAGCATGATTTACTGCTTATTTGTGTTAAGGGATTGCATCGTGATTTCGTTTGCTGTGCTGATTGTGAGGCTATTGACAGCTGATGCTGGTGGCGTCCCTTTGTGTATTAGGAGAGCGGTGATGGGGGCGAGGGGGGGATGGGTCGTCCGTGCACTCTACACTTACCAGATGGGTCTCAGCTGGGGCTTTTTGTTTAGCTCTGTGATCACATGCCAAGGTGAGACTTCCTAAGCCATCTGAGTGCTCTCTGTTCAGAGTCAAAGCCGTGTATTACTTATGCAAGAGATTTTTGGGAATTAACCGGTTATGCACGGGACGTTTTAGTCATATATCAGGATTCGGGGTTGTATCAGTTTTATCAGCTCGTCGCAGATTGTAAGACAGCGTTTCTGAAAGCGGGGTCTGTTGAGCTTGAAATGATTGTGTTCCGTCAGTGCAAAGGTCAGGAAGTAAGCTACACTAAATAAGCAAGTTATCATTGTACTCATTTCAATACTAATCATGATGAAACATAATCTGTACCGATGCAGTCTGGGCAATTTATTGTTATATCTGATCAAAAAGAAAGTTGACAACAACCGATGAAACAGATGAACAGATACAGACAGAAAGTTTGTATAAATAGAAGAACAGTTTAAGGCTAAAATTATTATACACACACAAAAAAAAAAGAGCTTGTGTAGCCATGTGCACGAAACGCTATTGGACACCTGAGACGAATTGTCTTCATAGATGCTAATATCTCTAGACGCTAACATTTCTAACGGTGTTTTTGACATGACATCCTGCTTTAGCATTGCTCGTGGGTGTTGCCAACTCATCACTTTCAGAGAAATGAAGTGAGAAGAATTTAAAATGAGGAAGTGCCCTGTGCAAATTTTACACCAAGTTTTAATGTTACACCAGAACGAAAAAAAAAGAAGGAAAAAAAAACAGGACATGAAATGGAGAGAAGGGATGAAGTGAAATGAAGTGGTCGCGAAACAGGATGTTTTTTTTTGGGGGGGGGGATGAGTAAAACCCTGACCTCTCCTGACACCCTCGTGTGCTACCCCGCACAGGATGATGCTCAAAGCCGAGGTCTATTGTCCCACGTCGGGGCGTGGACTGGAGCACCGGTGGACTACAGTCAGGCTTCATTTGTGGCGAGGAAAGATTGATGTGGTTTGGAACATGATGATGTTCAAGCGGAAGACCAACAGAGAGGCAAACAGTGTTACTGTCGTGTTTAAAGTGGCTTTTATGTGACCGATTATCTTGGAAAGATTAAGGATTAATGTTTCGGACATAGAGAATAAAGACACTCTACATAAGGGTTACGGTCACGTCACGTCTGCTCCACCTAGTCCGCCTTTGTTCGGACATAATCAGCGGACGGCTTTTGCATTTAAACATGTGCATTCTCTCGCTTGTATGTGGTTGTATACCACAGCGGGCTGAGAACTGGTTGTTGGTTTTTCTGGTTGTTCCTCCACGCCATGTGGACGGGACACAATTCCCAGAGCAATCTTTCGGAGTACAATGGGGGTTGCGATGGGGAATCGAAACGCACCGTCATCTTGACGGCCTGTCGTCATTAGCAAGGTGTGGCTGTCGGCGTGGAAATGTTTTTCCCCTCCTCCCGATACAGTACTGCCTTACTACAAATGGAGCTGTTCTCGCAGTTGATTTTCCTCAATCCCCCCCCCCCCCTCCCAACCATCTTATCTGACCCCCGCCTCATGTCCCACCCCCTTCCATCAATGCTCCTGAATAAATTGGTGTGAGAGAATCGACATGCCCTTCTTCTTCAAATGGAAAATAAAAAGGGTGTGTCAGTGGGAAGGACACCCAATAAAAAGTATTGCTGAATATACCAGTGTAGATGAGAAGGTACAGTCGGTTAATGAAACATGTTTTAACCTGTGAAAGCATGTACAGCTGTGAAGGCTTGGCTTTCTGTTTTAATAGACGATGAGTACAGGGCTGCTGGAGATCCGTAATCTGGAGGCAGGAAGTCCAACTGGTTCAGGAACCGGGACTAGCAGGAGATGGAGGAGTTCAATCCATTTTCATGATGATTTGAGTATTGGAGCTATTGGAGTAACTTGTAGTTTGTCCTTTTGTTACTCTTGTTTTTTGTTTCTATGCTGAGGCATGGTGCAAGGAAAAGCTTGCCAAGTGATCGCAAATCAAATTATGCACTTATTAGGGAGGAAAAAAATATTTATACACTACCGCTCAAAAGTTTGGGTTCACTTTCTAACTCCATGGACATCCTGATTTTTATTTCTTTCTACACTGTAAAACAATGCCGAAGGCGTCCAAAATATGCAATAATCTCTTTTGAACAGTTAATGTTGAGATGTATCTGCTACTCATGATCTGTAAATCCTTCTTAATGGCTCTAATCTGAGGTGCTGGTTGTTAATTGGTGATTTCTGGGGCTGGTGACTCTAAATGAACTTCTCCTCTGCAGCAGAAGTAGGTTTAGGTCTTAATTTCCTAGGAAGGTCTTCATGAGAGCCAGTTTCATCATGATGGGTTTTGCAAATGCACTCGACAATATGGTTTGTGCAAGAACTGCTCCAGAATCGCTTGTATTAAAATAATCATAATCTGATTCTTGTTGTTACATAATTACAAAATTTCATGTGTTATTTCATAGGTTTGTAATCCCCAGTATTGTTGTAGAATGTAAAAAAATAAATCATAAACAAAAAATGAAAGAAATTTGCAAGCGATCCCAAACTTTTGTGACGGCTCTGGCTGTAGAATTTATTTTAATTAACTTTTAGAAAAATGACAAATCCATAATTTTTCGTCATAATCTCCTTGCATTTCAACATACTGTACTTTGTCCCATCAAAACATTTTTATTCACTCATTAAAGAATGTTTTAGGCTGAGCTGCGAGCCACGAATGCACCGCTGTCGTCATTTCTTCATCGGAAGTGAATCCTCGCCTTCGTAGGGCTGCTTTAAGGGGACCAGCCACCATCACTCGTATATATTCGATAGAATCAATTCACATGTGCGCTCCTCGTCCTCATCGGAAGTGGACGGCCATCACAAATTTATTGTACACACAAATTACGGCACAGGTTATACCCTTAGACCACAAAAAATCTCTACACACTGCTCTTCTTTTGAGCAAATCTCAAGTGCAGCCTCCATTTTTGCTCGAACCGCAGTTAAAAATGAACTGATGTAATGGAAAAGCTCTGATTAAAACGGGCAACACACGCTTTAATATAAACTATATATTAATATTTAATATAAGCTATAATATAAAGTGTGAATGATTTATGACTTGCCCTTGTACTTGCATCATTGGAAGATAATTTGATAGGGTTTAGAACTTAGCAAGTAATTTGAAACCACAGTTAAACGTTTGTTTGTAAGGTGATAATACCTTACATGGGAACTAAATGCAGGTAGGAACGTATTGCGAGTGGGGAAAGTGAAGAAAAACCTTCTGATTGGTCCAGGGAACCATTCGAGCTATACTGAGTCCTACCCAAGTTTGCATAAATTTGAGAAAATACACTTTGGCTTTGTCGCTCACACCGTAGCTGTAACCATGGAACATCTGTGTTGCACGTGTACATGTGTATGAAAATCAGTCGCTTTGTCAATTACTGTTCTGAAAAGAGTTTTTATTGCAGGAATTTATAACCTACTGTATTGGTAAGGCAAAATAAGCCTGGGATGTATTCAAGTATTAAAGCAAGTTCCACCTTTTTTTTCATCAATTAGGGTCAATGACATTTGTATAAAATAACCAAAAACTACATGCAACAAGACAATATCACAAAATTGATGGCTATAAAAAATATTGTAAAAAATAAATATCAATTGTCAACACTGAGATAAATCTTCTTATGTGACATCACATTATAAAAAAATCTGGTTGGCTTGTTTAAGTCTTGGCCCATGCAAAAATGAGCAAATGACCAAAACAGCAGAGCTTTGTGAGCTTTTCCTCACATTTGTACACACACTTGCATACTCAGTATCTAAAAAGCGCTAAGTCATTTTTGCATAATAGGTGCCCTTTAAACTATTATTCATTACTGTGTGTTATTTATTTAATATATTCATTTTCTTTGCAGCTTTTTAGTAGGGTGTCAATAATTCTGGTGCTACCTAAGCACCAGAATTGCTAAGATACATTATCTATAGATTATACAGTATGCCATGTTGTATAACATATAATGCATATCAGGCTGTGACAAAATAAAGTCGCGCGTCACCCCGTGGGATATTCACTCGCATGTTCTCACGAGTCGGCCTGCAGAGATTGAACATGGTGGAAAGAATGCTGCAGCGTCACTTGGCATCAAAGTGCAGAATCAGTTCAGTGGCGTAGCACATTCCCGAGTTGATGAGATCTTAAATGGCACCAAGATGCTCCAGTGAAGCTCACACCCCAGGCTTATCAGCAGCTCATTTATACACCATGGAAAGTGCTGGTCAGATCTCTACCGTCCTCACGTCTCGGTGTAATAAAATATTGTTCATAAATCCAATCACAGAGTGTATTGCAGAACTTTTTACTTCCTGCTCAACTCCATGCCGGGCTAATAAAAACACCACTGGGCTAGAGACCAAAGAAACTGTCTGTTTTGTGATTATATTGTTTGTGTTTCTTCTGCGTAGCATGCGTCACTCTCCGCCAGCCGCTCGGACAAGGGCTCGGCCTGGTCGAATCGCTCGCTGGGAGCTCGCTGCCGTAACTCCATCGCCTCCATCCCAGACGAGCATCCTCACATCGGCAACTACCGGCTGCTCAAAACCATCGGCAAGGGCAACTTCGCAAAAGTGAAGCTGGCACGCCACATTCTGACTGGCAGAGAGGTAACATACTCGATTATGTTTGTGTGTCCAAATTTTGTCTTGAAGGAGCTCTGTCTTATACACCTGGGTCGTTTAACTTATTTATAAATTGAATCTAATTTCAGTTCAGACCAAAAGTTTGGACACACCTTCTCATTCAAAGAGGTTGAATTTGTATTATGGCAAGAAAAAAGCAGCCAAGTGAAGAAAAACGAGTGGCATCATTACTTTAAGAAATGAAGGTCAGTCAGTCCGAAAAATTTGTGAAAACTTTGAAAGTGTCCCCAAGTGCAGTCACAAAAACCATCAAGCGCTACAAAGAAACTGGCTCACATGCGGACCGCCCCAGGAAAGGAAGACCAAGAGTTGTTTGGGCTAAAGAACACAATAAAGAACACAATAAAGAAAACTCTTTGAATGAGAAGGTGTGTCCAAACTTTTGGTCTGTACTGTATATATAAATTATTATGTCTGCGTTATTATGAATGTACAAGACCATTCCCTACAAAGATAAACTAAAATTAATGAATAAATAACATTACAGAAGAATATTTGCATGCCTGTAAAGAAAGCGACATATTACATGACAGACCAGTCTTCAGATGGGGGAAAAAAATCCATAATGTCGACTCCTGAGTTTTGTGTGAAAATAGAAAGGAGTGAGTGTGAAAAAGTTACCAAAACTCATATTCTCCAGCATGCTCAGTAAAACCTAACTGTAATGATATTTATTCATTAATTTTAGTGTATCTCTGTAGGGAATGGTCTTGTACATAATAATGCAGACATAATAAACTTATATAACAAAATTTGTACTACGGATAATATGGCGCCTAAGACTTTACAGTACTGTGTGTGTAGCTCTTAACTAGCAAGGATTGTCATGATGTCACTTTCAAGCAGTAAGGTTCTGTCATGATTCATGTCCTGTCTGAACTTTTTCCCACGCTGTCAATGCTGACATGTGCCTTTGTTTTCCTTACCTGTCATGTGTTTTTTCCACGGTCCCGTTTCCGCCCCTCCTGCGCACCTGTCTCCTATCCTGCGCTGATTACTACTATTATCTCGTGTGTCACGTACCTTGATTTTCTCGAGTTTTCTTTTTCTCGTATTCACGTTGCCAAGTTTGCGAGTTTTTGTCTCTCGCCTCGGATTTGTTCACCTCGCTCTTTTGATCTCCCGGTTTTGATCTCTCGCTTCCTTGCTTTTGACCACGGCCTTTTTGTCTACGTGTTTTGGATTGTTGCTCCGCTGCTTGATTCTCCGGTTACCGATTTAAGGCTTCCTCTTTTGACTACGGCTCTCGCTTCACGATTTGGCTTCGACGCTATGTTGACTGATCTCCCAGTATTTGACCCCCGCTTCCGCATTCCGACCGCGCTCCTGTTTAACGTTGCTGTCACTCATCTGCGCTTGGATTCACCTCGTTCCGCTCCGCCTCGTGACAGAATAATCCAGCCAGCGATATGAATCCAGCAGATGTGGACCGCATGAAATCGGCGCTGGAGAGTCAAGGCGCACTTCTTGGAGCTCACCAGCAGGAGCTGCTCAACACAAAGCTAACCCTCGCTGACGTCACGACTCCGCTCCAACGGCTCCAACTCTCTCCAGTGCAAAGTGGGGGCTCCTGCATGCAACGAGAACCACAGCTCCCCGCACCTCCCACCTATGAAGGAGATCCAGGCACCTGTCGATCCTTCCTCTCTCAGTGTACGCTGATATTTGAGCTCCAGCCTTCCACATTTTCCACTGAACGCTCAAAGGTCGCATCTGTGATAACTCTCCTCTCAGGACGAGCTCGGGAATGGAGCACTGCACTCTGGGATGCTCATGACCCCTGCTGCTCTAACTACAAAGATTTTGCTAAAGAGATGAGAGTGTTTGATCGCTCATGTCACGGCAGGGAGGCAGGTCACAAGTTGTTAAAGCTCCGCCAAGGCTCACACTCAGCCTATGACTACGCCATTGAGTTCCAGACCCTAGCTCTCTCCAGTGGATGGAATGGTCGGGCCCTGAGTGACACCTTTTTCGAAGGACTGACTGAGATACTCCAGGACGTGTTAATCTCCCACGAGCTTCCCTCGTCACTCCAAGAGCTCATGGATCTAGCTGGCCGAGTGGATTCACGCCTCCGCCTTCGAAGTTCAGCCAGACTCGCACCACCCAGAGACCTCCCACGACCCCCCTCCCCACGAACTAATCTTCAGGAGGGACTGGACAGAACCCGTATCTCCCCTGAAGAACGCCGCCGCCGAGTGGAGGGTGCCTGCTTCTACTGTGGGAGATCATCAACTCAAGAACTGTCCTGTAAAGAGGAGGCGTCCTCTAGTCCAGCTTGGAGGACTGGAGGGTGTGACTCCAGGTAAATTCCCAGATGAACGCTGCCTGCTCCCCGTCTTCCTGACCTATGAACAACAAACCCACCTGGTTCAAGCATTGATTGATTCAGGTTCAGACCGCAATCTGATCGACGCGGCTTCAGCCAAGGCTCTAGGAATCCCCGCTCTCCCCTTGGAGACCCACCTTAAGGTTCAGGCACTCACTGGTAGCCCGCTCCCATCTATCACCCACAGAACTCCCCTCGTTGACCTAAGAGTCTCGGGCAATCATTTAGAGCAGACTTCACTGTTCATGATGGAGGGATCACATGCCACTGTTGTCCTAGGCCTGCCCTGGCTAACCCGTCACAACCCACAAATCGACTGGATCAGGAACACAATTGTAGCTTGGAACCCATCATGTGCTAAGACCTGCTTGCGAGCTGCATCTTGTCTCAGTTCT